>VZRO01008522.1:121871-198362 GCA_013397915.1 Daphoenositta chrysoptera | reverse complement strand
GGGAGGGGGGGCTGCTCCCAACATCCCACCGGCCGCCCTCGGCAGCGAGGGGTGAACCCCGCCCCGGTGACACCGTACCTGCACGTGGGGACACGGGGACACCGGGGTCGGACACCCGCGGGCTCCGTCCGCGCCGCACCTCGGGAAGGGGCCGCTGCCACCGCCGCTCCGCGCGCAGCTTCTTCCTCCTCCTCCTCCTCCTCCTCGTCCTCTTCCCCCGCCGCCTCTCCGGCCGCACAAAGAGCGGCAGCGAAGGCCCCGGGTTGGCCTCTAAAGGCAGCGGCTGGAAATTTAAGGTGTCCCGGAGCCATGTCTGCCCGCAGCGCTCCCCGCCGCATTCCCGGGATCCACGGTGGTTGCAGCGCCGCGCCTCGCGTGTCTCGGGCGGCCGGGCTGGCGGCGGGTGCGCTGGGGTTTGTCCGGGGTACGTACCTGCCTCCAGCTCTCCTTCCCTCCCTCCCCGCCTTTTCGCTCCTGTGCTCTCCCCTCTCTGCTGTTTAGGAAGGCAAGGGTTAAACCTTCGCTTTTAATATTTATTATGCCGCTCTTTTAAAGTAAGAAACGTCTGGGTTAGGAGGTGTTTGCTGCTGCTTGAGAGGGATGCTTGTCGCTCACATCGCATGCCGCATGGACTGCCAGAATCGCAGAATGTTCTGAGCTGGAAGGGGCTCACAAGGGCCATCAGTCCAGCTACTGGCTCTGCACAGGACAGCCCCAAGAATCACGCCTTGTGCCTGAGAGTTGTCCAGACTCTTCGTGAGCTCTGCCACACTCGGTGCTGTGACCACCAAAGTCACCAAAACTTGTTCTTGCGGGGAATGTTGTTCCCCTGGCAGTCTGTGAAATACACAGTTGCGTGCAGCTTTAATCAGATCTTCATCAGAGAAATGACCGTGTTCTTGCACTGCGGATGTTTTCCATTAAATGCAATCGTCTTGTTTGTGTCACTACTTGTGACACAAATTTCAAACGAGGGAACTGTGTCCTTACAGTCCTCAAGGCTGCAAAAAGTTCCTGGTAGGCTGTGGCCTCTGCATCCATTCCTGTGTAAGTAGGCAGGGGGTGCTAAGCTTATTGCAATTATTGGTTAGATGAAGGAAGATGTTTCCCTTGTGGAGCAAACTGCTTTTTATAATTTTCTGGAATTAGAATGAAGTGTTAAAAAAGAAAGAAGAAAAAAAAGCCCCCCCTCCTTCAAAAGCTTTTGTCTCCTATTTTTGTTGACAGGTTGTTTTCCAGACACTGTTTTTTTTCTTTTTTTTTGATTGCAAGTGCTTAGTGTCTGGCATTGGAAGACAACAGTTAGGAACTGAATTCATTGCTCATCCAAGACACGTTCTTGTAACTAGAGTTTGGATTAGTGCCCGAGCCTAGGCTTTGGAAGATTTGTTTTAAATAAGTGCCACACCTCCCAGAGAAGGAGGGAAAGCACAGTGAAGGGGATTTGGGCTCCACATCAAAAGTTCTCAGGGAACTTAAAACTTCAGTTCCTACAAATTATAGTCAATAAATTGTCTTAAAGGTTTATGGAACAGATGTACTTGTTAATAAGTGCTGTGTAGGGGAGATACTGCACAGTCTGTAGATTTATTTCTTTTCTTCATTTAGCCAAGTCGAACTTGACAAATATCAGTCATTGCATTCTTCTTTTCAGCTTAACCTCATTAGGGCATGACCATCAGCATCAGGTTTTGTCAGTGATGCCACTGAACTCTGTTCTTGTTGCTGTTACACAGGATCCTTGCTTTCTAAGAAACTGCCACTAGACAGGTTGCTTTTAGTAATTCCTGAAAACTTCTTCTCTGAGAAAGATGAACTGTGTTTTATCACAGCCGTTCCTGTTTAGGAGTCAGTGTCTCGGTTAGGCCTCTTATTAGTTTTGGAGTGTGGTGGATGTGAGTCAGAGTGGAAAAACGTTCTAAAATTAGACATGCATTGTTAAGAATTTTATTAAATGAATTGCATCAGTGTCTTTTTACATTACCATTTTAATGGACAATTCTCTGATTCTCTGTGTCATTAGTTGACTAAAAAAGGCTGAAGAGGCAAGAAACTTTTCAGCATTTTTCTGTCTGCAAACATGCTAAAAGGTAAAGGGGCATGCTCGTAGGTGAAGCAGTCTGCTTAAATACAGCCTCTTTGTTCTTCTGCTACCTGTGCTAACAGAACACCAGGACTGTGTTTTCCCCCAAGGAGAACAGGTGTATTATGGAGCTTCAGCTTCTTACTTCCAGACTGAAGCAGAGCCATTATTTGAAAAGCATCTTATTTTTGAGATTAATATGTTAATGGCCAAAATTATGACCCCACACTGAGCTGAGTACAAACAGATGTCTCTGCTGAGCATGCTGCAGGATCAGGGCCCAGGTTGCCTTTTGGAAATTGGCCTCTGTGCTCTGGGAACTATTATTTCTTTCATTACCTCTGTGTTAAATGAGGTCGGTAAGTGTGTTAGATTCTTTTTTTAATGAAAACCTTATGCAGCATATTTGGAAAAGAAGTTAATTCTCTGATTCACCTGGCATAGTTTTAGTTTTAAATGTCAGAAGGTAGGATGAGGAGTCATCCCTTTGTAGTCATAGGGAAATGAGTTGTGTGAGATATGCACACCTGTCTTAACAGGTGAACAACAGCACCGAGTGCTCTTTCTTTTAACTCGCTCCATGTGGAAAACATGTTGTCTTGCAGGTCCTAGGAATTTCTAATGTTCCCTTTTTTTTTTTTTAATTATTATTTTTATTTTTTGATAAGACTGATCAGCAGAGAAACTGATCCCGTTGCTCTGGGGTGGGAGAGGCCGGCAGTCTGTGGGAGAGAACCATGTCTGTTCGGGAGTCGTTTAACCCAGAAAGTTACGAACTGGACAAGAGCTTCCGTCTGACCCGATTCACTGAACTGAAAGGCACAGGCTGCAAAGTGCCGCAGGATGTCTTACAGAAACTGCTCGAATCTCTACAAGAAAACCATTTTCAGGAAGATGAACAGTTCTTGGGGGCAGTTATGCCCAGGTTGGGTAAGTAGTTGCTGCTCTGGACACTGGTGGTCCTCCTGCTCGCTTTGAGTAGTGACGCTATCACGTTTGTGGTTTGTTTAATCAATTTGAAAATTGTATGTCGTATCATGCATGCACAGCATCCAGAAGGCTGAAGAATGAATCTCATGCTGTCATTTGTTGGCATCTGGATACAAGAACGTTATTTTAATTATTTAACATCCTGCAGTGCACTCAACTACAAAGGCAAAACACTCAGGAATGGCCATTGTGATGGGCACATCCTTAGGTGTTAGTCTGCTCCTCCCTTTCCCCAGCAGATGCTGTGCAAACTGAAGTCCTGTCAGTTAATTTCTCAGTTAATTTCTAGACTTTTATGTTCATGCATTGCATTTGGAATTTGATGCAATGGGTGAATGAATTTTAGAATGAAATTTAGCAATTAGATGACTCCCAGGTGAATTTCCCCTCTCCCTCCCCTCCCCTCTGTTTCTGGGTCACAGAAAGTGAGCGAGAGAACTTCCTTGCTTCAGCTGACTGGGAGCGAATTGTTTCACAATTGTCATTATTCCTTTGAGTCCTTTCATTGTTCCCCACTCTAACTCTTTTGCTCACCTGTAGAAGCTGCCTGGGAAAGGCTGCCTTTCCAAGACCTCTGTGTTCTTGCCAGCTTCACTTTCTCTTTGATATTTGCACAATGATGCAAGCAATAAGGGAAAACAACCTGCACAAGCCACCTACATGGGGAACAGGGCAAATGTAGGTATTTTGATACCAGCTACTGTACCTAATATTGATATAGATAAATTAATGTAGATAATGTGTTTAATGACACTTTTAATTTTGTTTGTCTATTTACTCAGCCCTGCATATTCAATCTCTTTGCAGTGCAGAATGGTTTTTTTTTCCCCTCAATTTAGGAATATCAATGGAGCATTTATTCTGAAGTTATTTCATTATCAGTTTAGTGTCCAATAACCTTATTTAAAATTATATAAACATTGCTAATTGTCTATTAGCAGTCTAACAGGTTGTAACCCATTATTCTGGTAGAGATGCAATATAATGAGAGATTAGTTAGGCGCCCATGTTCTTGCTTAAACAATGGGGATCTTTGTATGAACTATCTAAGCAGCAATTGTGTGTGAAGCTGGGGTGGCACTATAATTTAATATTCCCTGATGGAGGACACTTCCATCTTTTTTCATCCCCAAATTGCTATTTATATGTATTTTTCTGAAATAAATAAGCTGTTCACAGCAGCATTTCAATTTGGCAATTTTTTCTAAAATCAGCAGTAGTTTGGTTTAGAGTTTTTTTTTCTCTTACAAACTTACAGGGTCTAAACAATAATGGAACTGCTAGTAGATTTTTCTTTTACAGCTATATGAAAAGGTATGAAAGTAGACTTATGCCATCAGTTTGTAGGTGTGATACTATGTAACAGCAAATCTGTTAGTAATAGAAGGCGAAGAGTTCAGGTCTCTTTTGAAGTATGCTTTTGTGATGAGTATCCCTTTAGCAAATGTGTCTGGATTAGTTTGGTGTGATTTGCCTTTGATGTCTTGTGCTTAAAAGGTATAGACAGGTAACTTTGCTACCTGTGCATGGGCACCATGCTTTTGAAATGCAGGCAGAGAGAGGTTGCCAGCAGCAGGCTCAAGCTCTCCCCTTTTTAGTGCTGCAAGGGATATTACCCAGGGCAAACCTAAGTATGGCTGTGAGTAAGAAACTGCAGATCTGATGTTTATTCTCAGAGCTGGTACGGACCTGAAATCAGTCACGGCTCTGAACAGATTCACTTGTTATTCAGAGCTGCTTTGGTGGAACATTAACATAGCCTCAGAAGGACCATCATCGTAGCTCCTTGGCCTGTCAAGCAGCTCTTCTGCTGAAATTGTGGAAGAATGCACAAGTGAAGTCAGTCTTGCAGCATTCTGGCATGAATAGGTGAACTGAGGGCAAAACAGCTCCTGCACCTGGGCCATGTCTGTAACTGCTTATGTGCCCTTCCCTGGAGGCACTGGACATCAGGCACAGTGGCTTGGGAGCTTCTGTGGAGATTGAACAACCCTAAATTACTGCTTGGGAGCTGGTCAGTATGTGTTCTCTTCCAAGACAAGATCTCCTGCCTCTCTAGGTGGGAGAAGAAGATCCTCTACACCTGTATACCAACTGCCTGGCAGACATCTGTCCCCTCAGTAAGACCTCAGATGACAGCAGCTTGCTCCATCCCTGTACAGGGCACTGCTAAACACTGGCTTGTAGCTCTTGCTAGGGTAGTGTGTTTCATTAATACATGGGGAAAGGTTCCTATGTGACATCTGCTCCCTAAAAATGGGCTGTTTTGAAGACTCTTGCGCTGTGGAGCACACAGAGTAATTCCAGGCAGCTTGCTGCCAGCCCAGGAAGGAGGTAAGCTTCCTGCCATTGCTGCAAGGGACAAGATTGTCCATACTGGGGAGTGTGGCTGAGCCAGCACGTCGTGATTTGTCACCTGCACCTTTGGTGTGGGCTCTTCCATCCCAGCAAATGCTGGGAGGTTCTCATATCGCTTGTTCTGTTTGAAATACCCACTGTCAGGGAAAAGGTTGTGCTCAGAGTTCTGGTTTTCTCCAAGGAGTTCTGTGTCTGTCAGGTGGTCTGCAACCTTCCAGCTTTGCAAGGCAAGGTTAACACAGTTGCAAAAGCTCCAAGTGGGTGAACCGTCTTTCACCGAGGGCTGTGACTCATGGAGTTCTTGTTCCGTCTGAAGTGAGGGAATGTCCTTTATGAGATGCTGTGTCCTTTCACAACTGTCACCGTGTTTTTGTTGAGATTGGACTGATGGAAAACCTATTTGCCTTTGACAATATCAGTGTACTTATTTCCTCTTAACTTTAAATGTACTTACATAAAAGCACAGATGTTCTTGATGTGCTGTTATGCTGCTGCAAAAGAATAAAGAACATTGTAGTTTAGTTCTTGCCTTCAGCCATTCACACTTATGTTCAGTTCCAACCAAAGAGTTAGAAAAGAGTTTTCTTTCTTTGCTTGTTTTTTCCTCTTACTTGTGCTATGTGCTTTCTCTGATGCAGGAATTTGCCATGTCTGTTTAGGCAATGTTATGAGTTGTATTTCAGACATGTTTTATAAGCTCTTTTGTTGAGAGCAACAGATAATTAAGGGCACACTTACTCGCCTCACTCATGGATTTCTGTCTTTGCAGGAATTGGGATGGACACTTGCGTTATTCCATTAAGACATGGAGGTTTGTCATTAGTCCAGACGACAGATTATATTTATCCTATTGTGGATGACCCTTACATGATGGTAAGTTGGCTAAACTTGGTTCTTGGCTCTGTTGCTTATTTGAGCTTCTCACCAATCTGATGGCAGTTCTGACCATTTCTTCTAGATGTGCAGTGCTAATTGTGTGATTAATTGCATTCAGAGTCTTTCCTAAGTAGACATGAAGAGGGAAAGGCATAATTTCATCCTGGAATCTCCCATGATGGTCAGGAATGCTGCAGTGCTGCTTTCTATGTAGGCGAAAGTTGGGAGAACTGCCACCTTTAATTCAAATTTCCCTTCATCTCTTGTTCTTTGGGATTTGGTTTGAAGAGCCCAAAAGGGGGAAAAAAAAGAGCAGCCTGTGAAGTAGCAGAGTAAATTCCACTTATGAGCAGAACCACGCTGTAATTGGCCTTTTTTGAGGTACTGAAATAACCAGGTAACATGTTAGAACTGGAAATACCTAAATGTCAGTAGCTGGCAATAGTACCTGGCAATTTCAGAGTGCCTTGTGAACAGCAGCTTTCCTGTGGCGCTACCTCCACTTGGACATGGACACGTTGAAATGACTGGTTGGAAGGTGTGTGCACTTTGGCCTTGCTTCCTTCTGTGTTCCTGTCTCATTTATGAATCTCTGTTTCACCAGAGATTCCTGCATGTGTGGCAGTGATCAGTATTGACTTGAACAGATCATGGGAAACCAGTGAGCTTTAAAAAAAGACTTAATAAAGCTATAAGGAAATGTTAAATGAAAGGTGCTAGAATTCATGTTTTCTGTGATTTGGATGTGACTCCATTGCTTTTACTGCTGTTGATGTGTCTGATTGTTTTATGTGCTGCTGTCAGTTTGTTTGCTCTGTGAGACCTGTCTGGTAGGTTTTGGACACAGTTTGAGACTGGGACCATCTTTTTTCTTTTTTTTTTTTTTTTTTTTAAATGCTTGACTAGGTGTTGTGCACATATGTAAGCCTAGCTCCTGTGATTTCTCTTCCAGGAGAGCTCTCTTTCCACAAACTGAGCAGCCAAAAATCTCAGGCTGGCCTCCAGTATGGAGTTGTTGAGCTCTCCTGAGAAATTTGATTCAAGTGGGTTGCTTTAATATCATGTGGGAACTTGTCAGGGACCAGAGGGAAAAAAAAAGTTTTGGAGATCTGTGTTCAAGTTCATCCTCTGAGAAACTCTTTTCTCACCTTGTAACAAAAACTTGAGGGACTAACTTGAGTTAAAGGCTGCGGTGAAAGGGGAGGGTTGCTTTGTTTGGAGATACAAAGGGTTTGAGATGCCAGTAGATAGATGGGCCTGAGCCCAGATGAGGTTTAGGTCAGTGTGGTAGGAGTGGAATGTAAATTTGGCCTTAGTCCAGCTTCAGTGGTTGCATCATAGTTACAGTCTGTGCCTGTGATCCACATGCACCAGCAGCTGTAACCTTGGTGCTGTCTAACTCTCAAGTCCTTCACTTTTCATTCTTGAGGGCATTTATTTTAATCTGGTGGCTGGCCACTTCTTAATCTGTTTACATATGTGTATTTCTTCCTAAGAGCTAACTGAGAATGGGGATTCTGTCACGAGCCTCCTTGCTGATACCAGCAATGAAGATCCAGCAGGATTATTGCTCCTGGACCCTCTGCTCAGACCTCTCCCTCGAGGGCCAGAGTACCCCAAGGGACAGTATAGATTACCTTTTACTTGTGTGGGCCAACACTGGTTAGAGGACAGTCAAATACAGTTTGCTACAGGGTTTATGGATGGTTGTTACAAGCAGAGGAACTGTGAGACGTGGGAATTTTGAGTTGGTGTCCAGTCTGTACAAAGGGGTGTGCTCTGGCCTCCTCTGCTGAAGACAGGAGTGCTATGCTGCTTCTCCAGCTGCTGCTTTCCCTGGTTTAAGTCCAGGTGTCCCCTGAGCCATGCCTGTTGTTACTACCCTGTTACAGTATCACTCGCGTGCAGTGCACACTCTCCTTCTTGCCCTTCCTCTCAGCCTCCTTACCCAGGCACTTCTAGTCTGGTTTTGAATGGGTGTTCCCCGATTTAGAGCCCCTTCCTTTCTCTGTGCTCAGGGTTTACCCGCAGCTCCTCATCTGATCTCTCTTCCTAATTGGAGGAGAGGAAGCAAAGAGGGAAAGCCAAATGTGCAAATGAACTCCAAGCTGGGTGCTGTGACAGAAGGGATTAGGAAACAGCTGAGGAAGGCAAAACTGCCTGTGGACTCAGCTGAACTTCTAAATTCTGCTTCAGAAAACAGCTTTCTCTCACTCTGGCACTGCCTATTTTAAAACTAAGTTCTGCAGTTATATACAAAATCATTCTTCCTTCTTTCCCCTTTTCTCCTTCACTTTTGTTTTATCCTTACACTTGGTCTGTGTGCAAAATTATCCTTAGAATGTACACCTGTAAAATCCATACTAAGCATAGGATTTATTCAGCTTAAATGGTTTATTAGAACAGTTACAAGCAATCGAAAAGAAGTTTTTTAATAAGTATCAGTCCACTGGGAATAGGGCTGGTACTGGCCACCAGCAGTTTGCTTGGTAAATACTGAAGATAACAGAGAATGGCTTGATAGTTCCCTTCCACAACAGGGAAATGGCAGGCATATAGAAATTTAACAGCCAATATCCATCAAATAGTGCAGTACACAACTCACTCTCTTCTTAATAGTTTAAGATTGAAATGATTAAAACATATTCCAGTTCCAAATATCAGGGATTCCCCTGATGCCACTGAAAACTCTTGAATTTAGGAAAAACTGTATTACATTTATTTGTGATTTGGAGCTGTTGTTTCATGTCATCAGCAATTGAAGTGACTGCCTGAAAAAAAATACCTTTTTTCCAAGTTGTATCAAATAAGCATGTTGTTGTTTTTACCGTGGTGGTGTTGCCTTTGAATGTAATGAAAAGCACAGATTTAAAGTCATAAAGCCAGGTGTTGGTTACCATTCTGCAAGTGTAAACCTAAAACAACTTTCATAGAATGCATGAATCTTCCAGAGTAACACAACAGAATTTGTCCTATATTTTAAAATACCTTGCTGTCCCTTAGGGCACATCCTGTATGAGGAAGTTCTGCATCTTCATCAGGAAACTTGATGTCTCATTTGTGCTGGGTCCATACCTCAGAAACCCTGACTCAGATCCATTAATTTAGCAAAATTACTGTAACTAACCTCATGTGATGCAAGTGATTGCTTCTCAATCCTGTCATCTTCCTGACTTCTTAGAGGAATCTTCAGCAGACAAACAGTTTTGTCTCTTGTAGAAGTTTTTGTTAGTGGAGATACTCAAACACACACACAACAGTCAGTAAAATTGTTGGTGCTGTAGCAAAATTCAGCCTGATCTTGTCACCTGAAAAGTGACAGACACATCTTTCTCACTGTGTGAGTGGTGGGTGCACAGAGCTTCCCCCAGTGGTGGCAAATCCAGTTCCCGGGAGCCCTGAGCTCCTCCATTCCCTGCACACGCTGTCATCCCCAGGCAGCCGAGGAGGCACCCCAGTGTGGGTGTGTGCTGGCAGCACAGCCATATCCTCCGGGAACAGGAGTTCCCTCCCAAAAACTGAGGAGTGCAGACATGGCCTCCAGAGCAGTGCAGGGAACAAACAGCTTTCTCATCAAGGACCTGTCTCCTGTGTATTCTGATGCAGAAGAGTTACAGCAATATGTGCTTTTTGGATCAGCTTCCTAGCAGTTGTGAATTCCATGCCGTGGCCATCTCCATCAGGATGTGCAGTTTTGTGCTGGAATAAATTTAATAGAAACATACCACATTAATTAAACAGACCTTGTTATCAAAGAAAAGACTATTGATCTTAACTTCAGCCTCTCAGATTGGGCATCCAGTCTGAACTCTGGGATTCCTATGGAGTCAGGGGGAGAGTGTGTTGACCAAGAGGGCTGGGGTGAATTCTTTCCATACCTGTAAAAGGAAGGATACCTGCACTTCTAGGTGGGCATATAGCACATAATGGATCATGCCACATCTCTGGGTTTCTTCATGCTGGGTTTCTGGCTGGGTTTCTTAATGCTGTGGAGGAAGAAGCTGTGTCAGAGTGCAAACACATACTGGAAGCTGTGCTCGTGGAAGGTGTTTAAACATTCCCCAACAGTCCTGCAGATTTTTTTTCTTGCCTCTCTTTGTTTTTCAGGGACGGATAGCGTGTGCCAATGTCCTAAGTGACCTTTATGCCATGGGGGTCACAGAATGCGACAACATGTTGATGCTTCTTGGAATCAGCAATAAAATGACAGATAGGGTAAGATTTTTGGCACTTTATCTTGAAGGAAGACTTAAACAGCTAAATGTGCTCAGAATGTATTTACCTTTAGTGTATTTTCTCCTCAAAGTTTGAAGCCATTTAAGGAAGAGATGGTCTTATTGAATGGCTCAGTTCACAGTATGGATCTTGCCTCATGAACATTCTGAGGTCACGTGCTAAAAGTTCAGTTTTCTGTGGTATTGTAATCTGCTGCCTTCATCCTCACCAAAATGGGGTCTCTCCTTCTGTCAAAGGCCAGCATTTGATTGCCAATTCATCTGGATAGATAATTATGGGTTGGTTTTGCTTTCTTTTTATTATTTTTATTTTTATTATATCTTATGGGTTTTTTTGTTTTGTGGAAGTGGCCAGCCTGAATGTTTGTTTTGCTGTAGCAAAAAAGGGATGTTATTCTTAGAAGGATGTAGATTGATGGTTAATGGAGCTCAAATGCATCTTGATTAAATGTTGCCTTTTAGCACAGCACTGCTGTGGCTGTACCTGATTACAGCAGCAGGATAGTTGTTTTGAGTTTCCAGAGCTCTGGTTACACTTATATGACCTTTTGAAGAATGTTTCTTCAGTGTAAGAGAGTCTTTGCACCTCTTCTACACAGAGCTGTGAAGCTTTAACTCTGTGGGATAACATGCAATTTTCAGGAGGCCAGACTCTTCCTATGGGTTGCTTTTCTGTCATGAGCTATTTGCCATGAGGGCATTTGGTTGGAGTGGTTAAAGCCCTGGACCAGTCTTGCAATGACTAGCACTGCTGTGTATGGAACTCTGACTTCTGTTTTGATCTCTAGGAAAGAGACAAAGTGATGCCTCTAATTATCCAGGGTTTCAAAGACGCAGCAGAAGAGGCAGGAACATCTGTTACTGGTGGCCAAACAGTCTTAAATCCCTGGATTGTTTTAGGAGGAGTGGCCACGACAGTCTGTCAGCCTAATGAATTTATAATGTAAGTTAAATCACTGAACAGTCAAAGGCACTGGTCTGAAGGATATAGTAAAAATCCTTTAAGCACTGTTGTGATCCTGTGGTGTGTCTCCTGATGAATAAAGCAGTACCTTCTCCTGCTTGCGTTTGTCCTTAGCACTTGTACATATTTGCTTTTTTTTAAACAGGATGTCCTTTTACTTCTCCCCACCTCCTAGTACTTTTTGATCCTATTCTCCGTATGACAGAAGAATTAAGCTTCTAATCTTTAAAGGTAGTGGAGACTGTTTTG
The DNA here is from genome assembly GCA_013397915.1 of Daphoenositta chrysoptera. Lineage (NCBI taxonomy): Eukaryota > Metazoa > Chordata > Aves > Passeriformes > Daphoenositta > Daphoenositta chrysoptera. Next base: position 186,607 of record VZRO01008522.1, on the reverse strand, counting down.
AACACAAATTCTGCCACACTTATACATGCATTTCTAAACCATGTCCCAATTACCCTGTTAGTGGCTGTAGAGAACTACAGAAGTGCTGCCTTTAGAGCATTCTGTCCATTTAACAGTAGCTGATAATGAATGCCCCACTGTGGCATGTTACTCTGTAAAAATGAACTTGGTCCTAATGCTGGATATCTTATGCCCTGGGTAAAAAAGGTCAATTTTTTCCCTTATCCTCTCTTACACCTCAAAAAAACTGAAAGAAGAAATGTTATTTGGTCATTTGGTGTCTGACTGCAAGCGTTGTTTTTTTTCCAAGAAAGAAGGATTAGCACTTTTTAAACAAGTTTGCAGCATTTTCGTCAATAATATTGCATGGCAATGAATCCCAAAGGGTAATTCTGCAGTGAGTCAGTTTTTTAACTGTCCAATAAGATGTATGGGTCTGTGAAAATGTGATTATCAGCACTTATTCCTAATAACATGTTTGAATCTTGCTGTATAATTAATATATGAATTCTTTGTTTCCAGGCCAGACAATGCAGTGCCAGGAGATGTGCTTGTATTAACTAAACCCCTGGGAACACAAGTGGCTGTGGCTGTCCACCAGTGGCTAGATATTGTGAGTACACTGCAAAAAAAGAAACAGGGAAGAGGGATGTGAGTTAAAGATGACCTTCCCTATTCCCTCAAAATTACAAAGTTCAGCTCAGATGGGAGTGATCTGTCACCTCTCTTCCTTCCTCCTTGATATGTTCCAGCCTTCCCTGCTTGTGTGCAAAACTCCTTTGGAATTGAAGCAGTTTACAGTTTTGTGCTTAGTGAGTCCATCTTGATTGCACCTCATTCTTAGTTATTTCTCAGGCATTGCTGTAATAACCAAAATTGTTTACTAACAGAACAACAGACTATCACCCTGGGCAACATTATGCCCTATTCCACCTGCCAAAGTAATTGGCAACACTTATTAATGGCAATTAGGCCAAGAATGCTCTCTCTGTGTTCTTGGGCTTTCTGCCTGTGTACATGGAAGTTTATCTGCGTTTCACATGTATTGCCCTGTGCATTCAGTAAGAATATTTCTAGCAGCATTATGGATGTAGACATACTTCCATCTGTTACTTCAGGCAAAAATGAAACTACTGAACTGAAAAGTGACTGCAAAATTGGCATCTGCTTATGTTGTCTGGCTCCCAGTACGTGTCTTCCGAATTATAGCTGCTCAGTTCACACTCTAAAAAGATGCATCTTTTCTACTTTTGGGACTCCTGAGCCAATAGACTGGCAGAGGAGTGAGCTGGAATCTACTTTGGTTTGGCTGTTGGCCACTGCATTGTCAGATGAATTCTAATTACACAGCTAGTGTTAGCAAAGTGGGAGAGAACCAGCTTAAACCTTCATTGGAGTCTGAAGGGTGAGCAGCAAGAGAAAAATATTTTTCTCCTTCTTTTTAGGGTCTGACCAAGCTATTTTGACCTCTTCAGAATCCTGTGTTTTCCACAGATATAAGGAACAGGGCCCCAGATAATCTTGATATGAAAATGAAGTGAAACAACAAGACCCCAATTCCATAGTATGTTTTCTAGCCATAATGTCACTTCTTAACATATCTTCTTGTTGTACTGACAAGCAGACTTGCAAATTAAGGCTATTCTGAATTTCCACATATTTCAAATACTACTAATTTCCTTGACTGTCAAACAGAAAAAACCTTCTGGTCTGAAAAATGAGGACAGCCAGGAAATCAATACTGCTATTATGTGTAAACAGAATATATGTTTGATTGTGGTAGGAAAATTTCTGAGTAGCTGTGCTACCTTTTCATTAGCTTTGTTTTGTGAAAGAGTAGGGAAAGTGAAACTAGAATAAATTACCCATCACAAATCCACCTGTAAATCAAATTTTGGTGGGGAATTGGACTTCATATTAAAAAGTGTGTCAGAGCAGGTATAGTATACCAAGTTTATGCATAGGCAAGAAAGGAAAATTGGAGTGTAGAGATATGTATGCTTTAAGGCATGAAAGGGGGTGCTGTGATGTGCCCCTTCAGAGAGGGTTTTCTAGCCCTTGCTGTTGTCTACAGACCCTTCCCATTTGGAAATCTAAGTTTGCTTTTATAATCTGTTTGGGAGTTTTTGCAGACTTTTTTGCCTTAATTCCCTGTTGACTAACCCTGGTACCTGCTGTAGTGGAGAGGAATTTGCCTCCAATTTAGTATCTTACCTGTGTTTGTGGCTCTTCTACCCTCAGCCTTGAGTTCTGCTTCCACATCATTTGTGATTTCCATTGCCGTCATCTGACCAGTTTCCATCCTGTGATCAGCCTCAGAACTGTGTTTTTGAAACCTAAGGCAAAATGACTGCTCAGGTTTTTTCCAGTCATTCCCAGACTAAGAATAATCACTATTCTGTCATCTCTATAACAGCCACATCTTATTTTTTGACCTGGTCGAAAAATGACCTGGCTTTTCTTTGATTGGTAGATCTAGTTCAACCTAATCACAGAAACTCTGGTCCCAATGCCATTGTTCCTTGGTCTTTAACAATTTATTTATTTTGGCTGACCAGTCTTTCCCCCTTTTGCCATTTCTGGATTCTCTCTTACACCCTGTGAAGTCAGCACTCATTTGTTAAGACAAGACCCTTCCCTAGTGCAGCATCACCTACCATTTCTTAGTAGTTCTTGCACCTTTTGTTTAGTAAGAAGTTTGTTCTATACATTTACCCTATGGAATGGCAGTGTAGGTATTGTGGCTTCAAAAATCCTGTGTTTGCTGACTTTCAGTTCTCTGTAATTTTATTTTCATTATAAAAAAATAAGTTAAATCAGTTTGTAATGTGGCTTTTAGAAATAAAATAGTTGCTTTGTTTCATTCTGGATCTGGAATCACTTCAGCTTCGAATGAAACAATTACCCTTTATAAAGGTACTGTTTCCTGAATTGTTGTGAAACCCTTCTGGGACAAAGAACATTTATGGGAATGTGATGAAGAGATGAGTCCATACCAGACACTGGAGAATGGGTGGAAGATGCTGGTATGAAATTGTAAGGGAGGCTTATGAAACTGCCTTAATCCTAAACTAGAGTGATTATATCCTGCCTTAGCATACATTCCTCTGCCCAGGACTGCTGGATATCAGTGGTCTTTCCTGATCAAAGTGTCCAGGTATGAAATCAAGAACAATCTCTTAAAAACCCTAGAAGCCAGAAATTACAAATCTCAACATCCAGCAACAAAGTTCTTTTAATTTGGCCGTGGGAGTTCAATGCAGACAGTTGCCTTGAAGGAGTTCTTTCCCTGGGGTCGTTTATTCCACTGCACTCAGCTGCTGAAAGCAGGATTTGAGGTGCTTAGTGCCTAACACGTCTTTAAATGAACTTTGCTGGGGTACAGCAGACTAAGGCACACACCTCTGACTGTGGAACATTCTGCCCCTCTGTAACTGAGTTTAAAAAAAAAGGTACATTTTGGATTAAGGGTTTGGGGTTTTTTTAAGTGGTCAGGGTGTGCTTTAAAATGTACAGCTAAAAATCTAAAAGAAACATCTTTATTTCATCCATTAGCCTGAAAAGTGGAATAAAATCAAACTCGTGGTAACGCAGGAGGATGTAGAGCTGGCATACCAGGAAGCAATGATGAATATGGCACGGCTGAACAGGACAGGTAAGGAGAGATGTGTGTGTTGGAGGGGAGGGATTGCGAGTTTTTTCAATTCCATACTCAATTTCATTCCACTGCCTTGGGGAATTGTGACACAGCCACTTTGTCCCTTTCATTCTGCCCCATCTTTCTGCTGTTCAGTGTTTGTGAAACAAGCAAATTAAAATCAAACGCCCTCTTGTAATTATACAGCAAAAACACAAAGCTGCTGGATATGATTATGACTCATGTGAGTGCTGCAAGTAACATCCCAGTGAGTTAGGGGATGTTTTAAAGGGAAATACATTGGATTTGTTCCTTATCTCTGTACATAGAGAAGGCCTGAGTGTGATATGGTTAAAAGAATTTGAAATAGAATAAAAAAAGGAAAAGCTCTGAACTTGTGTAAGCTCCAATTTAAATTTTGATGTTTAAAATATTTTTACTTTCTTCTAATTCGGTCTTGTACTGTGCTTTCCACAGTGTGGAATATGTATGTGGAATATGCCTTCTTTTCAGTTTGCTTGTCTTTTTCCTGTTCTTGTAGTGGGTTTTTTGTCTTGATTTTTTTTTTTCTTTTTATTTTGGTAGAGGAAAGGTTCTGCTTTTACCCTAGAAATTTTAATCCAGGATTTCCCTTCTTTGTCCAAAGTATCTTTTGGCAGAGTGGAGAACTGAATTAAGGGTTTCTTTACTAACTTCTGAGTTGAAGGAACAGGGATAGTTAAGTATCCCTTCTCCCGTTTATTCGGTTTTCATTTCTTATGTCATCCCCCTGGTTTTTCATTCTTTGACAAGCCTTCCAGGAAAGATAAATGACCAGCATTGTCTTATGGAAAAGCACTCAGTTCTGCTTGTGTATGGGGAAGCACCAAAGAAAGGCAAAGCGTTCTTGGTTTTGTTTTTCTCTGCTTGTCAGACACCTTTAACAACACTTAAGTACTCTTAACTGGTGCTATTGTCCTGCATGCAGGGGTGCCCTTTTCCCACCCAGGAGCTGCAAATGTGCAGGAATTTCACGAATGTATAGGTGGGGAGGCTGGGGCCCTTCCCCCACAGCCGCAGGCTTTGTTCTTCAGCTCCTCAACTTTGAGTGTCCACATCTCAAGTTCTGATGTCACCATTGCAGAGTGGCAGGGGAAGAGGTTCGAGAAGACTGAGCTGTGTCTGGTCCCTGCCCTTACTGAAGCAAAGCTGAGCCCAGAACCTCCCTGGCCCTCAGCTCTGGGAAGTTTGGATCTGAAGCAAATCCCTGTTTCTTAGACTGCCAATATAAATGAGTAGCACATGGCTAATAGACCATGGTCGTAAATGCAACCTCCATGACAGATTTTCAGCATGATTTAATATCTTAAATACAAATTGAATTTTTTAAGTGTTACGTGCACTATTGGTGAATTCCAGTTCTCTTCAAGCACAATTTTATTTATTTTATTAATTTAACCCACCCTGGTTTGCATTAAAGGTATGTAACTTCATTCAGACTGTGCACAGTATTGTTGAAGCATTTTCCTGATCATTTAGCTTTTTCTGATTTGGTGTTTTTTTCCCCCCTCCCTCTCTTGCAGCTGCTGGGCTCATGCACACTTTCAATGCACATGCAGCTACAGACATCACAGGATTCGGGATCCTGGGGCATGCACAAAACCTTGCCAAGCAGCAGCGGAACGAGGTGTCCTTTGTCATTCACAACCTCCCCGTCCTGGCTAAGATGGCTGCTGTCAGTAAGGCCTGTGGCAACATGTTCGGCCTCATGCACGGCACTTGTCCAGAGACTTCAGGTAGGTGACAGGTGACAGCTGTGCCACCCTCTTCCTTCCCTGCACCTGCACCTCAGAATTCCATTTCAAACCCAGGAATCGCGAGCTGCGCGCTCGCAGTCGCGGTTGGTTTGGCACCTGGCCAGACGAACGGGCAGCAGCCACACAGCTGATCACAGCTGGCTCCTTCAGCCTGGCTCCAAACACCATCCTGCCCTGAATGCCTTCTGCTCCCTAATGGAACTGTTACAGAAACCCTGCAACCCCCCAGTTTGCACTTAGTCATGTTTCTGAATTCTTTTAAGCCTATTTTTCTCTGTTAACTCTAGAACAGTGAATATCTGGAAATTCCACCATGTCTGGCACAGCTTTCTCAAAAGCAAAGCCACTGGCAGTTGTTTTGCCTGACAAAGGATGGTGTTTGGTTTGTTACTATAAAATTTAGTGTTGGGTGGGCCAGTGTTGGCAGCTGAGGCCTTCTCTGTCCCCAGCATACAGACATCCAAGAATACAGCTTACATCTTTTCTCCCTTTTATGATATCTGACTTTAGGGGACTGTAACTAGCAGCAAAAAAATAAATGTTGTTCTCTGACCCATTTATTACTTGAGTTCCCTGTTCAATAAAGCTGCCACTTGCAGTGACAGTGAGTACAACAGACTGTACTGAAAACCTGGCTGTGGACAAAAAGATTTACAGAGTCATCAGGTGATGAGAACTTCTGATGGTTTTTAAGTTGCCTTATTAAGAGTAGGGTCTTCTCTGATGAGCACGATCACTGTCTTCTGCTGGAAGTCTTTCTACTGCACCTTCCTCTTGAATCTTCTATTCTGTTCCATTATGTTTTTTCTAATTTAGTCTGACTTTTCTTTCTCTTTGGGAAATGCAGAGATGTAGCAACAAATCTGTCCTTTTCTCTTATCTCATTTCCCTGCCATCTTCTGGCTCTCCAGAAGTATTATTCAAGTTCTCTGCATTTCACAACAGAGGGGGCCCCTTGAAGCAAAACAGTCTGAAGATCTGGATAAAAGCATCACAGTGAGAGCCATAAACTTTTCCCCTAGTGAACACACACATAACTTACACTGATCTGCTGAGTTGTTCCTTGGCCATCTGTGCTTTAGCAGACACTCTGTCCTACAGAGACTGTGGCTCAGATGATGTGTAACAGGATATGGATACGAACCCTTTCCAAATCCAGTCAGTCAGAAGGGAGCAAAAATATCTGGTGGTAGCTTGGCAAGCTGTGTCAATAAGGTTGGGTAGCACCAATCAGATTCTTACTACCCAGGAGTCCACGCAGCTGGAGTGCCAGTAGCATTTATTATTTGGAAAAAGCCCAAAAAATGGCATGGAGCTGGAACTGCCAAGGTGCTTTTCCAGGTGAGTGGCTGTAGCAGAGGTTTGGATAGCAGTTGGTGTGGGAACGGTTTAGCTGCAAACTGAGTGCTTATGTCTTCAGAGCTGCCCATCCTGCACCCCGGGGATACCCAGTTCTCTTTTCACTGAAGGGATGTAAAACGATGGATGCATTGCTGGGGAAGTGGGAAGTGCTTGACTTCAGAATCTCTTTTGGGACTGAAAGCAAGAGGTCTCTTTGAAATGCTGAGCAGCCGGTGTTGGGCAGAGATGGATGATGATGGGAAAAACAGCGAGACAGATGTGGAAGGTGGTGAACTGTGGGTGTCTCCAGACACCCTGTCTGATTTGATCACTGCATTGTGTTTCTCACATTAGAGGTGGCCACAGGGGTTGGTCACAGGGCAGTGTCTGCCAGATACCCAAAAGATCCGTGGCCATGTGGGCACACTGAGCAGGCTCTGGGAGCTGAGTAACCACACAGAGGCTTTGGGCTCACACTGCAGGGCCTGGCTGTCAGCAGAGTGAGCTGGGCAGGCTGTGCTGGCACAGCTCCTTGGCATCCAGACCAGGCTGTTTGCAGCCCTCCTGCCCTGGCCTTGATTTATGTGAAGGCCAGGGCCTGCCTTGCTGTGCCTGATACCCAGCTGTGGGGAGCTGCTGGGGCTGCTCAGGGCTCTGCTTGCTCTAACACAGACTCCTTCTCTATTGGCTTGAACTTCTAGACATGCTCTGTCTGTAGCTTCTTCATCTGGGAACAGATGTTTTTCAGCAGAGTGGGCAGGCAATAAGAAATTTACTGGAAAACTATTTGAATGGATTTTAAGGTTATTGTGGGTTGTTTTTTTTTTTCCCTCTGTGCATTTGCTGGGCACCTGTTGACAAAAGTCAGTGTTGAAAAGATGTATTATGTCATCTGTTCCATCCTTCAGGCACTCTTGCTAATGATGTAGTCTCCTAAAATTGCACTTCCATATGATTCTGTGCTTTCTTTTAGGGAACTCTTTGGTAATGGTTAAAGTTGCAGTCAGGCATTTGGTTCCAAAAGAATGAATTGTTTGTTAGAGTGGCTACTTGCAGAGATAAGTCACAGAGTTACTCTGTTTGGGACATTAATACATGTGTGTGTTTTTCAGTCCTAATAACTTTTGGATGTCAGATGACTCTTACAGTGTAGTAGAGGTATCTCAGCAACTTGGTGTTTGTGGAGATTTGGTGGAAATAGGCAGATGGGTGGAAAAGAAGGGCTGTGTCAGTGCCTGACAAGAGGCAAGGCTAATGATGTCATCCTGTTATAAGTCATTGTGGGAGAAAGTCATTAGCAGGAACAAGGACTTGGTTTTGATTCATGAACTATTTGTATCTCTGCTCTTAATTACAGAGATTTGTCTGGTCTGCTTTTGAAGTGTTCTGTGTCCACTTCCTGCTTGAAATACTGCTTGTTAAAACCAGCAATATTCAAAGCCTCTTAGCAAAAAAAAACCTTTTGTTCTTACAAAGATAAGGCAGGACAGCCACCAAATATCTGCATCTTTTCAATTCCCAAAAAGCAGAGCAGCTGGGAATGCCAAGAACACAGACCAGCTTAGAAAACGTGGTGGACAATCTTCAGGACTTATCCAAGGGGTTAAAGAGACTGGTCAGTGTAGCAGAGAAATAAATATAATACCTGCATACAGGAAGCCTGCTGCTGGTTGAGAGTAGCCTGTAGCATTATTGATCAGACTGGGATGTAGCCAGCAGGTGGGAAGTGATTTTGTCACTGTAAACTGGGATTTTGTACATGCTTTTGGTCTTGCCCGAGAGTGATAAGGGGGTATGTGTACAAGTGATACAAAATTGCAGGAAGGGAATGTGTGTGAAAAAAATGGAGTGAAGGTTACTTTTTTGCTCTTTCTTGTTTCCTTTTTTGCCATACTTGCACCCCTCCCTAGTGGTTGGTTTGCACCTTCTCTGCACTGCCACTTGCAAACCTCTCCCCTTGCACCATGACGTAAGTTTCTCTTCAATTGGATTTACAGCCTTCCATGGGAATGTCACATAATTTCTTTGCAATTGATTTGTCTGTTACATCTGGAGTAGTTATAGGTGCTGTCATTCAAGCTTACGGGTTTTTTGTTGTTGTGTTTGATGCAAATACCTGGATGTTATTTTGAAGTGTCAGAGATGTAGGCATTTTCTGCCTGGCACACTTTTCTTCATGCAGAATCTAAAAAAATTACTTTCACACTTCGACTTACCTTTTTAATTAACTCCTCATGTTCAGTAGCTGCGTCTTCTTCACGGCCCTAAATGAAAAGTGTCTTTAGTTGAGGGGATTGTGTGCTTGGAAAAGCAAACATCAAGGTGCCCACGGTGCTGAGGAGGAGGTGGCACCGAGCCCAGGGTGGCCTCTCAGCAGATGGCCCTTTGCCCCAGGGCTGGCTCAGAGCTGGTGGCAGGACTTGGGAGGATGAGAAGGCTTTGGGTCAAATTACTCTTGAGGAGTAATTGAGGCTCAGCATGTATACAGATTTCAGGGTGTGTGAATCTAGTCTCTCCCTGTGTTCTNGACTGTACTTCGTTTTTAACACTTGCCAATCTACCTTTTCCAGTGCTTTGGGATTCTAAAAATGGAAGTGCTTTTAGGTTTAATTGCGGAATGGTGAGCTTGCTAACTGATGACTGTGCTGCTCTTGAAAGCATTCATTAGTAAATGAAATATTTTCAATCATGTCTGAGAAAAAAATTTACAGGAAAGGCTAAAAAGGTTAGAAAATTGTCAGACAAAGGGGTCACAAGGACTGTCACAGGGAGCACTGGATCAAGCCTGTGTTTCATGTTCTGCCTCTTGCATTCTCAGCAGGGCAGTGGTCCCTGCTTTGATGAATGATTTCATTGCAGGCAACGGGATTACTCACAGAATCAGCTGCCACCAATATGCGGTTACAGGTTATCTGCATATGACCTTTATCCAAAATGTTTCTGTGTAGAGGCCCTCTGCAGTCCTCTGAGGAAGGTTACAATGCTGGTGTTGTTTCAGTATGTCATTTGTTGGCACCAGTACCACGTCCTTCTGCCAACATCTTTTGTGTGTGTTTGGCTTCATTTATATGAAACGAGACACTGCATTCAGGCACAGACATCTTGCTGGAGAGCAAGAGCTCGGACTTCCACTGCGTCTTTTTTTGGAGTATGTATAGTTCATCAGACTCCACTGAAGTCACCAAGTGCTTGTCCAAGAGGGGATGTGGCAGATCAAGGCCGAAACGCTTTGCAGTCAGACGTTTTGATGCTGTGCTCTCTTTCTTTGCAGGAGGCCTGCTCATCTGCTTACCACGGGAACAGGCAGCGCGTTTCTGCGCCGAGATCAAGTCCCCGAAATACGGCGAAGGCCACCAGGCGTGGATTATTGGCATTGTAGAGAAGGGCAACCGCACAGCCAGGATCATCGACAAGCCCCGGATCATCGAAGTGGCACCGCAGGTGGCCACTCAGAACGTGAACCCCACGCCCGGTGCCACCTCTTAATGGAGATGAAATAGCTGTTTGTTTTTGAATAGATCTATTCCTTTATCATCCTACAATTTAAAGAACTGTAAAAAGAAAACTTGTTGTGTCTGCACATCTGGTGGCCTTAGGTCAGTTTATGAGTGGATACAAATAATAAAATAAAATCCATTGCCTTTTTTTCCTGTTACATTAACTGAAGATGCACCTAATCTTGAGGCAGCTTCTGAGTTGAGAATTATATTGTTATCCAATACTGTTGATTCATTTTGAATCTTTAGACACTTATCTCTTGCCGCATAGGCTCTTTTTAAAGGTGCTTTCACGTAGCACAGACATTACCAGTAGTAGTGTCAAATAGCAGTTTGTGTCCTTTCATTATGTGTATATTTATCATGAGTCTAATTTTGATGCCTTGAGTGATATTCCAGAAAGGCAATAAATTGACAAGCGACACAGTGGGTTACCCGGTAGTAAGAGGTTGCATGATTGCATTCAATCTTTGATTTTTTTATTTTATTTTATTTTATTTTTTGATTTTTTTTTGTAAGGTGTAGTCTTACCAAGAGCATCTACGACCCTGGACATTGCTTGGTAGTGCACTCAGTTTAAACAGCAAGTGCTGACTTTTTGCATGGAAAGCGCTTCAGAGTCGAAGGAGTCATTTTGAATTTCATTATTTGTAGACCTGACAATATTTACTGTATTATCAATGATTGTTTTCTTTATTGATAGTAAGGACAATTTTTTTTTTTTTTTGCAACGTGATTGGATGTGCTATAGTGCAACAAAGGTTTTGCAGACCAAAAGGAGGTTATTGTATAATATTCATTTACAATTCACTATATAAATAACTTCACAAATAATTTTTAAATATAATCAAACTAAAATAAACCTCTGTTCTGTGGATGGTAGTGTTTAATACATTTTATATTTTGTATAGTGATTACAAGCCTTTTTTGTTTCTTTAAAAATCAGCAGCTGTTTAGTATAATTCTTAGTATTATTTTGTTCTTTGCTCAAATACAATTTTCTGCACGCTTTTGTGATCTGTGTTTAAAACCGACATTGCCAACAATGCAGCTTGAACTTAAGCTTGTTATTCAAAATAAATATTTAATTTTTTTATTGCTCTTGTATAAGTGCATGAACTTTTTTGATTCCTAGCTGAATTATTCACTGGAAAGAGGAGAAATCCTAATTTTTTAAGTTTTATTGCATGTGTGATTATGTTGATAACCGTGCTCACTCCTTTAATCAGTTTTCCAAGCTGTGATGTCCAGTGGTAACCTAGAGTAAAGCTGGGGCAAGTAGGTTATCTCCAAGTCTGTTACCCACTTGATTTGTTTATTTTGCTTACCAGCACCAAGTGTGCAACATTTTGAGTTGTTTCCTCCCGAGTGCTCCCGTGCCTGCTGTCAGCAAGACGAGGGCCCGTGGGCCGGGGCTGGAGCCGCTCAGTTCCCGGCCAGCGCGGGGAGCTGCCCTGCTCTGCCCAGACGCTGCTGCCGTCCTGAACTGCGCTGAGCCCGCTCGAGGAGCTGCTCCTGGCTTTCGCAACTCGCTCCTTGATATTCCGACCAGCAGGAAGAAAATCTTGGATAATCGTTACTGCAGCAAGAATTACAAAGGTTTCTGTGAAAAACGAGTAACTGGTTCATCTCCAGTCTTGTGCATCAAGGTTTAAAATTCCAATCTTCCTCGTAATGGCGTCTCTGGCAAAACTTGGCTCATGTTTTTTCCACTCAGTAGGGTTCTCAGCAGACACCTTTTGCAAAGCTAGATTTTTTTTTCTTTTTATGCCCCCACTGTGAGTAGCTTAAACCACACAGACCCTCACGCTCCTTTTCCTGGAAAAGAAGTCTGAGAGTTGTGGGTTCACCACAAAACCTCAAAGCAGTAATCAAGTTTTTGACTTTGCTTTGAGAAAAAAAAAAGTGTTAGGTTTTTCATGGCAGTTGTCAAAATAAAGTATCAAAAACCAGTTGTGCAAAAAATACTGATTTAATTCTTTTTTCTTTTTCCCTATTGTTTTGTGATACTTGTTCTGTTCATTTTTTTCCATGGTCATGGGCAAGACTGTATCTGTATATGTTATTTTAGTTCTAAAAAACCCGAATTGGATGAAATGCGTGCAGAACAGATGAGTACTTCTGCAGGAAGTGCTTGTTACAAAGGTCTGCTGTATTTGAAACTGGCCCTAGATGTGTGTCGGTTCCCCTCCGGCAGAAGAAGGTCCTGGACGGTCCGTGCTGTTGGGTTTTTTCACTTGTTATGATAATGGTTCATCAGCCGGGTGTGAAACCAACACTTGTCCTTCCCTGGACGTGCCCAATGGCAGAAGGTTCATCTCCGAGGGAAGGTGTCTGAAGGAGGCTGCTTATCCCTGGATTTTCGGAGGAGGAAGATTTTCTGTCGCGGCCACAGGAGGCAGCTACAAAGGAAAACCCCTCGGGTGAACTTTCAGAGCCTCTCCTGATGCTTCCTGGTGGCCGGAATTCACATCCCAGAGGGCTTCCTGGTGCGCCGCTGAGCGGGTAATGAATTGGGAAGTCCTCTTTGAGCATCACCTTTGTTTACGAAGTTTTATGATTTGTTTTGCTAAATCAGAGATTGTGGATCACAGTGAGCTGTAGGAGGATACATTGTAAGGGACTGGCAAGTCCTAAATCCTTCACCTTTAAGCAAGACGCTTAGAGAGTCCTCTTAAATGAAGGGGTTTTTGAGATGCTGCTGTCAAAAAGCTGTGAGAAAGCAACAGTAAACAGTTGTTTTTAGTAGCCATATCCAGTCATTTATACAAACATAATGTACTTGGCATACACAGGAACCTCTGCGTGCACCAGCTCCTGTCCCTACTTGTAAAACTCCAAGTTGAGAAAAGAGTGGAAAAAATTTTCCTTTCTTTACAAGAAAGAATTTAATAATTGGAATATTCACTAGCCTAACCATTACATTTGATAAGTAGCATATATTCTTGGAAAGTTTGTAACAGTTGTTGCTCTTTAGCCTGTCGTTTTCCTTAGCGTTTTGCTTTCCCCCGCCCTGCATCAGGAAAAATAACACTCTTAAAAATCTGTGGCAGTTTATAAAGCCAGAATAGTTTGGTCCTTTTTGTTGGGTATTATTTTGATTTCATGTTTTGCTCTTAATTCAGGACTGAACCTTTTCTAACTAGGAAATAATGAAAATTAATGTGACTGCTGCAGTGAGGGCAGCAAACCTAAGTGACCTGGAGGGAGTGGATGGGCACAGTGGCTGATATTTAGTGCTTCACTGATTTTTCACTGAAAATCGGGTGAACAGTTGGGAAGAGTCACCTGGGTTCACATCTGCATTCTGACTGCGGGATGTGATTGCAACCCCTGTGACTGGTGCTTGCAAAGGGGAAAGGTAATAAAATACCCTCTTGTTACCTCTTACTTTCGGTAGGTGTTTTTCCCAGCTGGGTGGTCATGAGGGAGCGTGGGATCCCTTCGGGGAGCTGTGGACATCAATAGGAGCAACATCCCCATGAAGGAGACTTCTCCCTCCTGGCTCACTGGCTGCTGAGGCTGGCGCTGCAGGACCAACCACCATCGGGGCTTTCGTGCTCTCTGCTCAGAGCTCTGGTGGATCCACCTGTCTCTGCAACTTCCAAAGGGATCTGTGCCTATAAGGAGTGGGCGGACAGCCCCAGCTCAGAAGTTTGGGACAGCTGGAGAGAAGCCTGGCAGTAGCTCCTCCTTAGGATAGGGATTGCCCAAAGCTTGGAACTGGAATTCAGCAGAGGCCAGGAACTAAAGCAAAACCCAGGGCAGAGAAGTCATCAAGACCCTTGGCCTTTTCCATGACCTTTGTCACTATGCCCCCTATTTTGTTCTCTGTATCTCCCATTCCCTCCTCTTCCCTTCTATGTATCCATAGAAGCCCTTCTTGACTCTTCTGGTGGTAAGAAATAAACCTGTGCGTTGGTGGTGAATTTTGTTGTTGTTATTGTCTCATCAACATCTGTTTTCCCTGGCATCTCAGTTAAAAAAGCTAATTTTGCTGAGTTCGAGCAGCTGCCACTTCCCACCACAGTAAATTAAGCTTTCAGAAGACCTCATCTTTGGAATTACAGTTCTGATCATAATGTGGATTTTAATAGTCAATTGAGATGCTTATTAAATTATAAGACTCTGCATTAGGAATGTTCTTATGCTGGTGGAGGAATCTCAATCGTTTAGTTTTTATTAGTTTTGTGATTTAATGAACAGAAAACATTAAAACTAAAAGCCAAATGCAAACCGTCTGTATAAAAATGTTCTATAAAATTCAGGAAACTGACAGACATAGCTGTAAAAGTCCTTTGCAAAGACACAGCCTCTCTTAAATGCCATCCATTTTAATACAATGATTAATCAGTTTCCTTAACAAAGAAAATTTCTCCCTTGTTTCTTTTCCTGGGTTCACGAGATTCAGCCTGTATTTCAGTGATGCTTATCAATGGATTTGAAAATTGTTCACTCTGGACTGTTTAGGTGCAAAGGATGGGTTTTTTTTTCACGTGTCCACACACTTCAGTCCTAGGGGGTGTGGCTACACCACAAGCATCCCCCGTGTCACTGGGTGGTGCCAGCCATGCCCAAGATCGATCTTTTGTTGTGTTAAAGTTCGATCCATCAGCAGAAGAGTACAAATACAGGGCAGTGACTTCAGCCACCCCAAGGTGGGCGAGGTGTCCTGAATTCTTTGGGGTGTCACAGAACACAACAGGGTGCTCCTGTGACATGGGATGTACTGGTATCGAGATTGCCAGAGAGGCTGTAAGTAAAAAGGAATAATTGTATTTAGTGCACAGAGATATTAGGGGGGTTTGAGGCTCTTCTTGTTTAAAAATGCATATATTAGGAAAAGGTTCTTCATCCTTGATGGTTGAGCACTGGAACAGCTCCCCAGGGCAGTGGTCACAGCACGAAGGCTGACAGAGCTCAAGGAGCCTTTGGACAACACTCTTAGGCATAGGGTGGGATTCCTGGGCTTGTCTTGTGCAGGGCCAGGAGCTTGACTGATGGTTCTTGTGGGTCTCTTCCAACTCAGAGTGTTCTATGATTCTATATATATTTATGTAAGCATGTAGTATGTATGTATAAAAGCATCTTAGTTCTCAAACTCCTAAATCAGTACAGCCAAATCACTACTTTTTGTTCATTTTTTTTCAGGTATGAAAGACACCTTTGCATAAGATGCTGTCAAACACACACCTGTGGAAGAAATATCTACATTGCAAACAGGTCCATGCCAGAATACACATGAGCAGTATTGTTCTGCTTCATCTTTTTGATGGGGCTTTTACATAAACTTTGAAACAGATGAGATTTATTGAGGTTCCTGTTTCAGTCTGGATTGTGAAAGCAATTGCAGCATAGATCTGAATTATATATAGGCCTTTCAATGCAGTTATAATTAGGAGTTCAATAGTTCATCTATTACTCTAGTTGGTGGTTTTTTTTGGTTTTTTTTTTCTTTCATTCTGTTCCCACTCACTCGAACTTGATTTGAGGGACTTTTACTAACTTTCTGTTTATCTATGACTCAGGAGCCAAAGGTCTTATTTTGCTGGCAATGAAGGGCTGGGTGCTGTCACTGCTGCTGCTGTTATCCCTTCACAGTGCCTGTACTCTTGCCTCTGACTACACAAAATCGTTTAGAGGGAGTTTTTTCCTGGGTTCCTGACCTTGTTTGTCCCACTTCTGTGAACAGCCTGTTTTGTTATGCCCCTGAAGGGAGTGACACTACCAAGCATACCCTAAGAGCCATAAACAAATGCACCACAGACCAAAGCGGTTTGTAAACCTGCCGTGGTTTACTTAAATCACTGGGAGCTTTGCCACTGAGTTTTAAAGGGAACCAGCTTCCAGGACACAGGTTATGTATAGGAGCCCTTCCTATCCATGCCTTGGCTTCTGTTCATCTGCAGCACTGACATGAAGCTTACTGTGTTGACAGCTAAGTTTTTGATCCACCAACATTCCAGTAAAATTCCAGCAAAAACTGTTGCGAAATGAGAGTTCATCCTAAAGTAGCTGTAAGCAGAGTTTTTTGGTGCACACCCTGTCGTCGTGAGACTGCCTGGAGCTGCAGGAGACTTGTGATGGTCCCTGGTTGGGAGCAGGACCTGGATTGCTCATGAACGAGGGTTCTATGGACAACCTAGCAGGTGTGAGATCTGTTTCCACACTGGGGCCGCAAAAATCTCTCCAAACGGATTCATGGCAGGATGAGGCGAACTCTGATGGTCTCCCTAGAGACGGGAGATAAGGCATCGATCCATGCCGGCCTCAGCCGTGTTCTGTGCCGAGCGCTGCCCTCCGCACGGGGCTGATGAAATCCGCAGCCACTGCTGGCAGAGAACGAGAAAAGAGGGGAAGCGGGAGGACGAACGTGAAGAATTCCGCTCGGAGAATTTCGAGCTCTCCGCACGCCCGGCCTGGCCTCCCTCAGGCCCTTCCCAGCGGGGGCGCTCCCGCCCCGCGGCTCCCCGCGCTCTGAGGGCGCTCGGGTCCGTCCCGTCCTCCTCACGCCCGGCCCTCCCGGCGGGATCCGGGCTCTGAGGGCGCTGGGATCCGTCCCGGCCTCCTCACGCCCTGCCCTCCCGGCGGGATCCGGGCTCTGAGGGCGCTGGGATCCGTCCCGGCCTCCTCACGCCCTGCCCTCCCGGCGGGATCCGGGCTCTGAGGGCGCTCGGGTCCGTCCCGGCCTCCTCACGCCCTGCCCTCCCGGCGGGCACCGGGATCTGAGGGCGCTGGGGTCCGCCCCGGCTTCCCTCAGGCCCTTCCCACCGCCGTGTTGTGGCTCCCGGCTGACCCGGAGCTCTGAGGGCGCTCGGGCTCTGAGCATGCGGCAGTCCGGGCTCCGCCCAGGCCGGGACAGCGCTGAGGCGGCCCGGGCGCCATGGAGCGGTTCGGGGAGCGGCTCGGGGAGCGCTCGGCGGCCCGGCTGGACACCATCCTGCGGCACCTCTCCCCGCGGCTGGGAGCAGCCCCGGCTCCTGTATCCTTTCGGCTGTGGGATCGGGAAGGGGCGGCAGCAGCAGCACGTTTGGCCCCCCCTGGGTCGGGGCTCCGCTTCCCCCAGCCCGGCGCGCTTTGCCCCTCGCCCCCCGCGCCCCCGCGGCTCCGGGGTTTGTCCTACAGGAACACCGGCCTGGGAAGGACACACAGGGCGAGTGCTGCCCTGTGTCCTGGTGCCGCCGACAGCACTTCCCTGGCATACCCGACTGGGGATTTGGGGTCAGCACCCGACCTACCCCAAAAACCTCTCCCGAGCTTCAGCCCCACAGCCTGTGGGGAGCTGGGATGTGTATCTTGGCAGCGCCCCAGCACAGCCCCCCTACCGCTGGGCCAGGGGCTTCCCTGCAGTCAATTTTCCTCCTAGAGATTCAAGGGGTTGGGGGAGATAAACTCTGCATGACTTAAAAATTGCACGTCAAGTCACAGACTTCGTTGAAAGGTATGGACTCGACTTGTAGAGCAGCAGCAGGAAAAACCTCAGGGTTTGGTTTGTGAGTGGGAACTGATGTGGAAATGTTGGAGGCTGCCAACATCAGGCAAAGGAAACCTGGGTAGACATAAGTTTTTGCACTGATGTGTCCCATGGTTCAAAAGTTAAGTGGAGACTGCTTGCTGAGAATATTTTAAAAACTGCTGTAATAAATGTTACATTAAAAAAAAAAAAAAGGAAAGCTCTGTTTTACAGAGCAGGATGCTGACAAGTTACCTCTGAATTATAATAAATAGAAAATGTGATCAAACAGGATGTAGGAGTCCTCAAATCGATTAAAAATATGAAGGCAGATGGATAGTTGTTGACTCAAACTGCCATAACAGAAGTAGGAACACAAAATTAGGAATAAATGATAGGAAAAACGCCCTGGTTATAAAGATACAGGAAGTAAGGAGAAGTGCTGCACAACCTGTTTGTATTTAAATCTGGGTCATGATGCAAATAGCTTTGGACGAAAACACAGCTAAGCTGGGCTGGAGCAAGCAAGGTGTGTGGATAAAGTAAATGACAGAATCTAATAAGAATCGATTTGATATATTGTATGTCAGTTCAGTGGATTTGTTTTAATCTCTGCACCTCTTAGTTTCAGTTGTCCAAGCAACCCAGGCTTGTCCTCTGAGTGTTGCAAAGTGTCAAGAGCAAAACCAGTGAGAGGAGGGGGCACTGCAGAGCCTGGGAGGAAGGTGCCAAAATGGATTCCAGCACTGGGTGGACTTGTCTGCTGTCCCCCCACTGTGGGAGGTGGAGGTGCTGAGGACGGTCCCACAGCTGGGGTCCAGCCAGTGCCTGTGTCTTCATCAGCTGTCTGTGGACCTTTAGGAGCCTGAATAGTCAGGAGTCCCATTTTCACTGAACTTGGGCCTGAAATGTGGTGTGTGGAGCACTAGTGCCCTCAGTTGGGGGATTCCTTGCTCTGGGATCTGCTGTGGCAGTTGCCAGCTGGTCTCCCCATGTTCTCCTTCTCTCTGTCTTCCATCCAGTTCCCAGCACCTTTTTCTCCCTCTGGCTCATCGTTTTTGCCACACATTTTTGCATGTGTCGTTGTTCTTCTCCCACAATATGTGACTCTTGACAAGATAATGTTTAAGCTTCGTGTGTCCTATGGTGTGGGGACCATAGACACAACTGCTGTGATGAAACCTATTTCTTATTCCTGAAGCATTCATGCTTTTATGAGCAGTAGATAAAAGTCAGTGGTTTTCATAAAACTCTGAAGCAAACATGCAGGTGCAGACCAGAAGATCAGCATGAAAATGCTCTTTTTTGTCATGGATGACACTTCAATACCATGCACCAAACTCTTGTGAGGCTTCTTTAGCAAGTGGGGTTTAATTGCCCTGTTGATGAGAATGTGTCTCTGCATAAGAGAAAAATGTTTTTTTAAACCTGTTGAGATGAATTGGAGGACAAGCCCAAAGCTCTCCTCTGTTCCTGCTATCCTTGTCATTTGGGAAGGTCCTGATCTCTGCAGTAACTGGAGAGAACGTGAGAGTTTGCACCACCACTTGAGAATGAAACCTCAGGTTTACCCTATTGCTTTATTGTTTTAGAGTTTTTTCATTTTTAGAATATTTTTCATTATTATTTATTATTTTAGAAGTAAAATGAACAAGGACATGGATTGAGTGTCCAGCACAGCACCTGCCTTTAAGATGAACAGCATTGTAGGACTGAGGACTTGTGCCTGTAGATAATGTTCTAATCTATTTTACTTGATTGTGTATTCCTTAATTCCCGTCCCAGATAAGCGTTCCCACTTCAGCCCAGCTCAGTGTTGTTCCTCATTCAGGGAAGTTTCGGTAAGCTCCACCTTCCTTGGTAGAGATAAAAGCAAAGCAACCTTCAGAGCTCAGTTCTTCCCCCTAGCACACGTGTGGATCCCTAGACGCTGTTAACGTGTCCCTCTGTGTCCCAGCTACACCCTGGACAGCGATGTCCTGAGCACAGAGCAGAGGCAGTTCTATGAGGACAACGGGTACCTGCTCATCAAGAAGCTCGTTTCTGATGAGGACATCGAGCGCTTCAGGTACGGGGCACCTGCCTGAGGTGCTGGGCAGGGGCTGTGTGCTGCAGCATCCAAAGGGAGCTCTGGGAAGCTGGAGATCACTGGGTTCTCCCAACGTGGACATTCCCTCTGCTTCGCAGGAAGGAGTTCATGAGGATCTGTAAAAGAGAGGTGAAGCCACCAGGAGTTATGATTATGAAAGACGAGTCCCTGAAATCCCAGTTTGGTCAGTCTGAAAAAGTGGTTAATAAAGTGCAGGACTTCCAGGAAGATGAAGAGCTGTTCAGATACTGCACTCTGCCAGAGGTAAAACAAAGGAAAATCCCATCAGAAAGGGGGGTGGTGGTGGAAGAGCCTGTATGAATGTATCTGATCCTGCAGGTCACTCCCATAAGCACACAAGTGAGGAAGGAAGATCACGCCATCTTTTAAGAGTGTTCTGCATGAACATGGGATAGGTGGAGGTCGGGGCAGAAGACCTAAAGCAGTGCTGCTCTGCCCCTGGTGTGGAGCCAGTCAGGAATGTGACCTGGCCAAAGCGTGCCAGGCTAGAGGGACGGATCAGCAACATGTTCTGAGTGTGTTTTATCCAGGCAGCCATCTCTCCCTGGGCAGGTCCAGCCCTGCAGCCAGTGCTCACCTTGTGGCAGATGGCCACTCTGTGGGAGTGCCCTCCCCACCCCTTCCAGCCCTCCCAGCAGCCTGCAGCACCATCTTCCCTCTCGGCCTCCTCCCACCGTGCCCATTGGTGTGCCTGCCAAATCCTGCCTCCTGTCCTGCATCCCTCCATCCTCCCTGGCCTCCTCCTCCTGTACTCTTGTCCTCAGCCAAACATCCAGCTCCCCGTGCTTCCTCAGCAATATTTCCTCTTGTTTTTTTTATGTTTCTAATGGTTTTTTTCCTAATGTTTTCTTCCCTGTAGGTCCTCAAATACGTTGAGTGCTTCACAGGGCCAAACATCATGGCAATGCACACCATGCTGATAAATAAACTTCCAGATTCTGGTAAGGGAAACTTGGATTAGAGGAAAATAGATAAATTATTGTGTGTATGACACAATTGAACTTAGTATTTTAGAAACGCTGTACCAAAAAAACGACACCCAAATAACACTGAAAATTTACAACGCCATTTTGGTGATAGTTTGTTTTTCTTTTTACCTTGGCTTAATGAGATAACATGAGAAAACTCAGGAGAGTTTTTGAGGCTGCACAAAGTCTAAATAGTATGGCAAACGAGGCAAGTGGAAATACCCTAACTGTATCTATTTAAGGAGCAAATTCAATGTGAAAATAAGTATATAAATCATATATAAAAGGCTGTTTTGGTGTGGAGGATGTTTCCATTTCTATGGGAGGAAAAGAAATAACAAACAAAACTTCAAGAATATTTATTTTTGTTTGGACTTCATCGAAGAGAGCCTCTAGGGTAGAGACTGTCTGTGGGGGCTGCAGTCCATAAATTTGAGATCTTTTTTTTCCCTTTTTTTAAAGAGAAAGCTAAATAAACATGAGCTGGGTGCAGCACAGCAAGGGTTGATTCTGCTTGCATCACAGCAGTACATCCAGTGCCTGCAGACAGCACAGCTGTTGGAAGGTCTTTGTTCTGGGGGGGTTTGTGCAACACTGGGCTGGTTAAAGTTCTCAAAACTGGAGAGCAGCCAAAATGAATGGTGGAAACAAGTGGTGGTGGTGCTGGTGGTGATGAGGGCCAGCAAAAGGAGCTTTCTGAGGGGTCCCAGAGCTAAGCAGCCTCCTGGCTTTCACTGTGTGCCCCAAGAGCCACCACCGTGGTCCATTTTGGGGTGGGGTGGCAGCTCATCCGCTTGGATTCCACCGCTGGGCTGGAGCAGGCAGTGAGTACACCAAGTGTCCCCAGTGGGAAGCAGCAGCTCCTTAGGATGTGCTCCAGTGGTTTATGAGGAAGGAACAGGCAGTGTCCCGTTTGGTGAGGCTGAAGGTTTCTGAACTTTGCAGACAACCAGACCTTCCTGCACCCCATGCATCAGGACCTGCACTATTTCCCGTTCCGGCCTGCGTCCCGCATCGTGTGCGCCTGGACCGCCATGGAGAGCGCTCACCAGGACAACGGCTGCCTGGTCGTGCAGCCCGGGACACACAAGACAGCCCTGAAGCCTCATGGTTATCCACAGTGGGAGGTACAGGGTCATGGAGGGCTTGGGGAGGGCGTGCAGGAAGGGGATGTGTTTTGGCTGGGAAGGACTCACTGTAGGGGGAGGCTGTGCAGGTCACAGCTGAGGTTTTAGGTGATTTTTTTTTTCTCTTTATGCAAATACTGGCATTGATTTGGGAGAGGGTTTCTTGGGTGACCTCGCTCCATGTGACGTGGGTAGATGTGCCTCTGTTCCCACCTTCACCTAGAAAATGTTCAGAACGCTGTGGCATGACAGCACTTATTTATTTTCCACTGCCCTTGCCAAGTCTGAGGGCTCTGTCTCCTCCTGTCAACTTGTTCCTGCCTGGTAGCATGTGCACTGTCCCAAAGAGGAGAAGTCTGACAGTAAACAACTGGATGGAATAAAATATCAAGTGGTATCTTCCTCTTAGGGGTGGGTGTTTCCTGGCCTGGACTGTCATTGTCATTGGTTATACTGGGAGCAGAAGGCTGGACTCCAGCAGTGGCATCAGGCCACCCTTACGGGATTCCCCAGTGCTCTTCTCTGTTCTCTCCAGCTGAGAAATGTTCCTAATTGTCCAAATCCAGCTGCAGAAAATACAGAAAGTATCATTTTTCTGTACCTCAGGCTGGAAGTAGAAGCACTAGTAGGCAATAGTCAGACTTTTAGCTTGGCATATGAAATACTGTCTCCAGGGGAAAGCTGATCCACAGCTGTCCCTACTGCCATACTGTGCTCTGAGAATCAGCCTTGCTCTAATTTTAGCTGAGTGATTTCAATTCAGGCTCTTTCTTTCCAAGGGTAAAACCAACAAACTTTTCCATGGGCTGCTTGATGAGGATGAGAAGATTCCCAAGGTTCACCTGGTCATGGAGAAGGGGGACACAGTGTTCTTCCATCCCCTGCTCATTCATGGCTCCGGGATAAACAGGACATCAGGTTTCCGAAAGGTGGGAAAACATGTCTTGTTACTGTTTTTTATATTCTTGATTTTTAAAAAAAAATTAAACTCTTCCCCCTTTCTATTTTTATCTCCACTCCCTTTGAATCCTTTCCAAGTTTACGTGGATGAATGTTTTAATGAGTTTTTATCTTCCTAATATACTTTTGCAGTCTCTTGGGGTTTTTTTGTTTTATTTTTAAACATCTGTCTTCTACGAGAAGAGCATGCTGTGTAGCTGTGTGAGAAAAACAGAACAGGAGTAGAAATTAGATGTTGAATCCATGTTTGAAGCCTGGCTGGCTGTACTTGCTTTTCCAGTAGTTCCCTTTGAGCTGTCCCAGATATCAGGACCTTCTCTAACTTTCTTCCCTGTCTTCTTGGTGTCCCATCTCTGGATAACAGGAGTCTCCATAATTCAATAAATAATATTTATTTATATGATTGCACAACCCATTTTTCTATAAAAGATTTGTTTACATGTCATGATTATTTAACTGAAACAGGCAGTTTGGAGGCCTTTGGAGGCCTGGTCCTGTCTCAGAAGGGATTCATACAGGCACTGCAACACAGGCTGCTCTATTTTTAGTTTGGTTTGCCTATTATGTTGCCTGTTCTTTCAACCCCCTGTGGTATTTTATTGGTGGATAAGTGGGCTGTTGTGACCCTCTGGATACAGGAACTTACTGAACACACAGGTCTGCTCCAGCCCTGACTTTCCCTATTCCACTCCAGTTGCTGATAGTCTGAGATTAAGCAGTACAGCTCATGCTGAGGGAGTGAGGGAGAGAAGGGAAGGAAGAAGAGCATGTCAGCAGCAAGAGTATTTCTCTAAGGGGACACTCTCCAGAGCACTTGGAAAGGAGGAAGGAATTTGCTGACGTGATCTGTAAGGAAGGAGTGATGTGTCCACAGCCTGGAATGCACGAGGTGTTTTCCCTGCAGTTGTTTGTGGTCGATGTGACAGTGAGTGATGCCCAGTTTCCTCACACAGAGCATCAGCTGCCACTTTGCCAGCTCAGAGTGTCACTACATCGATGTCAAGAACACGACTCAGGAGCACCTGGAGAAGGAGCTGGAGGAAATGGTCCGCAAGAAATACAATGCAACTTCTGTGGAGCTCAAGGTGAGATTTGGCTCAGTGCCCTTTGTTACAAACCAGGTCAGTTCCCTTTCCCAAGTCTCTCTGTGGCAGATTGGTGCTCTTTGCTGTGCCCAGTTTGGCAGATCAGGCTGTACCAGGCAGAGGTGCCTGGCAGGATAAGAGACCTGATGTTCAGAGGATGACTGGCAGGCTGTTCTGCAGCCTTCTTCCTCACAATGCCTTGCTCTCTGGCAGCCTCTTCACATTCCTTGAGCTCCAGAAGTTCCTCATGAAGCTCTGCTTGTAAATAAAAAGATACGGTCATTTGCCCTGCATTCAAAAGGTTAGGAGGTTGGAATAAATTCAGTGCTTGTCTGGTTTGTAAGTCCACAGTTCTTACAGTTTCCTCTCCTAAAGGTGGGTGGATATTCCTTTTAAAACAAGAAGCCACATCTGATTGCAATAACAAATGGAATTTTTTTGGTTAAATATAATCCCACATCACTTGTTTAGACTCGAGGCTACAGCAGGTTTGTCAGCAGTGACACACATCTGCCTCAAAAAAAAAAAAAGTGACTAATGGACTCTTGCTGATTAACTGAAACCATCGAGTAAAATAGAAAGCAAATGTAAATTCTTAGGGGATCCAGCCACTGAAAGAAAAATAAACCTTGTTACTGGGGTGAAAATGTTCTGAATGTCTTAATCTGCAGCAGTTCCTAAGCTTGTGCACAGTGAGTATCAAGGCAGTAAGGTCTAGATGTAACAGATAGCAATTTTCTTTTAAAATGCACATGTTTTACTGGGGCTTTCTGGAGGGGAGGACTTTCTTTTTCATCCTTGGTGTTTTTGTGTTGCTCTGTTTGTTTCCCCCCAGTGTGCCTGGGTGTGGTGGGGTGCCCAGCTGTGTTTTCCAAGCTGATCTTACATTGGTGTAGAGACACAGCTTGCTTGGCTTTCAGTTCTGGGATTATTTAGGTACTTGGTGAAATTCAAAGGGATGTGTAGTGAGGCTCTCTCCTTCTCCTCAGTGGAAATGAGGTTGTCCATACAAACCCCAGAGAAGTCTCTGTGCTTTCGTGTAGCTGTAAGAATTTTTTTTAGCTGAGTTGGAGTTTTCTCCCAGAGGAGTGCCCAGCTCTTATTTCACCTTCACAAGATGATAAGAACTAACTAATCCTCTATTTCCATCTCTGTAAACTGGAATCCTGGTCACTGTTTTTTCTGGCCCTCAAGGCGCTTTGTCTCATTTTTGTTTTGAAGGATATTTGGAACTTCCGAGCACGGCTTGTGCAAGGGGAAAGAATTAACTTGTAGAAGACCCTGTGAAGAGCAGGATGGAAAACAAGGGCCTGAGAATGAGCTCCTCTGAGGGAAGAACACAGACCCTGCCTGGGCAGGCAGAATTCCCTGTGCTTTGTTGACCTCTGTAATGGTAACTTAGCCAAATGCTGCATTGCAAAATCGTTTTATGCTAATTCAGAATAATTGCACCGAGGTTGGACAGCTGATGTACGTCAAAGGAAACCTAACCTAAAAAACCAGATTTGCTGTGGATGTCTGAGACAATCAAAGAATCAAGGTCTTGAAAGAACACCTTGATTTTTCTTGGTGTTTTCATTTTTGTTTCTTAAAAGTTTCTAACATGACACACCTTTAGATTGATGCTATATCAACAGTACGATTTAATGCAAGAATTTCCAGCATTTCCAACTTCCTTTTCTATGCAAAAAAAAAAAAAAATAATCAGAGTTTCAGACAAGCCCTCAGTGACGTGGGGACTTACTAGTGTAGCTGGTGAAGATGTGGGTGTTGGTACCAGCAGAATCAACAGTAAGGAACTGGGTAAAAAGAAAGCAGCACCCACTCAGAGAAAAATGGGCTTTATGGACAGGAATATGATTGCTGGTGGAGTTCCTCAAGCATGGCTTGGGTGTGGCTCTGTACCTGAGCAAGCAGCTCTGGCACAGGTGAAATACGAGTCTGACAGTGTTGGGAGCTATTGGGCCAACAAAGCAGCCTGGTACAACTGATCCAAGGCTGTGTGAAGTGAGGGAATGCTTTGAGTCTGGCAGGTCTGGGAAAAGGTGCCTTTTGCTGCTGCCAGGTTGAGGAGGTGTTTGGATGTTCCCCGGGATGCAGTGGTGGCAGGGTGGAGTGATGCACACTGAAATGATCCTCTTGCCTTTCACAGTGTTTTTCCTTGCTTTCTGAAAGATTCTTTTGCTTTCAGAATCTGTTTTTTGAAATAAAGAATAAATCAGAGCAAAACTGCACTCGAGGGCTGTGTTGTGTTGTTTCTGCTGCTCAGAAACTGGCATAGGGGGTGTCATTGAACACCCCAGAGCAAAGCATCAACCCTCAGCTTGTTCCACTCCCCCCCAATCCCCCCAAAAAAGGTGTCAAAACAGCACCAAAGGCTGCACTGATGGGCTCTTGTGGCACCTTCTGCCCTTTTTTGTGATTCTTCCTCTTCCTGCAGCATCTCTAGGTTTTCTAGTTAGTTAGTTAGTTAGTTTGTTAAACAAGGGGATGTTTGAGCACAGTTTATAGGTCCTACACCCCTGGTGCTGGAGTGAGGTGTTGGGGCTGTGGTTCCCACCTGGAGACAGACCTGTCCTTGCAGCAGCCTCCAGTTTGACCACAACACCAAGAAGGCTGATGAGGGGTCACTCAGGACAGATCCCCAGCCCTGCTCAGTGGGTGATTTTGGGTGTTTTGGTTCCTGCAAATCTTCCATGCCCTCTATAACCCTGGCACTGATCCAGCTCCTGGGAAAAGCATGGCCAAGTGAATAATTTCCAGTGAGTTAGAGATCCCTCTGCTGACTTTGCTGAGCTCTGTCTCACAGCCTAGCCAGTGCTTTCCATGGGATTTTTGTGAGAACTTGTGTATCCTGTCTGGTTCACAGCACAGGATTCATGGAGGCTTCCCTGTTTGGCATCACTGGTAAAGCTGGGTTGACTGCAGAGGGTGCTGTGGTCAAAGAGAAGAGTTAAAAGTGTCACATTCCCAGTTTCAAGACTGAATTTCTCTTCCTATAGCTAGGAAAGAGAAGAAAATTAAGTTTAGCTTTGCTTTTAAAAATTTATGTACCTCTGCCTATGGACTTAGGCTTAAAATTCCCTCTTTCAGAAGAACAAACCCATCAAGGATGTTGGAGATCATCTAAACTCAGCAGTTGTCCCACCTGATGAGAGACTTCTCTCATCCTCACTCCTTCCTACACCTTGTTTGGTAACTGCCCTCTGGGGCAGGCTGTGCTCTCTCTGCTGGGCAGAACACAATTGGATGAAGCTGGAAGCTACCAGCGTGGATGTGTGTGGTGTTGCTGGATACCTCCTCTGTAGCAATAACTCAGAAATAAACTTCCAGATCCATTAGGCAGAGCTCCAGAGACAGGGAGATGTAGAAGCTGTGGACGTGCTTGGTTTGCTGTGTATTTTCATGAAGCAGCACTTACCCTATTAGAAAAGTTGCTTGAATTGAATAAAATTAAAAGCAAAATATTTGAAGTTATTTTGGTGATAGTGTGTTTTAGTTTAGCCCTGGCTTGGTGGGATATGTTTCTTATAGTCTCGTTTGCTGTAGGTGTTCAGGTTCCCATGTTGGAGGTGCATGCGTGCTCCTAAATTGATGTTACATCTAAAACTTCCTTTCCAACTAACTTAATGTTCCTGCAGTTCAGGTTAACCATGTTAGCCATCCTTGGACTATTTTTTTTAATAGCAGCATGCACATTTCAAAAAGGAGCATGCAAAAATTAAACACCTTGCTGCTTCTTCGGCCATCTGCAGTTGCACGAAGCCCCAGTGTTTCAGACACTTTTTTTTTGCCTTGACATTTCACATGTGTTGAAAACAAAGGCTTCCTGGAGCTTGGTAAAAGACAATAAACACAGAGAAGATCTTTTGCTTAGAATTTATGTGCTATTTTCCAGACTAGCAGCTCAGAAATGTCAGATTTAGTCTGACTCCTGACCTTGCTGACAGCAGTTGCACGCTCAGTGCTTTGATGTGAAAACACTGGGCAGGTGCCAAAGGAAGGATTTTGAATCCTGGCTCTGGCTTCCAGTGCTGTAGATCAAAGTCTTACTTCATGCAAGCGAATTAGGGGGTGCAAAGGAAGTTTAATTAACTACATTACAGTTTTTTCAAAGTAGATTTGACTCTATAAGCCGATCTGGGATGCAGGAGATCCTTTTCCAGCAGTCATTTGGAATCAAAGTGGCAGTGAGTGATGCCCAATGTCCTCACACAGCTCTCACCTCGCCAGCTCAGAGTGCCACTACAGTGATGTTAAGAACACGATCCAAGAGCAGCTGGAGGAAGAAGTAATTGAATTTGGACATGCAAAATATAAAACGGCTTCTGCTCCAGACCTTGTGCTAATCTTAAATCACTACCTTATCTTGTAACTCAAGTAATTTTGGCCTTTTTGCTGATAAGGCTTCTTGCTGCCTGCCTGTGCTGGAGAAGCGCCCTTGCTCCACAGACAGCCCCTTCACATCCCTGGAAATCAGCCCAGGAGCTCTGCAAATTCCTCCTCCAGCTCTACTCATCACCATTCCCACCTCTAGGCTGCCAGAATTGATTTCATCCACGTTCTTTGCTATCTTTTCAGTGCAAATCAACCCAGGTAGGACGAGCTTGTGCCAGCAGGTATTTAGGTAGGAGAGACTGTTATTCAACTCTTAACTGGATTTGCAAGAAGAGGAGATGGTTTATAAAACACCCATCTGAGTGCCTTCTCTGCTCACCACAACAATCCACTGAGCCTTTTGGCTTATGCCAAGCAGGGGTTTATGCATTGGAGCTTGTAGCTTTTAATTTAATTTAGTGTTGTCTGTACTTTTCTGTTTGAGACTTTGAAGAGACAGTGAATAAATTAATGGGTGTTTTTATGTTCAAACAGATCAGCTCATACCAGGAACAAGAAAGAAACACTGCATTCAAAGATGGTGTTTTGTTGTTGCTGTTGTTTTGCCAGGTTTTTTAATGCAGGTCGTTTAGAAGAAATGAGCAAAGGTAGTGCAAGGAAAAAGAATCAATCTCTGAAGTGACCTCTAAAGACCAGTGCCTAAAACCTGTGCCTGGGCATCAGCTTCTGAGGAGCCAGATTCATGTGCTTTTTGCCCCCTGTGTAAGGAACTTGCCCCAAACACTGCATTACAAAAGCATTTCATGCTAATACAAAATAGGTGCAGCAAGGCTGAACAGCTGATGGACTTCAAAGAAAACCTGACCTACAAAATCAGATTGATGGAGGTAGTTTAGGTAATCAAAGATTATGATGAATTGTGCACTACTTATTTTTTCTAGTCTCTCTCTTGATAGACTTTTGGGCCGATACTCTGTTAATGTAAGGTTATTAATAATATAGTTAGGTAAAATCATATGAATATAAAATTCCATGTGTGATTATCTGTTTAAGGTTTTTAATATTGTTTTTCTGTACAAAATCAACCAGGGAATCAGTTTCAGTATGACCTTACATGGGAAGTGATTGGTGTAGCTGATGGAGAACATGGATTTTATTTTTGAGATAAAGATTAAATTGTAGCAAAACCAATGTCAGTGGCTGCACTGGATCATTTCTGTGGTTCAGAAAGTCTGTGGTGGCTTGTGTAGCTGAATAACCAAAGTGAACCCTGGAGAGGCCAGTGCTGGCTCTGAGGAAAACATCGGGGTGCTGCAGCTGAGAGTCACCCAAAAATCCAGTAACTGCTGGGCCTGCAGGATGTTTGGGCCAAACCCATTTTGAAGACAGCTCTGGGCAAACCACCTGCCAGTATCACATCTCCTTGCTGTGACCATCCCGATCCCAGCCTCCCCTTTTGTTAGAGCCAAGTATTCAGGAATCAGGGTAGTAGTGCAATCTCTGGCCCAAAAAAAGGCATCTCTAAAAACAGTGAGGCACATAAATTCCAATACATCCATCTTCCCCCACTCCTCATTTACTGCTAGAGCTGAAGCAAAGCAACTGGTTTGGTTTCTTTACCCTTTCTTTGCATACAAGCATTGCTCTCACTCCCACGGAGATACATGTCTTACATATCCCAGTCCTGGGGGCATTTACGAAAATAAAGCATTAACCCTCCTTTGACAGTTTAATTTCTGCAGAATCTCCTTTCCTTGGGCCCAAGAGACAGGAACTGGAAAAAGTGTGAAGCTTTCAACATGCTGGCTGAAGGCTGAGACCAACGTGGAATTTCATGGTGGTTTTGTGGACTCCAGGTGAGAAACTCCTGTTAAGTCTGAATAAGCAAATTCTGTGAAAGCTGAAATTACAGACCACAA
The DNA here is from genome assembly GCA_013397915.1 of Daphoenositta chrysoptera. NCBI lineage: Eukaryota > Metazoa > Chordata > Aves > Passeriformes > Daphoenositta > Daphoenositta chrysoptera. Next base: position 156,376 of record VZRO01008522.1, on the reverse strand, counting down.
ACCAGTCCCTTTTTGTGGGCAAACAAAGATGTTGAGGAAGCAACTCATCCTCTTCCTCAGAGAAATACCATGCAGACCCAGGGAGTGTTTTATTCTGTACTCTTTATTCTGAAGGAGGAATTCACAGGAGACGTTGCCAAGCAATGTCACAGTTACTGATTTTGTCCCCTAGCAGTGACACCCCACTCAGCAAATGGTACCAACTCGAGACTGAAATGAGTGCTACAGGCCAAGTTGCACCAATAAAAGCACCAGTAAGAGAAGATGGCTCAGAATGCTGAGGTTGATCTCTCCAGTTGCTTCAAATGAAGTAACTTATTTCTTTTCCAGCCCCTGTGCAAGCAAACGAGGCATCGACAAGACCACTGGGACATGTGACACGTTTAGTGGCACTTTGATTGAATTACTGAGGTTAGAGGGGGTTTAGGCACTTAAAAATATCCCGTCAGCCTACTGGGCATGAGCTAGGGGCAGCAAAAGCCTCAGGTCCAGGAAAAGCTGGTTAAATGCCCCAGGCATCCCTACAGAGATGTGCTTTCAGAAGAATGCCTGTATGGAGACAGCATTTTTTAGGAGCCACCTTTTGGAGGAAGATCTCGTCCTGCTTGGTCTGAGACAGCTACTGTTCCTATTTAAAATGCCAGAAAAAGGGTAAAAGCTTCTAAATATAATCACTCAGCTCTTTAGAACCACTCACAAAATGGTGCCAGGTTCATTAAAATGTTTTTCAAAAGGGGGGCTGCAGGTCTGTAGCCATAAGAGCACTGTAGTGTGGATGGTGCTGGGAGACAGGGAGCACAGAGTTTGCAGCATAAACACTGCTAGCTTGCAGTGCCAAAGCCACGGAAGGGTTTTGTAACATCTGTTCCTAAGGGTTCAGAGTGAGTAATCTTGAAGCCAATGGAGAATACTCTGTGCCTACAACCCTCTCACACCCCTTTTTGTCCAAGAACCTGAAGAACCTTTTGTCCAAGAACATTTTGCTGAAGAACGTGACAGGTTGGCATGAACACATCACAGTATTAATTTCATAAGTGCTTATGGAATCTACAGTCATTCCCATTCATGATGATTTGTCACTTAAAAGTCTGGTGAGGTCACTCTGGTGTCATTAGTTGGAAAGAACAGGCATTAATGTGCATTTCACATGCAGCCTTTTTCAGTCAATTAAAAAAAAAAATCGAAGTTCAATATCCATGCAGGGGCCTGGTGGACACTTGGCAGATGTTCTTTTCATCAAGAACTGATTCCCTACTGATTCATCCCTAAAACCTCAATCTTCTTCGCAGTCCAATATAAATGTGTGTTTCAGACACAGAAATTCATCCTTACGTTGTGAAAAAATCAACTCCAGGTCACTTAAGACTATTGAGAAATTTTGGTTGTTCCTCTCCTCTTGGTAAAAGCGTTTCTCCACCAATCTTCGGACCCTTTTTCTCCTGGAAGCATGAACCATGGAGAAAAGAAGTTTAACGTGTGCTAGGTGTCTCCCAAACACTTTTCTGACAGAAGATGTGGTAGGAATAAATTACCTAATAAAATATTGACAGACCCTCTAGGGACCTTGGCATTCTGAATTCTTACAGCTTTGTTCAAAAGCCATTTCCCCACGGTTAAATAAAATAAAGCTTTGAGAACAGAAAGCAAAAAGTGGAAGTCCACGAAAACACAGCCTGCAGGCACCTGTGTGTACCTGACAAAATGCAGAGCTGCTTGGCTTTGCTGGGAGCTCGTAAGAGAACCAAAGAGGGGAACAGAAGTACCACGGGAAGCAGCTGGAGTGCTGAGGTGCTCAGAAACTGCTGGCTCCCACTTACCTTTAGCATCCCATCTCGCTCCCACTTGTAGAGGCCACAATTACTGAAAGATGAAGATGAAGATGGGTGAGAACCACTGTGGTGTGTTTGCTGCACAGAATGAGGGGACCCTAAAGCAGCCCCACAGCCAGCCCATGGTCCTTGGCACAAGGGCTAACATTAACCTTTTAGGGCATGGTTATGTGACTCACAACAAGTGACTTGTGAAGGGACAGTACCTAAGTCCCAGTCACTATTTCATGAAGCTCATTTCTTACCTGCAGGGCTTTTTTGGGAGCCTGTCAAGGGAAATAGCTCTGCTTCCACAAGGACATTTGAAAAATCTCTTGATGGCCTCATGCCAGAGGTAGTCGTGGTTATCTTGCACACACGTCTCCAGAGGCTTGAAATAGGTGTAATTACACTGTCAGGGGGAGAGAGAGAGTGTATGAGACCTGGCAACAGCTGAATGTTCAGAGGAAAGCATCCCTGTCCTCTCCCATCCTGAGGAGCCCAGCAGCTGGATCACAGCCCTAGGCTTTGCCACTGCTCCTTCTAATGCCATCCTCCCCTTGCCACTGCCCTGTGGTCCTGCTCCCAGCACTTCACGAGGCACAAGTGTCCCTCTGTGCAATCCCAAAACAGGGAAGGCAGCAAGAGGGAAAGTTCAGCAGAGGCTGAAACTCTGGAAGTGGGAGGTAATGCTTCCCTTCCTCTCAGTACATTTGGGACAGTCATAAAACTCCACTCCCTCTTTCTGATGGCAAAGTCCCTGGAAATGCAGATAGAGGATTTACACCCAGTGTTAATGTTTTCAAGGACTTGCTTATTTTGTCATGAAATATGGGGAACTGAGGGCCCTGGTACAAAGCACTTCATGGAAGAAACAGAGAAATTCGGGACAGCAACACCCACGGAACCACTGGCACAAGCATCAAGTTGAGATGTTCAGCACAGCACTAAAGCCTGCCTTGCCATGTCTCAGTCAGTGTGTGCACAGGCTGCTCTCAGCAACAGGCATAAGGACCAAAACTGTCTCCATCAGTCCCTGCACTGGAGCACGGCCAAGAGAGTGACAGATGGGAGTCTGCAGGATAGTCCAGCACCATCCTGTAGAATCCATGTTCACTCCCCTGCTGTTACCTTGGCTTCCCTTCACTCACCGTTTTACACGTCACAACTCGACATTTCACTGCTTTAATGTTCCTCATCTTCTCTTCCAGTTCTTCCTTTTTCACCAGTGGCTGAAAGTATTGCTCCTGCAGTTCAGCCTCAGCCTGTGGGACACACAAAATGGGTTGTGAGGATACAAAGAGGGGAGAATTCACTCCACAAATGGCCTTGGAGCAAATTACCAGGCCTGTTTGAAGCAGACTGCAGTCTGGGAGCAGAGGAAGACCCCATCTCTGTTGCTTCAAACAATCCATATCGTGCACATGTTGCAGTTCACCAGCAGTGAAACGAGCCACCTCTGAGATGTATGAGAGGGAGTGTTTAACAACAGCAGAAAGTACTGAAATAAGCACATACCCCCAAAGACAGTGCAGAGAGAAGTCAGGTAGGCAGATGTAATTAATGGAACAGGTTCTTAGCCAAAATATTACTCCCCAGAAGACCTGGAGCCTATGACATGTTTGGGTGCCTGCTTCTTGTTGAAATCATGAGGAGTCCAGTCAGCTCCCTAGTTCTAAGCCCTCAGTCACAGCTGGATGGAGGCCATACCTCTTTCAGGACATCTGTGTGCTTGGACTTGGCCTTCAGAATTTTCTGGAACTCCTCTGACTCCAGATAGGCCAGCTGCTCACGCCGCTTCTTTTGGGCAGGTTCCAGTTCATCCATTTCTAGGGAGACAAAAAGGCTCAGTCCTACAAAACAAGGCTATGATGTGTAAACTTGATCACTGCATGAGATTTTGGAAGCCTCAGGTCTCTCAGACAGATGTTCAGGTCAAACAGCAGCCTTTCATAGTTTGGGAACATGAAAACAAGTTCAAATATGGGTTCAGAAAAAATAAAAGTGTTTTTCTAAAATAACATTGCATCTTCTCTCAAAGCACCGTAATAGGAATTTTCACATTACTCCCAGGAGTGCAAGCAGTGTTCTGTCACTGACTGATGAAGAAACTTTAAAGGGAATTAAACAATTCATCCAAGATCACACAGTAAACCACCAGCAGGCAAACTCAAGTTCCCACAAAAAATTCAGATACCTTCCCAGGTGGGATTAGTTCTTGGTTTCCCTTGGAGAAGTCAGCCATGCACTGCAGATGCTCAAGTGCCAGAAGAAAAGGAACAGAGATGAGCACAGGGAGCTATCAGAAATTACAGCTCACACTTTCTCCACAGGGTTAGAGATATTTTTAGTCTTTCCAACAAAACCTTGAAGTCCCAAACAGATTTCTCTTTAGCACAGCAATTAAGTCCTTAACCCAGCAACTACTGCTCTGTTCCGTAGGACAGAAGCACATTTTTTTCTATTCTAGAAGCTAACAGTACATACCATTGTCTGCTTCTGCACCTTGTGGCTGAGCAACATTTTTCTCAACTCTTTCAACAATTTCTAGGACATCCTCAACATCAGTCCGTTTCCTCTTGACACTGTTTGGGTCTGTTTTAGGAAGAATCTGGCCTTTTGCTCGTAGTCGTTGTATTGCAGCCAGCTGGAAAACAGGAAAGAGCAGGGGAAGTGTTGGTGACCTGTCTGGCTCCCATGCTCCTACTTCCAGAAGTAGCAGAGTAAGGCTGTCAACTGGAAGAGAGAACATCCACTGGCCTGAGCATGCAGCTGGCTGGGGAAAGACCCAACAAAATTCCCAGCTCTGTCATACATCTAATTCTGCACATCGCCCAACCTCTTGTGACTTCCCAAACCATAATATCATTCCTCCATGAGTGTTACCAGGCCTGGTATCTCTGCAGCTGTGCTTTATCTGCTTCACAAATCAGTAAGTTTTCCAGAGAAATAAAATCACTTGAGATTTCCACATAAATTGATAATAATTTGGAACTAATAGAAAATTGCTTACAAATATTCCTTCTCATACTCCCAGAATGCTTCCTCATTCTAGCTGGCATAGTTCCTTTGACAAACAAATGAACATATTTTTGCCAAGAAAAGATGCAGTCTGTTCTGGTTAGAAACCAAACTTATCCAGACTCACGACAACACAGCTAAAACAGTTGCTTACCTACCTGTCAAACAGAAAACACCTGCAATACACTGCACTAGCAATGCCAAAGAACAAACAGGCAGAGTTTAGCACTCCAGGCGTTTTCAGCACAAATTCCTTGTCCTAAGGGATTGACTAAAGGCATGGAGTTTGGCACTAACAACTGTAAGGAACCACAGGTTTCCTGTGTGCTGGAATATGTGTGATCCCTCAAATCAGAAACTTAACTAACACCAGAATTGAGCTGGGCCATATCTGACCAAAGACTCCTCTTCTACCACAAACCATATTTCCCTTAACTTTTCTTTAATACTTAAAAGATCTAAAGAGCTGGTACCTTTTTGGCTTCTGCCAAGCTGTCTAGCTTTGGCCTTGGAGGCGGAGACTTGTCAAAGAAGAGGATATCTTCTCCTTCTGAGAAGCCTGTACCTAGCTTGGGCCTTTGAGGAGTTGATATTTTTGCAGCTTTGGGAAACTCTGCCCCTGGCACTGGGGAATGGAGGGAGGTCTGTCTCGAGGAGGATGGGAGAGCAGGAGTGCTGGCTTTACCTGTGTTCTGGAGAAACCTTGCAAGACAAGAATAATTCATTCAATTAGAGACACAAGCCAGAGATGGAAGGGTTTAGGAAACAAATAGGAGGGGATGCAGAGTATGATTTTTTACTATTTGGCCTTTAATTGCTAAAAGAAACATAGAGCAATTTAGGCATTCAGGAAAGGAAACCAAGACTGGTAAGAAGTCACTGGGTCACTGAAATCAAGAGTGGCTTGAAGAAGGCACCAGAAGGAGTGAATGACCAATTGTTTTCAAAGCTAAAATCAGAGAGGCATCACACGAAGCTGGGAAGTAAGAAGTGAAAACACAGTTATCCTTAGGGCTACAATAACAGAACCCTTCCCATGAAAGCCAGTGTGTCCTACCGCCTCTGAATCTCTTCAGATCGCTTTTTTCTGGCCTCCAGCAACTTCTGTTTCTGTTGCTTGAGCAATGCTGAAGCAGAGATAGACTGGAAATCGGCCCCTTGCTTCTTTTCAGCATCTGGGAAAAAAGAAAAAACCAAAATAAAAAGCCACTTTGTTCAGAAGAGAGTAGAGTGAGTGGGTCTTCCTTCAGGCAGAAGGACAATACCTGTTTTGGTCCAGTGTTTGCAGAGGTTTCGTGCTCCAAAAGTTGGCTGTGCCAGCAGTTCCCTGAATTCTTCAGAACATTGCATGGGTCTCTTTGCTGCACCTGAGTGGAAGAGGCAAAAATACAACAGATTTGGAGTGAGGAAGGGAAGCAGGCCTTAGAGATATAGAGTTTTTTAAGTTGGAAGAAACCCTTGCAGGTCCCCATAACACTTCTCAAAGCAAGAGCAACATTCACATAATATTTGGTTGCCCAAGGTCTTGTAGTTTGTCACAGACATTTCTACCCCTTCAGAAACTTCATCACTCAGCTCCTCATCAACCTTGGCTGTGTTATTCCCACCATTCCCATTTTTAGGATGCTTGACAGTCCTGAAGCCTCCATACTTTATCCCTGGAGAATTGAGCAGCTAAAAGCTGCTAAGGACATACACTGTGTTGTCTGAAACGGAGGCAAGTGATGGAACTGAAAGATGTAAATAAGACATCTAAGTGGCATCTAGAACACAGTTTGAATCACCTGTCACCTGCTCTCCAAGGAGCACAAAGGTGTAATATTAAGTGCTTTACAGAAACAAAACAGAGGCAGAGAAGACTGGTGACATCCCAGGGGCTACGAAAGGAAAATGCTTTGACACAAAAGAAAAGCACTAGAAACAGGGTGGGTTCTCAGGATGTCCCCTGCATTGCAGACCTGACTGATTTATACTTAGTATTCCTTAGCAGCTTTCAAGGTTGACAGGAGTAATTTATTTTAACCAAATAAAATAAATCTTCTAGTTCAAAGTTCTTAAAACTTCCAATTCCCATTAATCTGGCAAAGATCTTCTGTCACTGTCCAAAAACAGAACAGGAGACTTAATCTGGGGGCACTGATGAAAAAAAAAGATGCATGGTGCTACACAGTTGCTTAGTTACATTTGCCTTGAAATTGTCATCTCGAGAGGGAAGAGGAGTTTTGACCAACTGAGGGAGCTACGTGCAAAAGACCATTTCTGCAGCAAAGTGACTGCCACGTTCATTCAGTGACTAGAAAGCCCTGGGACACATCTACACATCGAACTGGGAACACCTAAAGTGAAGAGACTACTGGGGTAATTGGGTACCTATTTTCTGCCTGGTTTCCTGGACAATTGCATCAGCTCCTCTCACGACCAGGTTGGAGAGAGTGGTTTGAATCTTCCTTTTTGGCACAGCAGCTGCTGCACTAGAAAGAGGAAACAAATCCAGAGCATCAGAGTTTTTCCATGCTTGGAGCAAGGACAGGAGCCTGAATACCAGCCCAGGTCTACAACAAAACTCCCGCCACCCCATAGGGCCATCTGTCTGTTTTTTGGAAGGATGTGAATCTAAATCCAAATTTCAATATAATATTTAGGATCTCCCGTTTCTCCCTTTGTTGAGACATGTATTTCCTATGCATTAAAGGAAAACTAAACATAGATCATAGCTTTGGTTTGCTCACAGGTGGTTCCAGGGATGGAAAGGAGGTTGGAATTCCTTCATTACTGTGGAGTCACACCAGGTACAAATCGGCAGGCAGTGGTAAGGGAATAAAAGCTGTGTCCAAGCACAGGGCTGGATCCAGCTGTGACTCATCTTTCCACAGCTGTCTTTATGGGATTTGGATAAAGGACCTGGCCCCTATGAGATGCATACTGATCTTGGTCACTCCTGTTTCTTGATTAACACATAGTGACATTGTATTATGTCAGCCAAGGAAGACACAAGGAAATACAGAATACATTGACTCTGGGATTAAATGCAATGAGCCATAACAAAACAGTTACAATCTCTGAGACTTAAATGCTTGGGATCTCATGATCTCAAAGTTCAATAATCTACTGAAACACAAAGCTGCCTGGCTTCATGGCACAGTATTAATGTAGAGGTAAAAACAACCATCACCATGTCTTAGCATCAGCTAAAAATTCTCCTGTCAAACAGCAGCTCTGTTACCCCACGTGGCCAGTAGGACTATGCCAAATGTGGGGCATTTATTCCTATTTGGTGAATGTACTTAAGGCAAAGGTTCTCTTAACTGAATAGACTCCCTTAGATATATCTTCAGGCTCCCTTGCACATGTGAGGGAAATTCTGTTTAAAAGCAAGGGAAATAAATGGTTTATCTTACACTGAGGCTGCATATGCTGCTGAAGAGACTCCTCCATAGTAAAACCCATCTTGACACAGCCTCTCCTTCAAAGTGGGATTTTTCCGACCAAATTTTTTGGGAGCGCGGCCACCAGAAAAGGTGGACTGGAGATCTGCCCGCTTCGAGCTGAGCTTCCTGTACTGGGATTGTATGTGATACTGACAATATTCACAGTCATTCTGAAAAGAAATGGGAGAAGCCTGTTACAGAACACCAGCAGTTACAGTTTACTTCATTCCTCTCACCCACATGCATCCCTCTATGGCTAAATTGAACATCTCTACTGTGGTACTCCAGCATTTGACCAACTAAAATATGCCCACACTTGAGCAATGAAAAACAAAGCTAAAACTGCCTATACCTCATCACTGGAAACAACCTTGTGCATCAAAGAATTTTAAGGCTGTTTCTTGAAGTCAACTCATATCCCACCCAGGACCTCTTGCCCGGATTCTGTGTTCTTGACTCTACTCAATTTTATGTACTGTATGCACAGCCTCCTCCTGGAGGGGGTCTGCAATCACAGCCTTGACTGGCTACAAGTACCTCCTTCTGTGTTTGTCTTCCTCCCATTTCACACACTTTCAGCTCCTCCCCAGTTCTTCATTCCTTCTTTTTTCTCCTCCTTCTAAGTGATACCCTACTAACTACAACCCTTCTGACTCAGACAGGGTTCCTTTCAGCTATCACAGCATCACCACACCCATGAAGTAACACAATCCACAAGTTCTTTAAACTAGTACAACTCAGTAATGTCCTAAAAGAAGGATCCCAACACCTTTTTCTCTTATCTCCAGTGCCCCACATTCAGGAATAAATATTCTAACAGCTTGCAGGCACACTAGACCAGGGAGCTCATTGGGTTAAAACCATTCCAAAAAACAGCCGTTCCCAAAAAAAAAAATCTCCTTTTTTTTTTTCTTTGGATGAGGTCTCTAGTGCAGTGCATGGAAGCTTGCACTGCAGCAAAGGAGAGTGAAAGAGTGTGGCAGTCATGGGTCAAGACCATCTCCTTTCACTGCAGCACCAGCCTTGGATTTAGGGAAATCCCCTGCTGCTGCACAGTGACAGCACAGAAACAGCTCCTCTGGGTTTCTTTCTCACTTTCTCCACCCACTTTAGTTAGTTGCAAGTCAAGACTCAGAAACAAGTAAAAAAATTAGAGTATCAGTACAAAATCAGCAGCCAGATTTTCCCCAACAGTTTAGGAATGTCCTGGCTACTGAAATACAGACCAGATTCACAATCTGTGCACAGGGATCACCGTTCTTCTTCCTGGCTTTGCAGGTGCCCATATCCAGAGCTTCTCCCATGAGGAGGATCTTCTGAGGATGGTCAACAGACAAACACACCTAGACAGAAATCAGGACACGCTTTAAGGCCTGGATGGGCCTCTTCCTAGATGTCACTGCTTTGTCTGATCTGATTCAGTACCTCTGGAATTAACAATGTAGTCCTAAAATGCAGGCCTAGCTTGAGAAAGCCGCATGTCCTATTCAGATTGAGAAATGGCTCAGTTAAAAAGTTAATTTATTTCTCGAAAGAGATGAAAGACATTTGAGTTCTATGCTCTGAGCCTCAGGAAACCAAAAAATGCCCAAGGCAGATCTAGTTGTGCTGTAAATGGTCCTGTACAGCTGCTTGGCTCTGATGCCATCACGACCCCCACATCCAGCAGGGGATGGGAGGAAGAGCTGTAACAGGGCTCTCTGTCCCTCTCCAAATGTCTTGATCCAGTCAAAACTGAGTCCTGTGCAAGAAGAGCATCTGCTTCACACAACCAAATACACCAGGAACCGTGTCTGTAGCCAAGGGACAATTTCAGAAGTCAGTTTTAATGTAGTAATAAATGTGAACATTTTAGCTAAGAAGATCCATTCCTGACAGTTAAATTCAGCCCTCCTATTAAATGTGGTTTGCCTTTCTGCTCACCAGCGGGACTATCTACTGCTTATTCATGCTAATTTAAGCAATTATATAGCTTAAAAGACAATTAATGAGATCCTTAATTCTTCTATTTGGAGAACTTAAAATGCAGAACACTACACAATCAGCTACTAGACTGAAACTCCCCTTGAAAGGAGTAACTGGAAATAGGTTCCATTCCAGTGCAATTAAAAATATATTAATATCTTAGCAAAATGAAGGCATCTTAAATATTTTGACACATACAGAGAAGTAATTAATAATGTTCTGCATTTATAAATAATCAATTAAACAAGTGAACGACTATGTATCAACCGACATATATTTACATAATACATTGTTTGGTTAATAAATCAAATATTGCTGCTTCTCAGTTGTGATTTTTGAACCAGAAACATTTTGCAATCGTATCTCATGCTTGAATTAGAAGAGAGAAATGAGCTTCTCCACCTTTTTCAGCTTTGAGAGACCTCTAGCCTGAAACAAGTGTTGCACTGAAGTAGCTGAATAAACTGAAATGAAAATACACTCCCTACATTTGTGGGAGAGCCAAGTGCTACCTGGAGCAGGTTAAACACTGGAATAAACTCTGGGTTTAAATGCTTAATAGGACTTCTTGAAGTTCAGACTTCCAAGAGGCCAGGAGCAAATACACACCATGCAACAACCTGAAAGGAATTCAAACTGTTGGGCACACTGCTGCAATTTCAACCTTAAGATGTGTTATAAAGCTAAATCTAAGCCAAACATGAAAAGGTTCAGCTACAGGTTTTTATCTACAGCTGAATGAAAAATCCTCTCACCTCATCTGAGCCTTCCTTAGGTTTCATAGGGTTGGCATTGAGCAGGCCAATGACTGTGCCTTGGTCGGTCTTCCAGTGCTCCTTGTGGACTTCTCCGAACAGGAAGAGCGAGACGCACTCATTGAGGTCCCGCAGGTCGTTCAGCCGCCAGATGCTGAAGGTCCTGCCCTGGAACAGACATTCCCTTTCCGTTCAGCTTTCGTGCACCGACACTGACTGAATCCCCTCTGGATGTTTCTTTCGACGACCTATTCTGATTTCACTCACCCCCTGCAAGGTTTATTGACTTAGAAAAACACAATTTGTAACCTCAGTAGCGGTTAGATACAGTATCTCCAGCCCTCCATGCTGCCAGTTCTGGGGTTCTCAAAGGCCAAAACAGCACAACAATGCTGCTTCCACCAAACTTTCTGGCATTAAAGCTGGGCAGCACACTTGCTTGTTGAATAGAGGTTTTTACCCCACTGAACACGCAAAACTGCAGCATACCCAGATCTGTTTCATCAATGACTTTCTATAGGATACGTACAATACTGGATGAAACCAGACAATCAAAGATCTTTAACACAGAAGTTTTCCATTAATTACGTAGAGTTGGCTGATTAAGTTGAAGACCTAGGGAAGTTTGTCAGGAGGGACCACCAGCATTTCACTTGAACTGAGCAAGGGATACAGTGAAGTTACTTACATTATTTGCACTCTGAGGAGTGACCTTCTTCACTATGACTCCAAATGTTACCCAGTCTATTTCCTCCAGATTTTCAGTAGCGAGTTTGTTCTTCAGCTGGGACAGTCGGATGAGTTTCCTGTTAGCCATTTTCCTGTCCATTTCGGCTGAAGACACCCGGGGTTTTCTAGATCCAGTGAAAGCAGGTAAAAGAGAATACATCCATAGGCACAAATGGACAATCAAAACCATCCAGCACTTTCATGGGGAGACTACATTTAGCTGCAAAACACCTCTGTGCCTTATGTCACCCTGAGGTCACTTGAAACAAAGCCCCCCATATCAGAAAGCTACTGATGACACTGGTTTGTGTGCAAATAGCTGCATAGCAACTCCGCCCCAAGCCTGCATTAACTCTGCTCATTTCAGACTAACCAGGAATGGCTGACTGAGCTGGGAATACAGCACGGGTTCTGCTGAGGACACTGTGAGGATTCAGAGTCCTCTTGTGGCCACACTGAGTATGGAGATGGTGAGTGGCTCCTGAGGCTTCCGTGTGGAGCAAAAGCTGTCTCAACTGGAGCTCAGCTGGGCTTTGCACAACCCCACTGCTTCCCTGCTCCACCACTGAGGATATCCCAGGGAAGGTGGTGCTAATAAAATTAGAGCTGTTCTGTTACAAAAGAGCAGAGGCGAAAACAGAAACACGGTACTAAACCAAAAGTCAATGTTACCTAATTACTGCTCAACCAGCCAGTGCTGTGGCTTTGTGTTACATCCCATGATGACAAGTGACTAATCTGACACGGTTAAACCACATATATACACTGTGTTTTCTCTGCCATTACTGGAGGGGTTGTCCCCAGACAGAGCTCAGAGCTGGGCTGCTGACCTTAATCTCAGTCCCGAGAAGGTTTCCACAGACACTGGCTGAGTGGTTGCACTGGAGCATGCAGGCACAAGAGGAGTCTTCTCTCTGGTCACCTTACTGGGTGTGTTCCCTACACCAGACTTGAGAGGCTGGAACGCCAGACTGAGGACTTGCCGTGGAGGAGGGATCTTGCTCTCTTCAGCAGAAAAAAAAAGGCATAGTTCCCATTACAAAGAACACAGTAATTAGCTGTAATAAGCTCTCTGCCACTGGGATCAGACCACTACTGGTGCACTGGCTAATGTGACAAACACTGTCCTGGATGTGTTCACACCACTGCTGGGAACTGTAAGCTTTGACAGAAGCCCAGTGTTCAGTGAAAGGCAGACTGAGAACGGTACCTGCTGAAGATGCCTTTGACTTCTGCATTCCTCGCTTGGCTGGTGGTAAAGGGTTGCCCAGCTGGGCAAAGAAGCTTGGTGACTCTTGCAGCTTCTGAACTTTCCTTTCCTTTAAGGGTGGACAGGGAGATTTACCTGGCCAAGGAAACAAAAAACTGTGAGACCTCGGGATCTGGACTCAGACTCAAAGCACTGCTCCAAACTTTGTAATTCCTCAACAAGTCCAAGTCAGTGCCCCACACGGAAACCCTTCAGCCAAGTTGTCAGCTGGAATGCAACAGCTGAAAATGCCCCAAAGACTCTTCCCCATGACAATTTAAAACTTCAGATGTCACTGCAGCCTCAAAGCTGTGGAAAGTAGAAACATCCCTCTGCTTTGCAATTTTTCCATGAAGTTTCATTACGATATCCAACATGCTAGAGCAACAAACACAGCTGCATATACTGGGTGTACCAACATCTGCCAGTAAGAAGGAACACTTCCAGAAGAGTCTGGAGCACTTATTCATGAAAGCAGCCCAATGTAGAATTAATCCATGATGCAGAGACCCAGACTGATTTAATCCGCAGCTTTAAGAAACAACCTGTGTGGGAATACACCAGACCATCATTCCTCCTTGCTACTTAGTGCCCACCTCAGGATTATTCTGTCCTGCCTATAAATCATAAATCCATTTAATTAGTCTCATTACCAGGGGTTTTTTTCTCAGGGCCTGAACTGGATTGCTGCCCAAGAGCAGTCTTCTGCAACTGTTCCTGTAACGTCTTCATCTGTTCTTGCAATTTTTTCAGCTCAGCTAGAAAAAAAAAAAAGGAGAAGAAAAAGGATAATAATGAAGACAGCAGGAAGCCATTGCAAACAGGGATTTATGAGATCCCTGGAAGTCTGGCAGTTTTACTGCATCATGGAAACTTAGAAAATGAAGACTTGAGTTGTAATGCAGATTTACTTGATTCTACACAGTGAAGGCAAAGTTTTCCATACAGCCTGGAGCTGGCTCCTCTCATAAAAATATTTTACTTAATTGTGATATGTTCCTTCTCATGTTGAATAAAACTTTCCTACTCACCATAAGACAATTTAAATGGCTGATGATTGCACTCCTTAGAATAAATAAGTGCTTCTGATATCATCAAATACACAGCCTGGACACAGGAAAGCTGTGGCCAGCTCTGCTTCCACAGACTGGTATGGCAGAACCTCCTGTAATTAAGCCCTGAGGGGGAAGGGACTGGTGTGCTGGTGAAAGATGCCAGGATGATATCTGATGCCCTGAAGGCTGAGGCAACATTGCTCTTCATCAGACAAGGCACCTTCCCCATCCTGCTCAGCACAGCTGTATTAGTCTCCCTGGCTTACCTAAGTCCTCTGTCTTTCTTTTGAGAAAACAGGTTTGGTGAGTTTGGCCACTGAGCATTGAAAACTGAACCTAGAAACTTTCACAAGGCCTTCCAGTATTTCCTCTCCAGCCATCACCAAGAAGCAGCAGGCCCTACCTCCTGCCCCTTAGCTCTCTAGAGACAGATTATATCAATAAAACAGATCAAAGATGCTGTTCCAGAAACCTTGCAGTTCTTCATTGGTTTTCTCCTTTGCCTGACTGGGAGCTGAAGTGGGGACAGGTTTCTCTGCCTCCTCCTCTTCCAGCAGATCATCTACATCTCCAAACAGTGTAGCCAGGTTCTCCTTCTGCTCATCAATCATGCTGTCCTCAGCATCAACCTCCTCAGTGTAGGACGCATCATCTTCTGCATCAAAGAGCTCATCGTATTCATCTGGTTCACCCCCCTCATCCTCTGGAGCATTTTCCTCCTCAGGAGAATTCCTTTCCTCAGTTGCTTCATTTTCTTCCAGGAGCGAAGCCAACAGATCCAAGTCATCATCAGCTAAGGCAAAAATTAAACTCAGAGTTATTTCTGTCCAGTTAGAGGAAAGCTCCCAAGGAATAAAACATCCAAGACACCCTGATTCCAAGCTAAAGATAACTGAAACTAAATCAGAGCAGCAAGTGGCATTTAATAAAAAAAAAAACACTTCAGCTTTAGCTAAAGGCATCTAGAGCAGATTCTGCTGTGAGGTCAGATGGAAATGTGGTTGCTCTCAGCTTGTGACACAAGCTGGCAAGTCAGCAGAAGACTTGCCAGCTACTCAGCACTGGCTTTCCCTCCTTTTTCCTCCTGGCAGCTCCTTGAACAGCAGCTGCTGTTACACAGAAAAGCCTGGAGCCTGTAAAGATGTAGCCAACAGAGACACCCATGTGGCTTTTGCTGATGGAAGGGGAAGAGAGAGATGCAAGGCAGGTAACAAAGCATATTCTCAGACATAGTTTGTTCATGGAAAAACATGGAGAGCAAATAGGGACAAAGGGACAAATAATAGGGAAAAGACAAGTACAGAGAGAGGAGTGGGACAGACAGAGCAAAACTAATTCTGAATGAACCAAGAAAGTGATTTAGCCTTTGCTGCTGAGGAAAACACCAAACCAGGGAAAGCACAGAGCAGCCTCACAGGAATGTGACAAGAAGGAAGACAAAAAGCAGCCTCAAAGGACTCTGCAAATAAACTCAGTGGAATGTAATTTCTTTTGCTAAAAGCCTTATCAGGTTTTTTTAACACTTGAGCTTATTAACTAACATGCTGACAAGAAGACAAGCTTCCTACTGAAAGTAAGAGAATTTTCTCCCTTACCGTCCATGGTTTCACCAGGATTTCTGCAAGAATCCCTCAAGGCAAAATATTATCTGCTATGGGGAAAACAAAAGTGATACTGTTAAAGTACATATACCTCACCTAGAAATATACATTGTGTTCAGGCTCCTTATTTGACAATTTGCAATTCACCAGCTTGGTTTTGTTTACAGCTGCAGATGAGGACTCCACTAAATTTTAAACCTTCACATATATTTTCTACATCAAAAGTCTGACCCATGCTAAACTTGCAGCAGCATAAGGACATTACTTTTAGAAAAAAGCTCATTACAGACACAGAATTTGAGAAATGCCTACCATGTTCTCATAGTAATGACCATTTCCACCTCACCAATCCTGCCCCATAACTACAATTAGCATTTAACTAGTTATTAAAGTCTAACAGTTGTTATTCTCAAAAGTATACATTCTGCGTTTCTCACAACTTCTCCATTTCGTGGAGAAGGGTCCGTGAAAAACAGTCCGCACGGGCGGACATGAATGGCCCAGGGAAGGTTGGATAAGATGGGATATCCACTAAGGCCGAATGAGACACAAACCCAAACTCTAACTGTGCTTACGGCTCTTCTTGCTGCAGAGACTTTTGCTTCGCCCATAAACTCCACTCTTGATAGTTCTCTCTTGCTCCAGAATATTCATTTTCAGCAAAACTGCAGAACTCGCACGAGCAGGCAAGGCCAGTGACCACCGCGGACCCCGCGCTTTTTCCCCTCACGGTTCCTCTCTCCGCTCGCCGCCTCCGCCACCCAGTGGAACCCCGACCTCCTCCGGGGCTCCCTCCCCCGCGGCTCCCCGGCTCCCCGGCCCAGGCTCATCCCCCGGGTGGCTCCGTGTGCCCCGATCCCCCCGCTCCCCCCGATCCCCTCACGCACCCCGCTCACCGCCGCGCGCGCTTCCAGGTGCGCGCCAGAATTCGGAGCGGCCCCGCCCCTTCCCGCCCCTTCCCGCGCATGCGCGCACGCGCCATCTTTTGTGCTGGCAGCAGCGGCGCCGCCCGGCGCCATCTCGGCTGTGGGCGGGCGGAGTGGAATTGATTGATGAGGTTGAAATCACCCTTTCTGTGGAGAAATTCCTCCCAATGTCCAACCTAAACCTTCCCTGGTGCAGCTGGAGCCCATGTCCTCTCGTCCTGTCGCTGGTTGTCTGGGAGCAGAGCCCGACCCCCACCCGGCTGCACCCTCCTGTCGGGGAGTTGTAGAGGGTGATAAGGTCACCCCTCAGCCTCCTTCTCTCCAGGCTGAGTCTCTCCAGCTCCCTCAGCTGCTCCTCATCAGACTTGTGCTCCAGCCCTGTTGCCCTTCTCTGGACACGCTCCAGCACCTCAATGTCCTTCCTGAACTGAGGGGCCAGAACTGGACACAGAAGTCAAGGTGTGGCCACAGCAGTGCCCAGCACAGTGGGAAAAATCACATCCCTGGCCTGCTGGACACGTTATTCCTGGATACAGGCTCTGGGAAAGCCCATTTAGCTGCAGAGCTGCCCGTGTCTGGGCAGAGTAGCCCCAGGGAGGGGTCACAGCAGGTGCCATCCCCATCTGGATAAGCTAAATAATGTCAACACTTGTGTTACACCAGCAAATTCAACCCCAGTTACTGTCACAGGCAGTGGACAGAATTTTGTAGTTTGGTTCTGTATTTCTTTGGTACAACTGTAAGTAACTCTGTGGAAAATAATATTTCTGAGGATGTACAAGCTCATTGCTGGACTGCAGTTAGTAATGACAACAGAAAAATAATCCTCCCTGTAACATGAACAGGTTTCAGTGTATTGTGGCTTTATTCTTTGGAGTTCCTTGCCCCTTGTGATTTGTACTATTAGACCTACTCTTTTATCTTTCTAGGGAGACCTACTTCACCTAATGCCCATGTTGTCTTGTTAATATTCCTGTGCTAAGATCCCTTCTCTCTGAAACCTCCTCAAATGAATCATTTTGACTTGATGAATGCGTAAGTTATCCCTTCTTCAGCCTTTCACATTGATTTTCTGTGTTTTCATTAAGGTTAATACTTCTCAGATGAAATCAGCTCTATTATCATTCTGTTAGTTTGTTTCTGGCCTAGTAGCATTTCCATCAGATTTTGATCATTGCAGAATCCATAACTGTCACAAAGCTCCCATAATAAAATTGGATTCAGGGTAAAAAAAGCCCATAAATCCTAGTGTCACAAGGAACCAATTAAAAGCCAGTAAGAGATTGCATCTGCTAGGACTGCTTGTAATTGATGAAGAAGGTTGCAACCAGGCTGATGAACACCTCTTCACAACAGCTCTTGTGTTACCTGAAATCATGGAGGAAGCTACATATGACCTATCATAAAAAATAAGAATCCAGAGTCTACAAGTGATAATTAAAACAGTGACAACAAGTAAAAAACTTAAATGAATTTCAAGGGCAAAAAAAAAGGGATTGTCTCCGTTTTGTCGAGATAAAAACACCTGGGAGGGCAGGAACAGAACTAATCCACAACAGTTCTTTCTACACAAGCTTTTCAGACATAGGAATTTGCAATCCTGTTTCAGTCTCCCAAGGATTCACAGGCATAGATAAATTTATAATTGTAATAGATTTATTTTGATATGTGAAAATCCACTATACTCTTTTTAAATTAGGTTACATCCATCTCAGTGCTTTCTACCACAATACTGTACAAGTTCAAATGCTTTTATTATAATAAAGGAAAATTAAGACAACATCATAAAAATTAACAGTTCTATAAAACCAAGTGACTTGAGTACACCAGGAGCTACATATATCAGATCTAGCTGATCCATTTTAAACCTTACCCACATCTGGCTAAAGCAAGTTACATAAGCCATCAAAAATTTAACATCAGATTAGCATGGTCACAGGGGCAGCAATAAAATGGCCATCTGGAGAAAGAGCAGGGTTCACTTCAAATGCTCGATGAATACAGCACTATTCCATTTTGCTGAAAGCTTCTCAAACAGCTTTTTTCGTGTATTACTTTCCTGGTATATAGTGTATAAGAGATGAAGCATTTACCATCTCACAGTACTTTGAGTTGATCAGCAAATATCTCATCTCTCCTCTGACTTCAGCGATTCAGCCCTGTTCTGCAGAGCAGCCATAGAGCAGAGCACTTCAGGGGAATGTTCCTGAAAGGTTTCATAGCAGCAGACACACTGCGAGTTCTGTAGCACATCCATGTTGTTAATCTATGAAAACTCCTTCCCTAAAGCAGATTACAACAAGATTAGTGACTACAGGGTAGGGGAAGAGTAACCCTTTTCCCACTGGATTAATGAGAAAACCCCTGAAAAACTCCTTCACAGGACATAAGAGCTGAGCATTATTTGAGTAAGAAAGAAAGAAACCCAAAGTGTTTGGCAGGTGAAATTCCAGAAGATGAAGAATTGGAGGGCATCACTCAGTTAATGCAGTCCATAACGTGAATCTGCAGTGTGTCCAAATCAGGTAGAATTTCTTCACATTTAGGACATGAATAAATCGAAATATTCTGCTGCTCTGGCCAGTCTTGACTATTGGTTCCTGCAAGCAGAGAAGATAAATGATTACCTGTTATATTACCTGATTTTGCTCTCTGCAGCTACCCAGCTGCCAGAATAGCCACAGGAAGCTGCCTGCAGCCAAGCAAAGCTGGTTTAACCTGAACCTGACCCCGAGAGCTGGAGAAGGTGCTTGCAGTACCTCTTTGGACAAGGTGAGGCGAGTGCTCCCGATCTGGCATCCTGGCTCCGTGGCGACTCTGCATCTCTGCCAGAGAGGTTCTGTGGAGAATAAACAAGTCAAGGGCTCTAAAAATAGACTCCTGTCAACTGGTCATGCATTTAGTTCACAACTGATGCTCAAAGAGAGGACCTAGAAATGCCAGTGCTTTGTGAGATCATGCCAGAGGCCTGCTGAAATCAGGGTCATGCAACTGACACCAGCAGCAGGATTTGGGCAGCCACACACATAGGGATCTAGGGCACACTTCTCTGAAAAGCTCCAAGGACTCTCAGCTGTTCAGGGAAAACTCCAAATTTGCTTAAAGTAGAAAAGCAAGTTATACTGGAAAAAGGGCTGAGTGTACAGTTAATGTGAAATGTAACGATTCAACTACCACAGTACTCGGAACTGTGTAGTCACCACTGCCTCCTGGAGAAGCAGCAGATAGCCCTGGCACACACACAGCAAGAGCAGCTGCAGATTCACTGCTAAAATTGATGCCAGAACCCAAAGAAACTCACATGGATCAACAGGGAGAATTTACCAAGCATGAATCATCCGAAATGAAAACTTACTAAGGCACCCAACTAAGAACTAACACACTTTATAGAGATTCTACCAGAAAATTAAAATGAGAAGTCAGCCAATTCACTTTTTTTTCTCCTTTTAAATTCAAATTAAGCAAGAAATGTCTGCAAAGTTATTTGCCTTTCTACTGAGATGCTTGCAAGACAATGTTGGTCAACTCCAGTAGAGAGAGTAACAGGACAGTGCTAAGGCAGTTCAGCCAAAGTCTGTTCTCACCGGCCAAGATCTTCAAGGTTTTGCTGCTCTTTTAGCAGGTATGCCAGCTGGACAGCCAACTGCTCCTTCTCCTCATGGATCTTCTCTCTCGCTGCCCTCTCAGCATGGAAATCAGAACAATAAACCTCCATCTGATCAGAGAAATGAAATCAGGTTGAAAATTTGTAACTTTGACTGAACCATAGTTGTCTATTACATGTCAAAATCACAAATCTGTATCATAATCTGCATCTACTCAAAACACCCTCACACTGCAAAGCCAAGACCTGCACTTCTCACAAGGTGAAGGAGACCTAACAGTTTCTGGACTCTGGAAAAGATACTCCAGGTGTCTTACCTGGGACACAGCTATTGCCTCTGCTGTACAGAAGCAGAAACGAGGCACAGACAAGCAGTGAGGAGGTGACTTGACTGATTACACTGACAAATCTGTGGCTCAAATAGTGGAACCAGGCCAAGATGCCAGTTCTGTGCCTTACATGTGAAGCAAACCCTTTTTAGTCACTTAACACATGCTGGTTTGAGTAAAATCATCCCTAAAACATATGCAGTGATTCTTAAGCCAGTGGTTCTAAATACACATCTCCCAACTTCTGTTTGTTGTGCCAGACTCCAGCACACACAGTTCCTCCTACAGAGCCCTAGAATATAGTGGGTAAAGGCTCTGCAGGCATCTGCAAGGCAAGCCAAGTAAGGGGAATCATGCTTTGAAGTTGAGAAAATGTATTCAGTATTCCAGAGTGAGCCATTAAATACCTCCTGGTTTCTGAATACTGGCTCGGGGAAGTAGCCAGTTTGTGAAGAGCTGATACCTGAGCACGGAGCACAGACATAGTTTCAAGGTCCTCCTCTTGCTTAGCAATTATCTGCTTCATTTCATCTATCTGGAGCTGCTTTGCAGCAAGGGCTTGTTCTGCCAACTCCACCTTTGCTGTCAGTTGTTCCACCACAGCTTTATCCACTCTGTCCAGCTGCAAAGAAGAACTGTGATTATGAGATGAACTCCAAATATGACCCTCCTAAAAGTGAATGTTTGCTTCTGACTCCTCCCATCCTTGGAAAAGGTTCCAATTTTGGTCACCAAAGAAACTTGGACTAAGACAGCAGTGCTGACTGATATTTTACCTTAAAGACTAGCTTTGAGATTTCAAACTACATTCTATCAAGTTAAAAGACAATTCCCTAGTGGACACTGTAAAATATGTTTTCCTAATTTCTGAAATTACACAGAACAATCTGGCACTTCCATGGTGGTTCAGTTATTAACAACAATTCACTGTGGCCAGCATTCTGTTTAAGAATACAAAAATGTTTAGAGAGTTACCACAATTTTATAAATGATGCTGCAGGAACACTGTGTCTGTCACTTCTGTTTAAGGACTGGACTCTATGCTGCACTGCAGATTATACCTTACCTTAAAACACCACGGAAGTACTGATATGTGGATAAAGTTCTCTGTAACTGACAGCACAGGATCTGTGTTTATTAGCAGTGCTGCTACGTTGCATGTTATTATGTAGAAGGGATGACAATGGTTTCCTGCCCAAATTTGATCCTAGAGATGTTCTCCCATCCCTTCCTGCTCCCCCCTAATTAATTAAGATTTCTTCTTGTGATGAGTTTACCTCTTTGAGTTTCATTTCATCAATTTTTTTCATTGCCTCAGTGAGTTCTGGAAGGAGTTTGCTGTATGAATCTTGGAGGTTATTGTATCTTGCCCTGTTTATGACAAGAAAAGAGATGAAGGTTTGAAACAATTCTTTGAAATCTAAATAAAGTTAGAACTTAAAAAAAGCCACTACCAGCTTCTAGCACATCAATCTGCATTTCTGGTGAGAAAAAGTCATGCTCTATATCTCAACATCTCTCTTCCAAAGAGTTGTGAGCTGCTCTATCCATGGATTGAGTGCCAATGAATGTCCTTACTGATCATCTGCATTTCATATTGAAGAATCCATCACTCAGTATTTTTATATGAAGCTCACAAATTCTGTTAAAAATGTAACACCCCTCTTAGGAAGACATCCAAGTCTTGACTCAGACTTCAAGTAAAGGAGAATTCATCAGAAGAACAAGACCAGACTCCAAAGATAACAAGCAGCATCTGCAGCAGCTGAAGATGTGTGTGTCCTTCAGGAAGTTCAGCTTGGACCGACATTTTCACACTCCTTACATGGACTGCACATGAAAGGGAGCAGGGAGCCAAAGCAAACAGCCTCTCTTTACCTCAGCTTCACCACACACTTGACTCTCCTAGTGCAAACATATTGTAGGGATTGCAGACCTCTTCATTAATGTCACTTTCCCAGCACTGTCACCACCTGACTTGTCCCTGCCGTCCAGGATGTGTCCGCATTTACCCCTGCTAGTCAGTGGCACAGCTGTTCTCACTTCTCTGCTTCCTCCACTTGCATGTTACACCCAGCTCTATTCCACCTTTGACTTTATGATTAAAGGAAGATACAAGTCAGAGTTGACAGCTCAAGTACTCCTAAGTGAGCAGTTCAGTAGATGAAAGAATACAGACTTCTACTTCATAATCTACAAACACAACATACTTTCAAAGGGTGCAGGACACAAAAGTATAACTTCAGATTCAATTCCCCTTTGACCAGGTTCCCTTGGACCTCGCTTCCTCACTGACAATACCTCCCTGGAATACAAAACCAAGCCATACTCACTTTTCTTCATGAGTCTTGGCTTGTTCCAGCTTGACCTCTGCCTGCATGCTCTCCACCTGAAGTTCCAGCTTCTTGACAGTGTATATTAGCTGCTGCTTCTCCTCCATTTCCGATGCAGCAGCCAAGCTTTTTCTTTCCAGTACCTGGCACCTGACAGAACAAGGGAAAAAGGTTGATCTCTCCTGTTCACCCTCTCCTGATGAATTTTGCCCACTAGGCATACAGCAAAAAGAGTATTTGTGTGGTTCACTTTAAAGGCTTATTTTGATGAAGAACATAGAAAGACAAAAATCAGTCTATACACAACCATCAGAAAGCAGAGCTACTGAAACCAACACTCATTTTCTTACTATTATGAATCTCAAAGAACTGGAATTTGATAGGAAACTAAGCAAAAAAAGTGAGTGTCTTTTATAACTTACACAATTTCCTTCAAAAGCCCAGACAGCTCATGTGAAAAGGTCATAACCAGTTCCCTTGGCTTTTTTTCCTGAAGCCAGAATAAGGTTTAATTATAGGAAGGAGAAAACAGAAAAGATTTGCCTTTACAACATGAAGGGTTAAAACCCAAATCTTGTAATTCAAGGCACTGAGGTTCTATTTGTAGAACTAGGTTGGCAGCTCAGATTTTCTGACAATTGCTGTATTTCTGCATTTCTCCACTTCAAAGAAGGAGCATTCTTTTACAGCACTTCTAGGAAATCGTTATTAAGGTTGATATTTGTAGAGCTGGTGAGTTTCCCAAGGTGAGAGTTGTCATGCAAGGATGTACTGGGTGTCATGACAGAACTTTTGCTCTTCAGAGCCTTACTTTTCTTGAAGTTTCTTCTGAATCAATTCTGCTTCTTTTAACTTCTCATGGGCTTCCTGGAGCTCTTTAAATAGAGCACAAACTTGCAGATTCAGGGTTTCTACTTCACTGCCAACCTTTGAGAGAAAAAATAATGAAAATTACATATGGACAATTCAAGACAGTAAAGTTGCAGGCTAAGAAACATAAGCAGGAAGTATTATTCTTAATCCAGAGAAAACAGCCTAAGTCAGTCTGCACAGTTACACTCTACACTCAGTAATAAGGCCTCATCTACGAGGCTTTACAATTATTCCACACTGCCCCCCCACACTGTCCCACTAAAGACCTACATCTGTCCACAGGGGCAGGTAACATGATGAGTTCTGCTGACAACAGCCTCTGGAGAAACCCAACAGTGGAGACATGAACAGCTGCCAGCACAAGCACAAGTGCTGACCTCAGTATCAGCACTTCAGTGAGGAGCTTTGGGCTCAGGGTGTAACTCAGGCAAAGTTGAGATAAGAGCACTGGAAAGCATTAATTAACCGAGACATCATCTGCTTTCCCTAGGAAGGGCATCTCTTGGCCCGACTGCAGACTGGTCTTGTTTAACCAATCCAGCCCTGCCCTGGAACACTTGCCCTGACCTTCAGAAGGGCACAGGTCTCCAGCAGGTCCCATAGCATATTTCCAAGTCCTGTGCAGCATTTCAGAAACCCACACACCTCACATACAAGCACTCTTTGTTGCCTGTATCATGCAGTTGCTCTGCACCAGCATGGATCTCCAAGGCTATGGGACTGCATGCTCACCCCACAGAGAAGCTCACAGCTGCAGGCACAGAAGTTTAAGCATCTGACTGGAGCTGAATCCCAACCCCAGCATTCTTTCAAACCCTTAACTGAAAACATCAGGACTAAGCTTTTGCCTGGACTGCATCTCAAGCCAAGATAGTTATGCCCCACCATAGTAATCCCACTAAAAATATGAACAAACCTAAAGCAGGTGCCATATGAGCTCCACATTTAAAGTCTGTTTTACAGTATTCTGTCACTGGATTCTGATCCAAAAGCTGACCTAGGCAGCAGTGAGGAAATTTATCCAGTCTAGATGATTTCTGGAGGTAGAAATTACTGTATTTCTCTCTGTTTACTGAGCATGGCCAGGGCAATGAGGTATAACTGCAGTTATGCCAAGCCTCCCTAATGCCTGGCCACCAATCCCACCCCTTTGCAGTGGCTGGTGTAATTTGGAACCACCTCTAAGATACATATTGGAGAGTTCAAAGTTCACTTCCATTCCCTGTGCAGGACAATTGCCCCTTGCTCCCTGAGTGCAAGTGGAAATCTAGACCCTGAGGCTGCTGACCCCAACAAGTCAGCTGTATGTTGTTATATCTTGGCTGAGGACAGGTACTTACAGCTTCTGAACTCTCTTCTTCCTGCTCAGTTTGTGTCCCACTCTCCAGGCAGCTGCTGGTTTCCTTCTCCAGCTTTGACAGTCTGAAAAACAGAAGGAGCCAATAATGGATTTGGCTTCTGTTTCAGGTGAGATTGTGACTATACAAGGATTTCATGCAAGTAATGTACTCTCTCTGTAACATCACAGCCACAAAAAAGCACAAGGCAGAATGGAAAGCACAGACATGCAGGAAGGCCTGCACAATCATGGGGGTTCTTGAACACAGGACACTGTGTACATTTAATTAAAATGGATATGTAAATCTGCAGGTGTGGTGAAGGTCATGACATTCAGTCCAAAGGGACTGATCTTTGGTACAGTCCAAAACTGCCAACTCTTTGGAAATACGTCAGTCTGTTCACTGAATCCAGTGATTAATATTGACTCTGTTTCCCTGTGGTATTTTCAGGGGCTGAGATTTCTAAGAATTGTCTGGTTATGGCTCACTACCTCTTCTAGGAAGACCACATAGAAGCAATTACTGTGACACCAACCTTTCATAGCAGATAATGTCCAGGAAGTCTTACTCTGTCTCTGTGCAGTGGGGATCTGGAACTGCTTGGGGAATTTACCACTCCTGAACAGTTGTGCTGATTTATACACACAGAACTGAGCTGAGACAGACCCTCATGCAGGTTTCACTGTGAAAGCTCTCTCTCTTAGACAAGTTTGGAATTAAACTTAAACTTTTAGACATTTCTAAGGAGCTTTTGCAAGCTCACACACTGCTTAATGTAGCCTGCCAACATCACGAAGAGGACTGTAGTCCTGTTTTAGACATAGTGATTTGGTTAAGGCCCCACACAGAGATGATTCATACAAAACCAAGTGAAGGAGTGAATGGAGAGAACACCCTCAACTAGTCATTATATCTTTCTGAATAACCCAGGGATAGTTCAAACCCAAGTGGAAATGGGCAATGCCTTGATCTGTGGTGCTTCAGGAAATCAAAATAAAGTATCTTTTGCCCATAGAAGAGAACCTGTGGTTTATCCCTATAAGGACACCCACAAAATATTATTACAACTGAGTGCTCAGGAAATTCCCCAGCAGAATCAAACTCATATTTCAGCTTGTTGCTGATCATTCAGAGACTTGGTAACTGCAGCAGCCCTGAAAGAAACAGCTCCAAATGTTACAGTGCACCTACTTCATACCTCTCTTTGTGATCCTGCAGTTCCTTCTCAAGTTTTTCCCTCTTCTGAGTTTCATTTCTAAGGCAGCAGAGCAGCTGGCTCACAGTTAGCTCCTCAGACTCCAAATTCTTAGATTCATCTGCAGATTTGCTCCTGCTTCAAACCAAACCAGATGTAAATAAAAGCAGCGACCCCTTTAGCAGCACACTCCCTTAACCCTGATGCTGGGATCCAGCCTGAGAGGCCACCATTTCACACATTGCTGGAAACCAATGCTCTGAGCAAAGGGCTCATTCCCAATTCCCAAAAGCCAAGACCAGCAGCCACTGCCCCTGTGTGTGCAAATGAAGGGCTCAGGCAGTCCCCTTCCAGCTGGGGGAACAATTTAGCACTTGAGCAAGGAAAGCAAAAGCAGTCATGACAATACAAAACCCAATGCACTTTTTCTGACCTATTTTGCAGCCCTTTCTGCGAAGTGCTGCTGTCTGTTCCTACAAACATTTTTTGCAATAAAACATGGAACATTTCTTATCTCTGCCTCGCTTCTTTACAGGAAAAGAAAGCATATCCTACTAAAAATGGTCACCAGAAATCACTTTCTTTTTCAGGAAAAATCTCTTTTTCACCCTCCTCACATTCTATAGCTCTTTTCAAAATCATATTATGCTACTCTAAAGTGAACCAGAACAAATACAAAGATCCAAAAAATAGGGTAAGTGATAAAACACTGCATTCCATTACCTCCATTTTTATGGCCATCTAGACAGAAAGTCAAAATCCCCAAACTATATGGAAGATAGGCAAGTTATACTGTACATTTCAGAGTCTCAGCTGTAAAACAGCATGTATTAAAAACTTTGCTTTTGTAGTTCAGAAAAGAAAGCACAGCAGAGTCTTCTGTGTGCTCCTGAAAGCTAGAAACCTCTGGTGAGCAAAATTCAATACCCAAAAGACAGTGTTCGGCCAGGATGCTTTAAGTAAATAACTTTTATCAGGGGATTTTTAGTGCAGTTCTATCCTTACAGAAATAAATCCATCCTGAGTGGATCACATTTCTTTGAACCTGTTAACAGCACCCATCTAAAGTTTCAGGGCTGGACAAAGACACGTGGTGACACTGGAAATATTTTAAGAGGTATGTATGCCCCTGTTCTTGTAGATATGACCCAGATTCTCCTCCAAAGGTAAGCAAGTTCCACAGGGAATGTCTTCTCATAATCAGTGTTCTCACAAGCCACAACTAACAACAAGCTTAATATTTGCAGCCTGGTCTGTGGTCAGCAACTCTCTCAGTTTTGTCCACAACTGTAACACTTTTTTTTTCCCTCCTCTTTCAACTTCTTAACTGCATACTGAGGGACAAGTTTCTATGATATGACATTGAAACACTGTTCTCCCTTGCAGTGACATAGGAAGTGACAACTTGTGCATGGACTGGACTGCTATGTCCTTAGCATTTTCCATATCCTTCCCTTTCAAAAGCAAAGGCACAGAGTAAATAAGAGTTCAGCCAAAACCACCTAGCTGCTAAATTGGGCAGTATCCAAAATGGAAAGTT
Source organism: Daphoenositta chrysoptera (assembly GCA_013397915.1). Taxonomy (NCBI): domain Eukaryota; kingdom Metazoa; phylum Chordata; class Aves; order Passeriformes; genus Daphoenositta; species Daphoenositta chrysoptera. The sequence goes on along the minus strand of VZRO01008522.1, from coordinate 128,625 downwards.
TAACAGTATCAGATGTCTATGTCCACGAGGAGTAAAGGTTCAGCCAGGGGCAAGAAAGTCCCTTGTGTCCTAGAGCTGATGTAAAGATCAAATTTTGAGAAGTAACCTGAACAGAATGCTGGTATCTTAAACCCAGTAACCTGAAAAGCAAGGACTGTATTATTGCCTTGTGTGTCTACCCCACCATGGATACACTTCATACCAACCACATACAAACAGGGTCAGATCTGAAAGACTACAAGACCTCTAACTCTTACCAACATCACTGGGTAGAGGACAGATATTCTATTAGATGGTCTCCAGTGATGAGGAAGGAAGAAGCCTCTACCTTTGTCTTTTCTGTTTGGACTCCGTTAAAAGCCTGAAGAGTTGGCAAGTCAGAATGTCCATAAGTGCCTGGCCAACTGGCCAGAATATGCACTCCCTCTTGTCAGCTAGTAAAAACTGGAAGGAAAAATGGCAGAGAGCTGAGGGTCTTCCCACATGATAGGAAGGTAGAGCTACTGAAATGGAGGTGTGCAAAGCCAAAGAAAAAGAGGATTTTCCAGCGCATTCCTCATAGAAAGAAGTTTCCTTACATACAAAATGAAACCTGAAGCAAAAGTCTGAATCACACACATCACACAAGAACCTACGTACATGTAGACAGCAACATTACTGGGCATTTCACCACTATTCTCTTGATGTTCCTTTGCAGTTCTATTTATTTCCCCTTCCTAGGAGAGAAAAAAACATGATTAGCTTGGTATTTGGACTAAGCAGTTTTTTTAAAAACTAAAACTAAGCAAAAACTAAAACTAAGACTAAGCAGAGTTTTATTTATTTGAGTTAAGGAATGAAGAAAAACAGGGAGAATTGCTATCATGGCAATATAGATTAAAAAAAAAAATCTCCTACAGATCATCTTCATGTTTGGAAATTCTTCTAAATACTTCACATGCCTTTCCCTGTATCTCGTCCAGCTTGACCAGAGAAGAGGAACAACAATGAGATTTCCCCTCCTCCATTCAGCAGCAACTTCCACAGCCACTCTCCCCTGTGAAGATGACTGGGCACCACACAGCAAGTCAATGGCACTGCAGGTGACTTTCAATATAAGCCTAGAAATCACTCTCCTGCCTCCTAAAAGAACCACTCTTCTTTCCCACTATAAACCCCACTCCTTGATCTTTGTAGCCCAAAGGAGAATCTTTCTAGCAAAAAAAGAGAATGCAACCCTGAGTTTTCTCTGACAACTCCAAACAAGTTTTAATTAAATTATTTTAATTTCTTGTTGCACATGTACTTTCCGGAGAGAGGATATGGGGGATAGAGGGCTAGCAGAGGCCTGCATTTTCACATTTCAGTTTGCCTGTGAAGATTTTTCCAGATACAAGAGCTGTAAAAAAAGTACATATTTATGCCTCTATAGAATACTCTATAGAGTTTCCCACCTAATTTTGTTTGCCTGCACCTGTACCTATCTGTCAGTAGGAAGTAAGCTCCATTCTCAAAAGAAAATGCCCCCTGTCTATGCACAGGTGTTGCCCATAACAACACATAGCACTGATGTTCCCAGAAATTCCAACTAAGACAAAACTTAACATTTTTAACTACTGCAATAGAGGCTGTCTATGAAATTAATTTACTTAGAGCTTTAAAGAGGAAGGACAAAAATTAATTCCAAGTCCTTTACCACTACATCTTGTAATACACGAGTGCTCCACAGCAGGTAATGTAAGAGATCAAAGAATCACAGAATTTTTTAGGCTGGTAGCTGGCTGCAGGTTACTGTGTTCCTTTAATTCCCTTTACTTACGTTCATCCCAATCTCCACAAAGGAATCCTCTGCTGAGATGTTGAGCTTGACCTGGAGCTCAGAAATGATGGCGAGCAGATCTGCCTTCTCAGCCTGGAGCCGCTGCACCTGGGACTTCAGCTGCCTCACTTCCTTCTCGGGAGCCACGGAGCCCTCCTGGCACAAACACAGCCTGCATGAGCCCACCAAAAGGGAACAGCAGCCAAGGGGCACAGAGCATAAACATCACACTGGCCTACATCCCTTCTTTTCTGTTCAGGCTTGCCTGGAAAACCCCACTGTACAGACCTCTAAACTATGTGTTGGTTCACTCAACAGCAAGAAGTCTAAACTGTGAAACCAAGTTAATCAAACACTGGGCATCATGCTGCTGGAAAACATGGGACTGGTTCTCTCAATGCACAGATAATTAGGATGTAAATTTTTGTCTAAATCTATACCCTTTGCTACCACATAGGGTACCAGCCAACCTCCACAATTATTGCATGTTTTCACCCATATCCCTATTCCTCTCTTCCCAAATCTAACCAAGATTCAAGGGAGAAAAGACCAGTGGGCAGTGAGCTTTTCCACATGCCCCATTCTCAGCCCTTCCCCACCATCTCGCTTCTTTGTACCCCATTTCCATGTATAAATCTCCTCAATTCCATGACCTTCACACAAACTCCTAGATCCCTTCTACAAAGTCTCAGTTCCTCAGAGATTCTCCCCACACACTTCTCTCCTTCCTGTGATGACCATCTCCTTTGCCTTCTGCTTTTTCCCTTTCTCTAGGATACTCAAAACCCTCTCTTAAGCTTCTACATAACCAGCAAGACTCATTTTTCCCTCTCCTTTAAATGCTGCTCCCTATTATGAAACTTTCCCTGTGAGTTTGTTTCTTCCTCATTTTGTAATCTGAGCCTTCCACCTCCTGATAATGCCTTTATTAGACCACATACCATCAATGCAAAATCTGGACAATTCCTGGAGTCTGAATTACATTCTAAGCTACGATTATGCCAAATCTCCAAATTATCTCAATCTTGACAGTGTCTCTCATCCCACAATAGCACTCTCCCTCTCTGACCTGCTGCTGCCTCTGATTTTGTGCTTGTACTGTAATAGGATGCATTTAGAGTCAGTTCCAGTGAAGGAGAGAGATTTTAGATTTCTCTAGCAGGCTGGAAAACTCTATCAACAGCATACTTTAAGCATTCAAAGTACAAGAAGTTCTGCAACAGGTAGAAGGATTACAAATCCTCTACTTTTCCTTTAAAAAATTACTCCAGATTTATGAAATTCTGAATGGTTTATGAAATTCAGAATGATTTATGAAATCCTGAATTTTCTTGACAATCCCGAAACACAACTTTCAGTCTGTAAATACTGTGTAAGTAATACTTACACAATCACACTATTTAAACATGACTTTCCTCCCCCTTGCATCCTCTGAGTTTATTGCCCAATTCTGATTTACATGCTAAAATATTTCTTACAGAGTTCCATAAAATAGTCAGGAGAATAAAGGAGAGTCTACTAGTGACTCTGTTGAGAAAAACATTAATACACTCATCCTTCATCAGACAACAGAAAATCCACATGGGTCCTGGAGATACCAGACACCAGAATGCATCAGTTTGGCTCTGCATGGAACTTATTGTTAAGTAACTTTTCACATGACCATGTGGGACACAAAGCAGGTTTTGTTCTGATTGGCTTGGCCCACAGACGCCTTCAGTACCACCTGCAAAATGTTGCCTGGCTACTGTGCAACCAACCACCTGCAACATTAGAAATGATGTGTAACAGAGCCAAAGGCAGGACACAGAGAGAAAGCTCAGTCAGACTCAAATGGAGCAGCAGAAGCACAGATCTAATCTGACCTCAGTAAAAGAGCTTTCATAAAAGAAGACTGGTATAATAAAAATAGATGGCACATCATTTTTTTTTGCTTGTTTACATCTCAACTTCTCCCTGGAAACATGCTCCTGGAAACACAATACAAAAAGCAATTAAATGATCATGAGAGATGGATACTCTAACAAGTAAAGGGAAGGAACAAGTCAAGAGATATCTAGAATAAATGAAAAATCAGCAAGAAATGCTAATTCTTATTTATTAGGTAAAAAAGTTTAATTGTTTATTAAAAGTTAACGAAAATGTAAATTATCTCTTATCTCAGGTGTGCCATAATTTTCTGTTACTACACTTTGAAAGGCCTCACTTTATAAAGTAAGTCAGGTCAAGACCACTTGTTAGAGCTAAGGATAAAAATGGAGATGTTAACAAATCTCCAAACCTTCCAGTGTGATGAATCCTAGAATCATAGAAGGGACTGAATGTTCCAGACTTCCAATTCAAAAGCATGTTAATCTAACCAATTCCTTATTTACCATTTCAGCTCCTTCTTCTCTTTCCTTTAAGCTTTGAAGTTGCTGCTGTAGCTGTTCATTTTCAATGCACTTGGCCTGCAAGCACTGCTTTGCCTCCTTAAACTTTAACTCATAAAATTCTCGTTCTTCTTTCTGCTTCTCTCTCCAGGTGGAAAGTTCCTCATATCGGTCCTTCATAGCTTGGTTGTGCAACTTCATGGCTTCTAAATGGTAGCCAGAGACAAGACATTGAGTCACATTAATACTCTGTCCATGAAACAGCAGATTTCCCCTACACTGAGCTCAGCATTCTTCAGTATCAAATGGGTTGGCAATAATAGGCTATGAAATGTGAGCCTCTGTCTGGCGTACCTTAAATACCAAGCCAAAACTAAACTTATCATAGTCTGTTAGCACTATAATAAATAGCTTTAAATCCACTGCTGAGATCACATGCCCACACTCACTGACTTCTTGACTTTTTCCTAAACCAAGAAGTCAGAAGGATTGTTCACAAGAGGTATTTGGTATCTTGCTGTGTGTGGTATTTACATGATCGGCCCAAATTAAACTGCTGAACTGAGCTTCTGAAACTACCAAGACTTGGCAGGGAAAACATCCTAGACTGGTAAATTACTGCCTGGAAACAGATACAGATGCTATCAAATCAAATGTCTCAACTCTGCCCAACAATGCTCTCCTCCAACATTTGGTTAAGATTTGATTGCAAGCACTGAAAAAATACACCAAACAACTTACAGCCAAGTCAGTTCCCTGTATGTAACAAAGGCAGTATGTAACAGGATCAGTCTTACTATTGCAAAATGCTTACAAGATTTTTAGGCAGAGTCAATGAAATTATTTTAGACATGCTTTTTTAAAAGTAAACAACTCAAAGCCAGTTGCTTAAAAATCCTGTACACTTGTATTTTCCAGTAACTTCCATTATGTCCTGATGTCACATTATAAACTGCCTATAAATCCTTCAGCTTACGAAAAAAAAATGAAGTCTGGAGAATGATTCTGCAAGTTATGAGTTACAGCAGCTGTAAATATGTCCCAGAACATTATCTTATATGATATAGGACCTTTTAGCAAAATACCAGAGGTACTTCTACAAACAACTTTCCTGCTAGATACCCATGAGACATAGACCTTGGACCAGGTCCAAAGATGATTCAGGAAGAATTTAAGCACCAGTGTAAAATCACAATACAGCAAATATGTGACTTCATGCTCTGCTGTCATATAAACAGTGAGATGCCTCTGTCTTTTACACAGAAAATTCTCAGATCCCCTGGGTTTTGCTCTAACCATTTAAAGAAAATAATAACATACCTACATTCCTGGGATCCAGAAATAAAACTATCTCACATGAAGGACTCAAACCATTAGGGATTTTCAGGGAAGGCTATTGGTTTCTCCCACATCTACCCTGCTATAGCCACCACTCCTTTTTGAAGTAGGAAGGTACAGTGCCCACTCTCCTGATGCACCTTTGCAAAATGTTTGTAATGGAGCCAACAGTTCTACAATACCAACCAAAAAAAGCTTTTAGAGGCTGATGAGTGAAAGGCACATCATAAGAAGAGATTTTTCACGTCACCTTCTAAAACACACAGTGCTATACTGCTTATATATAAAAATCTAGAGCAAGTAAATCACCCTTACATTGGGCTGTTCTCCCCCTAATCTACCACACCAATTCAATTTGATGTGTGCTACCAAATATCCTATTGATGTGTCTTATCAAACTGGCATTGTCACTTGCAGAGTCGTTTATACAGCGAATGCTACCCAGCAAGGGCAAATGAGCACAGAATCCATACACATAGGACAAAACAAACCCTTCAGAAGAGACTCAGGGCTCTTGCATTTCAAGACCAGCTCACATATGCATTCACCTTTTAACTCATTGTTCTCAGTGATTAGTTCTTTCATCTGCTGTAACATCTCTTCCGGGCTGTAGGTGTTAAGGGCTGGGGCAGCCATGCTGTCCACTCCATTTTCCACTTTACTCTTGGAATGCTCTCCATTTTCAGCAGGACGGCCCTTCAACTTGCTGGACATCTCCGAAGCAGCTATTACAAGGTTTGCCAAGAGAAAACTCTCAATTTCTTGCCCAATTATAAAGAAAGGATAACCACACACTCATTTTATTAAGACACACAAGCCACATGCCTTGTCACAGTACGCAGGCACCTTCAATCCCTCTGACCCCGCTACACCAGAGTGTTCTTGAGTCTACGTTAATCCCCTAAAACACATGATCCCAGGACGTCTTTCGGGCGAACCAACCCCTCCTCAGGCGCCCATCCCTCTGGGAACGAAACGGGCCTCCCGCCTCTCGCACTCCCTTCCCTGCCCTGACAGCATTCGGGCCCCGCCGCCCGCCCGGCCCTGTCAGCGCCCGGGCGCCGCCTTTCACGCCGCGATCCCGTTTCCGCCGATTTTTAACTTTCATTTTCGCTTTCTCGTCCCCTTTCCCCTTCTCCGGCAGACTCCGCCGCAGCGCTGGGGAGGCTACGGCCGCCGCAGCCGCCGCTGCCCGGGCACGGCCGCTCCGTCCCTGGGCCAGAGCGGCCCCCGGGAGCCGCCAAAC
>VZRO01008522.1:94735-121549 GCA_013397915.1 Daphoenositta chrysoptera | reverse complement strand
GCACTGACTGCCATGTCCAGACTTTCCTTAAAAACCTCCAGGGACGGTGACTCCACCAGCTCCCTGGGCAGCCCGTTCCAATGTCTAATCAACGTATCTGTGAAGAAATTCATTCCAACATCCAACCTAAACCTCCCCTGGTGCAGCTGGAGGCCGTGTCCTCTCATCCTGTCACTGGTTAGCCCGGAGAAGAGCCCGACCCAGCCTGGCTACACCCTCCTGTCACGGAGTTGCAGGGAGTGATAAGGTCACCCCAAGCCTCCTTTTCTCCAGGATAAACAATCCCAGCTCCCCCAGCTGCTACTCATAGGATTCATGGTCCAGCCCCTTCCCCAGCTCCACTGCTCTTCTCTTCTTCTCTTCTCTCTCCAGCACCTCAATGTCTTTCCTGAATTGAGGGACCCAGGACTGAGCACAGCACTCGAGGTGTGGCCTCACCACTGCCCAGTACAAGGCGGAGAAATGGTTTCTCCTGGAAGACAGGATCCAGAGCTGGGTATGAGGTGAACAAAAGAGAACATTATTGCACAGGGCATTTTAGTGATTTTTCCACGGGATCAAATCAATTAGGAAGGGGCTTGCCATGCTGTAGGGATATAGTCCATTAATGGCTGTGAAACGATATGACTGGATGTGGTATCTGGCCCTGGAAACCTTTAAATGCCAGATTCCAGGGATGGGGTTAGCTGGGGTCCTTCACCCCACACAACCCCAGTGCTTGGTGACTGTGCTTAGCAGGATGCAGGCCTGGGAATACTTCAACTGCCTGTTCTTAAGTAATAAAGCCAACCAGGACGTTTTGGTTCCTTCATTTACAATGTGAAAAATTGTAGCCAATGTAGCTAAAATGTCAGTTTCCAATGTGGAAAATACCAATCTTTCATTAAATAACCACATGGCTTGAAAATAAGCTCTTTTGATTTAAAAATGTTTGTTTGCCATCTCCTAGGAGTTGTGAACTATCCGTTGTTTAATGAAATCGTGCCTTTCCATGGGCTGGTCTCCCCAGCTGCCCTCCAAGTGCCACAGCCAGGGATTCCCCAGCATGAGGGAGAGAAGTAAGGTGCCCACTGGATGGTGGATGGTGGACACTGACAGGGAGCAGTCCTTTTACAGGTTCAGCTTTTAAACAGGATGCAGCTTACAAATCTCCCAAGAAATAAAGCCAGCAAACATTTGGGACCACCTACGTGGCAAAGAGCAGGTCTGATAGCAGATTTATGCATGCTGAGCTCATAATCCATGTGCTTTTTGCTTTCACTGCTAATGAACAGAGTCTATCTCCTTGTAGGTACAGTGAGATCTTCTCTGCATGAGGGAGTGTGATCTTGGAATTACTGTCGTCACCCATCACTGCATCTGTGACTGGATGTTAGACAGGAGTGTATGGGAGTTTGAGGGGCAATAAAGAAACCTTCTGTGGGACTGAGGAACAGCATTACTGGCAGCTCATCATGGCTTTTTATTTGAGCTAAGTTCTTGCAGGCAGCAAGACCTTACTGCGTGTGCAGCAAAGAAAATTGAGTTTTACTTGTCAGAGGAGTTTAAAGAAACATTTGCTAATTTTTTACACTCCTTCTAGCTGTTTGTTCCTTCAGTAATCCCGGGTCTGGTTTTAGTACCCAGAATTAATTTTTTGGAACAGATCTTGTTTAAGCCACATATACCCAAGTTTTGGGGGAGCAGTTTAGCTTTTCAGTGTGTGCTTCACTGCCAGTAAGATTTATGTATCTCACAATTCTTTGAAGGGATCCAAATGCAAGAATAGTCCTTGCTTGCAGTTGTAAAATGGAGGTGGGTTGCCTGGAAGCAGAAGTGATATATCTGATTGTAATTGGAATGAAACACTTTGGTTTTTAAAAGCCAAAGAAAAATTAGAGTCCTTGTAGATATGGAAAGAAGATAAATAACCAAAGAAGCCTTGTGAAAAATAAAAAATATGAGACAATTTGATTTATTTACATGAAAGAAAAAATGGCGTCTATTTAAGGAAGATTAAAGTGTTTGCACAAAACTCCTGTTGCACATCAGCTTTGTGAGAATACAAGGGATAAAGCAATTTTTTTGACCCACATATTTTATTCACATTTTTTTTCTCCACACTTTCTCACATAATGAATCTTTTTGTCCATTCTGCGGGTTACAGGTGACACACAGAAATGAAACGTGTGGGCTCTGTGTAGGAAGGAGATCTGTTCTGGCTCTCCTGGTGAGTGGTCTGAACTGCTGGGCTGAGTTAGGAGTAGCCCATCTATCTGTGCTGTAGGGCACAGATAATAAATATTTGCAGGTACGAGATATAAAAGTGTCCAGCTTTCCCCAAACCACTCCATAACATTTGTTTGCAAAAATAGACATCAGTCAGCTCTGGGTCTGAGGGCTCAGATGCAGTCAAGTTACTTTAAAAATTTCCTTGTGGCAGCTGAGCCATGGAAACAATCTTTGTGTACACCCTTACTCTCTAGCAAATGCGGGATAATTCAGTTTAGCTGAGTCTGAAAGGATGGACAATTTTGCTAAGTTATCACATTGGTCTGGGCTAACAGCTTAGATACTGTTTTTGCAGTTGTCTGGGAGCTGAGTCCTGAGAATCAGCCAAGGCTTGAACTTTGGAAATCTTTGGTACAAAGTACCCCTCTCTATTAATATCTCTATGTATATACACTCCAGGCTTGTGATTTATCCATCTCTCTGTCTGTCATGGATTATGTGGAACTTGTGCCTCTGACTCTGTCATGTTGGCTTTACTCTTCCTGTCTTTCTAGCCTCAGCATTACCTTCCTGACTGTTACTGCAGTAGCTGCTGGAAACTCCTGATTTTGGCCAGGATCCCATAGACAATATACAGACATAGCCCAAAGCCTGACTTCTCTCTGAGGACACAAGGAGCATGGACTAGCCTGGTCTGAATCGCTTCCTCTGAGCAGCTCAGGTGCCTAAAGAGGCTTTGCTTTATTCTGCCACGGAGCTATCTGCAGGTCTGTGGAAGAACTACTAACCTTGATTAATACCTGGGCCTCTTGCCAGCATAAACGCTGGAGTGTTTGCTGTGACTTCAGATTTGCTGATTAAGCTTAATTTCCAACTGACAGGTAATTTGAAAACACCATAAAGATATGTTCCTTGCAGGCTTTGAGCAGATTAAGTGGGGGAGAGGGGCTGTTACAAAGCACATCCAGCTTCTGCAGTCAGCAGTACTCTGTGATGAATGTCACCATAACCTAGAGAGAAGTAAGATAATGAAATGCATTCATTTCTTCCAACAATTAAGTGTTACCATGGCCTGGAGAGGGCTCAGAGCCAGCTGGTAAAATTTACATTAAGCAGTGTCAGGCCTTAGATTATCATCTACAGTAAAACAGCTACAAAGAGCATGAAAGTCAGATGTATGATCTGAATGTTTATCTGCCACTGACAGATGGTATGACATGTTAAATCTGGGATCATCATGGATTTTTGATTATCAATCCAGTATTGAACCTATTGGTATTGATACTGTTCTTACCTTCCAAGGGAAAATCATCAAAAAGGAAGGAAGTCCAGGAAGCCAAAATATGATAGAAATAAAGCAGTAGAAAAAAAATGACCCAAGGTCCTGTTTTTAGTCTAATAACCCTGCTGTGGGCAGGATGTGTGAAGCAAAGGTAGTGCCAAAGAATGTGTCTAACTAAGTGCTTTTGGCCCATTCTGCGAGTTTAATGCAGTGTGTTGTGTACCTCTTTCCCTCCCACACACAGCCAAATGGATAACTTCTTTTACAACTGCAGTTATGTAACACTCCCATGCAATGACACAGGACAGTAAAGAAGCTCTAGTACAACTTTCAGGTGATCTAATGCAGAGACTGTTGGCAGGTAGGGAAATTGTAATATCACAATTTTTCAGGGTTTTTTTTCAGGTTTTATTTTTCAGACTTTTTCTTCCTCAAGTGAGTTGCAGTTTGATTGTACCAAGTTACTGGAATTCCTCACCAGAAGCTCTCATTTCTTTCTTGAAACCAACTCATTCTGTCATCAGTCAAAAATATTATCTGTAATTTTTTTTTCTTATAAATTTAGTGATTTGAGTCAAACTAGCAAAAATATCCCACTTATCCTCAGTCTAGCAAGAGCAGCAGCCGTGGAAGAAACTCCACACCATTTCCTCTAGGTACCTGGCCCTGCATTAGGAGATCTGATGACAAAGTAATTTTCTGCCTGTCAGTAAGATGCTTTAGACTTTTTGCAGAGAAGAAGAGCAAAATGTTAACCACAAGTCTGGTGATTTTGTGATTCTGTTTCTGTCAGTGCAGAAGAGATGAACTGACATCCACAGGTAGCACTGTAGGATCCTTGTTCAGGCTGTCTTCTCCTGTGACCACTGAGCAGATACTGGTGTCAACTCAGGATGCAGTACATTTCACTCAACAGCTGCCATGCCAAAAATAAGATGGATAAATGTGAAGAAAAGCTAACAAAAACCTGACCACCCTCCTTGTTTTCTCTTTCCAATAGATGGCAGCAATTCTCTTTCCAGATCATCATCGGTTGAACAGGCCAGGAGCTCCAGAATACCAATAGAGCTTAAAAATACAGGCATGTATGCCCTGTCCTTTTGCTCTTTGTGAGTGTGAAATTTGCACGAAGAAGGCAGCAGACTGAGAAAATGTCTGGAGCCCTTGGAATGTGGCACTGCTGCCAAGTACAGCCATGCCAGGAAAACACGGGCAGAGCAACGAGCAAACATGACCCAGGGCTCAGAGATGGGGGAGGGAGGTTTACTTTTGCCTAAGGATGGTCAAAAGTAAAAGTGGGACTGTTTTAGGGTTTAATTGAGAAGGAATTGGGGAGCCATGGAAGAGGGGAATGGAATGTGAGGATTCCAGGTGAGATGGAGAAGTCTCAGACAGCCAAGGAGCAATGACAGTGCACCTTGTGGAGGAGGAATCACACACAGTGGACTGTCCAGCACAGCAGACTTCCCTTGGAAGAAGTGACTTCTTAATGTTTATATGAATCTTCAAGAGGAAATCAAACCAGAATGGAGCTGAGGAAGCCTCTATTCAGAAAGTACTGTGGCAAAAATCTCTCTCAGATAAGAGTGTGTTCTTTAGCCTGAAATGCACCTGTGCTTCTCATTAGAAGAGAACAGCTCCACAGCACCATGGGGGCCACAGGGAGGGATGAGCCAGGCTCCCATCATACTTTATGATATAAAGAAAGCATTGCTTCCTGGCTGCAAAGAGATGGTCAAAATAAAAATATTTGGGTATAACATTACTTTAAATGTAAAAAAGCATTATATTATTTTAAAAAGAGTATTTTGATAGGCATAACTCTCAACTATAGCCTGGAGGCAAATGAGTTCTTCATTAATTTTACCACTTAAATCCTTTTTAAAAATCTATTTCTAATGTTTTCAGTGATACACACCCTTTATTTTGTTTTTACCTCAAAATGTCTTGTTAGGATTTTTGGTTGAAGAGCTCTTTGACTCCTCAAGCTGCTTTCTTGCTAAATGTGGAAAATGTCACTCTGGTGGGTTGTGTAATTGCACTCATCACTATTTCTCTTTTTACACAATCTGGAGGAGGGAAATAGTGTTACCCCAGTGAACTGAGCTGCACTGGCATTTTTGATGGAATGCAGCAAAGACAAACCACTAAGAGCACAATTCCAGAACATTATGGAGGTTGTTACAGTACAGAGTTTTCCAATAAGAGACCCCAGATTGCACTCCTGATAGGAGGTAACAGGTTTTTTTCTAGAGCATCTTCTGGGTCTACAAGCCGTAAACCCTCAGCAATACTCCAGAGGACATGGAACCATATCCTCATCTTGCTCTTGAGATGCTGTGGCTTCTACTGGCTGGAAATGAAGCTTGCAAGCACAACTCATGAATTGCAGTATTCTCCTGATCATTTAAAGGATATTCTCATGTTGCAGCCTTGGCTTGTCCTTGTGATGACTGTAGGAATACCCCAGCATATCTGGGAATGTAGCTCCTGCAAGGAGGCTTGGAGTGCAGTTTGTATGGTGTTTAAGCCTGTTTGAGACAGCACTGCCATTGAAAGAAGTGCAGGTGGAGACATACACACAACCAGATCAGAGAGAACCAGGCCAGAGGGTTTTTACATGGATCAGTTTTTACCTAAAACAGTTTCACTTGTGCTGACTCAAAACACGCTCACACGGTTTTGGTGGAAGTCTAGGGAGGAGTAGCCTTGGACCTTGTTGGAACAGGTCCAGAAGAAAGCCATGAAAATTAATAAAGGGCTGGAGCACCTCTCCTGTGAAGAGAGGCTAAAAGACTTGGAGTTGTTTGGCCTGGAGAGAGAAGTCTCTGGGGAGACCTTATTGAGGCTTTTCAATATTTAACTAGGGCTTGTAAGAAAGATGGAGAGAGACTTTTTAACAGGGCCAGTAGTGACAGGATAAAGGAAAACAGTTTTAAACTGAAAGAGGGTAGGTTTAGAGTGCACATAAGAGTAATTTTTTTTGCAAGGAGGGTGGTGAAACACGGGCCCAAATCAATCAGAAAAGCTATGGATGCCCCATTCCTGGAAGTATTCAGGGCCAGGTTGGATAGGCTTTAAGAAGCCTCATCTAGTGGAATGTGTTCCTGCTTATGGCACTGGTAGCGTGGTGAATCCTGGGAATCACTTGGTTTGCAAGAAAAAGTAGAGAAAGAGAACTTTTCTGAGGCTATTTGAGGCAGTAAACTCAGACTGAAATTTTAAAAGAAAACAAAATGCTTTTCAGACAGTTGAGGGCGCTCAGCACTTCTTAAGTAAAATTGGTGTTTTGCAGGTCTGGGCTTAAGTTACAGCACTAAAATGCTGAATAAAAGATAGTGCTGCTGGTGAGCAAAGCATGGGTAGGGGCTGAGGGTCCAACATTGCCAATAGCTGAAAAATGAAAGACCCAGAGCTGGTTAAATAACAGCTTATGTGCTTCAGTGCAAGCATAAATTGAATGCCTTCATTTTAATGGGGCCTTGAAAGAACTCTTTGATCACTGACTTCCCCTTCTGAAGCAGCAGGGTTTTGTTTATTTATTACAATTTCAAGTAGCACTATAAAAGTAGAATTGGAGAAAAATGTTAGGCTCATATACCTGGATATTTATATTCTGGTCATCTTCTGTCAGTATTCTCTCATCCTGGTTTTATCCTTGTCACTGAGCTCTGTTTCTTGGCGTAACACACCTGTGCCAGAATCATCACCTATATCTGTCCCGAATTTCCCAAGAAATGGCCTCCCTTGTGGTGGAATCTGCATTTTGGGCACGTCTGTTCAGGTCTGGAAAAAAGACACACTGATTTCATTTCACCCAGACTATGATGCATGATTATTTTTAGGGATTTTTAATATAAATCAGATTTCTCTGGATTCTCATTTATCTTGCATTGATTTCTCTAGCTTATTCAAGCTTCTTAAAATTGTTCTGTGGTTTTTGTTTATTCACCACTTTTTATTAGCAAATCCTTAATTCCTTAGTGCTTCTAAAGCTTCTTAGGACACGAAACAATTCTTCTGATTTGTTAACTCTTATTTTTACGTCTAGTGGTATGAATAAAAATTAGTTTACTTTGATGAAATACACTTAATACATACACTTATTTTATTAAAGTCAAGTAATTACTGCAACTAAAGTCTTGCTTAGTTGAATACCTCATGTCTTTAGAAGAAAGGTTAATCTACTTATTGTGGCAGTCATTTCTCTAATTTTTTCAGCTCTAAAGGGACATCTTGGCTTAGAAAATTAAGGATTTTTGTGTCAGTCAATTGCCTTGTTTTCATCCACAGAAACGTTGATTTGCATTTTCAAGCACTGGTAATTAAATTAAAGGAGGTGTGACTTGCAAAGCCGTTTGACATTGGGCATGTAACTCATCTCTCCTAGGTACACGTGTGCATGGTGAATTCCCCACGCGGAGGGTAACTCTCTCTCTTTGGGGTTTGTGTATGGCAGCGTGGCTGTGACAGTGTCTCCTGACTTGAGCTGTGCAGAGTCTCAGGGCAAGGCATGGGCTGCCTCATTTGTTTTGTTCAGGTGCCCTGGCACCTAAGGCTCTACATTGTGTCAGGGAACAAATTTCTTCCTCTTTGTCTTCTGTGACCACACAGCCAGGCTGCAGCTGGCATGGGGCCTTCAGGAGGGATTTCCCTTTCATCCCTGAGCTCAGGACTTGGCTCCTGAGCTTCCCAGCTACTCGGTTTTCCCACTGAGGGATGAAGCACAGAGAAATGATGCTGCAGAGAAATGGCAGAGCACTTTTCTCTTGTCCAATTACACCCTTCACTGAAAAAACATCATTTCTCAAAACTCATAATGTGGGATTCCCAATCCATCTCAGCATTTCCAATGAGACAAAAAATGGCTTTGGCAACACATAAGTTCCTCACAGTAGAGCCAAGCAGCACAGGGACCATCTATTTTCTCCACATGAAGAAACACCTGGGTATTAAAGGGAGAGAAGTGCAGAAATCAAGTCCAGCTGCCTCATGAGATGCAAATGGTTGAATCCATGTTTCTGCCTGTCAGCTCTGCTGGGGGTGATTCAAACTGGATTTCTCAGGGCACAGCCTGTGGGTGTTCCCAGTGGCAAGTGATCTCTCTCAGATATCTCCTACTTAACATATTGTTTATCTCTGGCCTTCGGGGGCTCTGGGCAGCACCATAACTATCAGACACAGAGGGCTGTTTGAAGGGCATGCACCTCTGGGCAGGTCAGTATCTCACAGGTGTGGCCCATGAGGTCTGTGGGATGCAAGAACACGAGACAGAGGCATTTTATCCCTCCTGCCAGCCTTTCTGCCTCCCTCTGCAACTTTTATCTTCTCTCTTCAGCCAGGCCCAGATCCAGGTGGGGTCGATGGCTCTTTGACCAGCTACTCCACTGGAGCCAGACTGTGCTTCCCAAAGCAGGCAGCCTTAATGGCAAGTCAGGGAGGGATGGATGCCACCGACAGCCACCACTCTGAATCCCTGCTGCTTCCTAAAGTGGCAGCCAGCCAAGGAACAAAGCAGATGAGGGAGCAGACCTTATAATCAGGTTTACAATTTGATCAATTATTATCATAGCTGCAATAAGCTAGTTACAGAGATGGGAACAAGCTGGTGTCATAGAAAGCCAGCTATAAAAAGTGTATTTCTAGACATGCTGAGTTCTGTGAGGAGAGAGAAACAGCCTATTAAAATATCTTGTTAACACACAGGTTGTAGCCTCAAAGCTGATGCTTGCTTTATATGTGTTTTATTTTGCCCCTCATTTTCACTTGGTTTTTTGCTGTCTTTTGTAAAGGAATATTGTTTTATTTGGGTAGATTATTGGATAATGTAGTGTACAGGAGATAGACACTTGTGGTTACTTCTGTTTGCTCAGCTCCCTCAAGATGAACAGGACATGATGCAGACACAAACAGGAACCCAGGCACTTTCTTTACAGTAATTCCTATCATAGAATCACAGCATATCCTGAGTTGGAAGGGACCCACAAGGATCAAGCCCAGCTCCTGGCCCTGCACAGGACAAGACCAAGAATCCCACCATGTGTCTGAGAGTGTTGTCCAAGCACTTTTTAAACTCAGACAGGCTTGGTGTTGTGACCACTTCCTTGGGGAGCCCATGCCCAACCACCCTCTTGGTATGGTGTTTACTGTCTCACTTGAAGCCATCTCTTCTAATTTATTTGTTTTTCCCCAGCTACCTGATTTTTCTGGCTGGCCATTGGGTTAGAGGGTACAAAGGAGAAAGGATACCTGGCCTCAACTCTGTGCTGAAGAGAAAGAAAAGTCTGTCTCATGCTTGATTGCATTATATCACAACTTCTGTCTATTAATTTATGCAAGAGACAATGAAAGGGAAGGAAATGTAAAGATTTTTAGGCACTTGCTCTCACTGAAGGGTTAGGATGCTAAATGAAGGTATTATTAGTTTGACTATTATATATTTTTTTCCTAATGCATTTATTAGTGTTGCAATGTCAGAGTAGGGTTCAAATGACAGAGTTCCTGTCCAGGTCCCATTGCTTTCGTTTAGCCTATCATTCTCCAGGAAGGGGACCTGTGACAAAATGTGAGTCAAGCCCAATGTCAAATATCACTTATATCAAATATCACTGGCCACTATTCCCAACAAGGTTTCCATTTAAGAGATTGTTTCTACTTGCAGTTTTTTTATAGTGCATCACTATAGGGTCTGGGCTCCCCCTGACATTGTAGTAAAACCCTATAGATCTGTACACAACCACTTCTAACTTCTGCAAGGTTTGTTTCTTGGCCTGATAACTTTCCCTTTGAAACCATCCCCCTTTTTTATGGGCAGTGCTCTGGGTGGGGATTTAGTACAAATCTCTTTAAAAGCCCCAGTAATTCCTCCTTGAGGCCAAATCTGAGCTCCAGCACAGGTGCTGCTGGAATCCCAGCTGGACATGGTGAGTTTTGGCAGCAATAGTGTGTTCCAGAGTAGAGAGACAATGTGAGAAGGTGCTTTAGGGTCCTGGAGGATTTTTGTGTAGGATGTGTGAACTTAGGGCTGGGGCAGGAGAGCTCATGAAGGTAAACTTCTTAAGAGGCATTTTCTCTTTATTCTTTGAAAGCAAAGGGCCATCTAAGATTTTGGGCTGCCTGAGACTGTAACCAGTAAAGTACATTTTGTAGTTCAGCAGGAGAAGATTGTGTTTGAAAGGGAGAACTGGGTTAATATTACTTTGGTTTTGTCCCTTGTAAGCTCTTCAGTGTGATATATCTACATACCAAATCTCAAAGAACTTCCTAGATTACAGCCAGCTCCTCTAAAGGTATCATTTGCCCAAACCATTACACCAGACACATCTCATGCTTGAACCTGGGAAAGAAGAATAATGTTGAGTGAACATAACTAGAATAACTTGAGAGAGAAAAAAGTAACTTCTGTGGGAATGATTTTACACATTTTAATGTATTTCATGGGCCACTTGGATTTCAGGTGACTGAACCGTAGATGCTGCTTTCTCCTTGTTCCTGTGCTTGCCACTTCCATTTTTCAGCTCTTGTTCACTACTAAGCTCAGGGATGCAAAATCAATAGTGCTCCAACATTAATAATTGAGGAAAGCAGGCAGCCAGCTGAGTAAACCTCATCTCACTTGAAATCAGAGCAGTTACTTCCAGCTTGAGCTAATGTATCTGAGAATTAGGTGCAGGCTGAGGTGGAAAATGGGATAAAAACACCAAAATAAAATAAAAAAGCCAAACAGCCGGCTCCCCCCTGTGCTGTGCTGTCATGATTCTCATCAAAGGAGTGGCAGAAGTGAACAAGGATTGCTCTCTTGTATCATTCTGTATCATGATGCAATCAGGCAGAATGGTTTGAAAACCTCTTTAGTTTGTAGGAATGAAATCTCCAGGGGTCTGAGTGCTATTTCCAGGTTTCATCCTAAAGTGAAAATTATGCACTTATTGAGACCTGATCGTATAAAGTACACAAAGAAGAAAAGAGTCTGACAAATAGCTTTTAACTTGGGGAGTGATAAAAAAAAAGGCAATAAACACAGTACTGGAAGTGTTTCTGAAGGGCATTTGGATACTCTCAAAATGCAGGGTGAGAACCCCACTAGAATGTGATGCTCCACAACATCCCCTCACTGAAATGCTGCCATCTCTGGAAAAGACTGCAATAAACTCCTAACACCCCTGGTGAAATTACGCAGTGCTTAAGGGGCAGGGTCTCTTAATCCCATTAAAACATTGAGCAGTAGGATGTCACATCAGATTGTCATGCCACCCTGGTGGCTTCTGCAGTTTATAGATGAAAGTTGCCCACGTGATGTCTTCTTTGAAAGTACTGAATTTGGGAATCTCTAGATCAAACCTGCTCATAAATATTGAGAAGAGTGGGCTTCCCTGAGGGATGATCTTGTTTTAATGGGGCAGAATAACAATAAAGGCATAAATCATATCTGAGACAGCAGGATATAGCTGGCAAATGAATTCAATGAGGATTAATGCCAAGGTGTCAGCAATCCAGGAGATGCATGATAGTATCACTGCAGAGCCCACAGATAAAAAATACCATGTGAAGTTTTCCTTTCTTTCAGGGAATCTCCAGGGTTCCTTCTGCAGTGTGTCTTGGAAAAGTGCTCTGAATCCTAAGTAGTATGAGGAGGCAGACAGCCTGATTTAAAGGTGTTAAAATATTGCCAAGGGATGGAAGCATCCACAAGGGCAGCACTCTGGGATGGTGCTGAACACTCACTGCACCAGGGCTATTAGGTGCAGTACTGAGGATGAGCCATGTGATGCACTGAGCTATCTCATCAAGAATTGTGTGCCATTTCTGCAAGGAGTGAAATTGCCTGCCATCTCTCTAAGAGGATAGAATCAAGAAAACATTATGAATTGGTTCATGAGGAAATCTCACTACTGTGTATCAAAGCTTCCTTTAAAGGGACGACACAAACTCTAGATGGGGACCCAGTTTCTTATTTGGATGAAGACTGTAGGAGTGAGTTTATGAAAAGCTCAGCTAGTGCTGCATTTCAGTAGGGTGGAGTTTGTAGCTTTTCTCCCAAACAGCAGAACAGGATCAAAGCCTTTTATTTTCATGGCTTGCAATGTGGTTTTTTATTATTTCTTTTCAATGGCCTGCAACAGAAGAGGTGTAGCAAAAAGAGATCATGATATTCAGAAGCAAATCACACTAAATCTTTGCTAGACAGGGCCCATCTGTATGTCCTCTCCAAGCCCTATCTTTCCCCTTTGGCTTTCTGTGCAGCAGCTAGCAGTATGTATAAATCCAGAAAAGCCTTGCAGAGCCAGGGTAAACCCAGGAGGCAATTAATTCATCTTGAAACAGCACATCCTAAACAATCACCAGTGACCTGGACTGTCTATACAGAGAGTTTAAGTAATTGTGCTGCCAACTTGTCATCAGGGCTGGGTTTTGAGTAATAATTTTTTGCAGTGAGCAGCAAATATTGTCTTTAAATATGTCAGTGAAGGAGCAATTGCACACCTCTCAGGTGCAGCAACTTCTTCTGGTCTTGTGGTTGCTGCCCTTTGTGACCAACATGATTCCAGCAGAGGCCACTAGGTTGGGCAAGAATCTCCAAACTTGAACACAAGGGCCAGAGAAAGAAGAGCAGAGGCTTTTTTGTCCCTGATGATCCACGTGGATGTGTGCAGCCTGGAGGTGCACAGCTGGAATGAAAAATAAGACCATACAGCATGATTCAGCTGATCCCAAACAAAGGTTAGGGGCAAGGAATTCCTATGTGAGCAGAGGGAAGGTTTACAGGGAATTTCCCCTGGCTGCCTTTCAAAGTTCTGGCTGCTGCATATTGACCTCTGAGGCATTTGTTTGGTTTGGCTTTTATTTTCNTTTTTTTTTTTTTTTTTTTTTTTTTTTTTTTTTCTCCTTTTCAGTTCTTGTCTGTTTTGTTTCTGAAAGGATGACATCCTGGCCCCTTGCATTTCTGGAGGCAACACACACATTCCTTGGAGCCCTATGTTACCAAGAGGACAGAAAATATTCTTCATAATTACACATGATTTGATCATTCCAGCATTTCTACCTCTTCCCAGAAGTTTTATTATCATAATTAATTTCTCTGGCATCTACTTATAGCTCTAGGCATTTTCCCAAACCTTTAAACACACAGTTAGCAGTTCTGAACATTTCACCGCTGTATTTCCTTTCCTCAATTTGCTAGGTTTAAATTCTTTGCTAGTAGTCTTTCCTGCAACATGAGCTTTATTCATGTAGTCCCATTACTGTAGTATCATCATAATTCAGGATCTCTGCTTCACCACAGCACTGTGACCAAAGAAAATGATGTTATCCCTAGTTACAAATGAGAATCTGGGGTACAGTGGGACTAAGATTCATCCTTTGGTGACTTGCCCAAAATGTCACAGAGGCAGGAAAGAGAATTACACTCTGGTGTCCCAACTCCTGCTGGACCAGCTAGGTTTTACTGTCTTACAAGGTATTTCTCTTTCCTTTCAGAAAACATTCTGCAATTTCCAGTCTATGCAGAACTCATCACTTTCTCAAATGCCTCTAAGGAAAGCTGAACTAAGAGGGAAGTGATCTTAAGAACCAAGGATACCTCTTGAGAAATTGTATTCCAGCTTCTGGATATGGGACAGAAAAAGATCTTTTGCTTAAGAGAGATCTGAACTCTGATCTAAACCATGGAGTATTAATCGTATCATATGTTCATCATATCTGTGTATGATTGCACTTGTCCATAGTAAGCTTCTTTGATCTCAGAGTGATGTAAAAGAGATGATCATAAATAATGTTATGTTTCAACAGCCAACCCAACTCATATTAAAAACATCAGTTTCAGCCTCCTGTTTGTTTCAGTGAGGGTTGGTAGACCACTGAAATGAGAAACTCCAGTCCCAATCCAGCACAACTCTTGGTGTGATTCAGTGTGATCCCTCAGTCACCACACAATGGGCAGAGCTGTACATCAGCCTGGACTGCATGTCCCCAGGAAAAGCCATGCACTGCAGTGGTGGAATTCATCCTACTCCTGTCATTGCAAATTAATTGTACAGGCTGCCAAAATTCCACCAATTCTCACCTTTTCATCTGTTTAACCTCAACTCCATGCAGTTCTCTTGACACAACTCACAAGACCCACAGGTATCCTCAGTCTGAGCACAAGCCACCTGTGTCATGTTTGCTGGAATGGGAACAACAGCCCCAAAAGCAAAGCTGCTGGTGGAGACGCCAAAATCGTGCTCTTTGTCAGACAGAAACTGAGTCAAAAATCAGATTTCAACCTATGCAGAACTTGGCCAAACCTTACTATTAATTTGGCTTCCAGCACAAGCAGCGCAGCTCTGTAATACAAAACTCCCTTGGTGGGTAAACCATTTTCCACGTACTCTTGGATTATAGCTGAGTAGGATTAGAGATGTCCTGGTGTGGGCAGCTTTCTCCAGTGTCAGAGCGAGAGCCCGGTCTCCTGGCTCAGCACCCTGAGTCCTGGTGTGGTTCAGTGTGAGAAAGGGGTGAGCAATCTGGTGGCGTCTCCAGTCCCACCAGGTTGTGCTCCTGAGACTGTCACAGCAGGGAAGTGGTCACCAGGTCCATCACGACTGGAGAGAGCAAATTTAACTGCATTTACTCTAAATATACTTTTACCAATTAACTGGGCAAAGCCTTAAAACAAACAAATAAACAGCAATAACAAAAACCAACCAAACAACAACAACAAAAAACCCAACCAAAACCCAGCCCCCTACAAAAATAAAAAAGACTTCAAAGCATTTCACTTATATTAATTAAGCTATACGTCTAAGTCAGTCCGTGTCAGCCAACAGATACTCAGCAATCCTTATCTCTGCACCGTA
This sequence comes from Daphoenositta chrysoptera, assembly GCA_013397915.1. Classification (NCBI taxonomy): domain Eukaryota; kingdom Metazoa; phylum Chordata; class Aves; order Passeriformes; genus Daphoenositta; species Daphoenositta chrysoptera. The sequence continues at coordinate 106,219 of VZRO01008522.1, read as the reverse complement.
GAGCCTGATAAAGGTCTAATTGCCTGAGAAATGTACAGCCCTTGGGACTGCAGTGGCAAAAGCAATTTCCTTCTGCACAAAGGAGCCTTAACGAAAACACCTCCTGCTTAATGAAAGCTTGGAAGATTAAGGGACAAAGGTAGGGGTGTGGAGCTGGGCTGCAGCCCGACGGGGTCTGCGTGGGATGGCTGGGGGCAGGAGGAGCCCCGGGCAGAGCAGGAGGTGCCTGTGCCATTCCTGCTGGTGTAGGGGGCACTGCTGCATGCCCCAAATAAAGGTGCCACCGAGGGGCAGCCCCTGCCTGCAGCTGATGTCAGTCCTGTGGATGCGACCAGGGCATTGCCAGCAAAAATGGACTCGGTCCCCACGGCTACCTTCACTCGCCTGAGCAAAATCTGGCCACTTTATTTCAGAAGCGTTTGGATCTGAAAGGATTGAGGACAGAAAAAGTGTTTGTAACAACAGTGTTTCTTTGTTTCAAGTTAAAGAGGCAAATTTAATGTAGGATGCAAAGCTGACCCTGGGGTGAAACATCACTGAGCGTCCTCAGAGGCTGCCCTCCCACGCATGAGCCAAACTCAGAAAATCTTTGATGCATTAGTGTTTAAAAGTGTGAGAGAGGGGGGAAAAGCCTTACAAATTGTTCTAGAGAGAGAATAAAACAGCAGAAGCAGCAAAGAGCCGTTAATGTGGATTTTGCAGCACATACTGATAAGGGACAATTTCCCCATTTCCTTTCTGGTTTAGAAATAAGACTTCGTGGACACAGAGGTAGTTCTGGAAGAGCTAAGAAAGCAAATCTGAGTGAAAGGCATCATGTTCAGGGGGCTCTTCACAACAACTTTTTCTCCCTTTTCTTTTTTTCTCCCCACAATTGAAAAAAGAGGAGTTAACACCTGTGCTTGCTTGACTATGCCATTTTTCACATTTGCAGTTGTTCTCAGGGGAATCAAAGTGACAGATTTATGCAAAGCTGCAGTTTGGATCTTTTCTTGCCCCGGAGCAAGGCTTTTATCCAAGGTTTTCTTTCCCCCTTCATGAGGGGATGGTGAAGAGGAGGAATGCATCACACTTAAAAATGGCAAAGAAAAAAATTTTCACAGCTGTTTCTAGCAGCTGAGATATATTTAATCCAAACTAGAGATTAACATGCACCTCTCTGGAAGAGATATTTCCCTTCCCCCTGTGGTTGTTATCACCTGTGCAGCAGACAGGGCTCGGAGATGAACTTCAGCAGTGAACTCGTGGTAAGAGGATGGAGGGCTGCAGTGGGAAAGCTATGAGCAAGTTTATGCTCTTATTCCCAGAAATTCCTGCTATAGATTGACTCTCCAAGTAATGTGGACAACTTCTTTGGGCTGTCTACATTGCGAATGCCACTTTTAAGTGTTTCAGGACCTCACGTTTGCCTGTGCCCGGCTCCAGCTCCAGCAAGCCTCTGCACAGCAGGGTTTTTAGCAGGGTTTCTGCAGAAAACAGCTCTTCTCTAGCTGTTGCATTGGAGATGGGATGAGCAGAGAAGGTTTCTCCCACTGTCTCAGTGCTACATGCACATAGATGCAAATGAGTAATGGTAAATCTTCAGTAGCACAAGAACTCCTGCTGTCTTTTCAGGGCACTGAGCCATGAGCAGCAGTTTGGAATGTGCCCTCCTAGTGAGCACTTATGTTTTATCTTCACTGCTCAATATGCAAATGTCCTGAAATCCCATTCTTGAATCTGCAAGGATTTGAGAGGCAGAACTTGAGAAGCTGAATTATTAACACCTGTATGGACTTTCCTGTGGTACTTGTCTCTGTGTTATCTGAGTGCCACAAACACACTAATGGATGCGAATTCCCAATCCCTTTATGAAATAAGAAGCTGGTACCCACGTGACCTACCAGGCTTGGCATTTTTGTCCCCAAATGTTATCCTTCCAGTCAATCTCCTCCATCCCCATGTTTCAGTGAGATATGAAAGTCTTGCCTTACTCATAGGAACAAAGTCTTCTACACAAGAAAAAAAAAGGCACTACTCTTTAGACTGCCCTGATGAAGAAACCATTGAAAACCTTGTCTACGAAATTCTCACCCAAGATAAGCACGTAAAACATGATCTTTCAGCCCAAACAATTAATGCAATCCACGGAGCAGCCAGGCAGCTCTGCTGACAGGGAATATAATCCAGCAAATCATTTGCTTTGGCTGCTGCTGGACCTTGTAGCCTTCACTGGCTCCAACAGCACCTGTTTTGTTCAAGTGTCGCCAGCCCCTGAAATGGTGGCCAGGGGACAGCTGTCCTGGCCTTGACACATGACCTTGCACTGGCTGCTGCATGTGTGCAAATGCAACGATCCCTGCACAGCAGCACAGCCGTCAGCCTCTGCCACTGGGTTTCAGCAGAGGCAGGTTCAGAGGTGGAGCTGTTTTCTCCTCCTTTGCAATTCCGATGGTGTGTTCAAGCATTTCATTACCAAGAAATTCGGGAGCAGGACTAAATTACCAACAGTTGCCCATCAGCAGCATTGCCCTCATCACTGGCATTCAAGTGAATCCTTCATGAATGTTGGTGGCATTGCTGACCCAGCTCCAGAGGAAAGAAATTCCCCTGAGTCAGGAGGACAGTTGTGCTCAGCACCAAGCCAGCTGATTGCCATGAGAAGAGGAGGATTCTCCATGAGGGAGCTGGATCAGAGCCCATTTCACTGCCTTGGCCACGTGCTTGGGTTAACTCACTGAGTTAAGTGTAGCCTTTTTATCCTTTGCAAAGGGTAATTTCTAAAATCCAAAGAAACCTCCTGCACAGTGTCAGGGGGGATGTGCTTTCATGTCAGCTGCTCTGTGGATAGACCTCTATTCTAGAGCATAGCAGAGAAGAACAAGACCTACTTAAGGCAGAAAAATATAAAGCCCATATGCTAATAGAGCAGGGTCTTGACCCATTTTGTGAGTTTTTTTCTATGTGGTTTGATGCCCTCTCAGCACCAGTTAAAGAGAGAAACTTGCTGCCTGGTGGCTGGGGAGTGGGGCGTGGCCATGTCTCATGTGAGTGTTGCTAGAAGTTTGTGGGAAGGTTATGACCCTGCACTGTCAGGGACACAGCTTATAAGGCCACCCCAGACAAGAAAATCCACCTCTCTCCTCTTGGTACTTCATTTAAAATGGCCCAGAAATTGAAGTAGGTGTGAGGATGCCCATGAGAAAAGAGGTGTTTTGGAGATGATGGTGGGGGTGTGATGGGGCAGGCACAGCAGCTCTCTGGCTCCAGGAGGGTCAGGAGCAGCTGAGAGTTTTGTGAGTGCAGGGTGTGACACTCAGGCTAAGCCCAGCTTTCTGCAGCACAAGAAGCAATGCAAGGTGGCCAGTGTGAGAGTGAAAGCTGGTGTTACAGAAGGTCTGACAACTCCTGTGGGGATGCACAGGTTTCTCTCATGAGGTGTGTACTGGACACCTCCAGTTGGTGGCCATGTAAAAAAAAAAAGAGGCTTAGGATTCTCATTGTTCTTTTTCTCCTTTTTTTTGTCCCTATTTCTCTAGTTTTACCATATACTGTTCAATTAGCTAACTTAATTCTTTCATTTGCTCCTTCTTTGTCTAAAATTTTCCTTGACAAGCTGCTTCCCTCATTGCCTTTTTCTTCCTGTCCTGAGTCTCTTTCTCCCACTTGCTCTGCCTTTTTCCCACTGTTTTTAGCTTTGTCTTGGGCTCTGCATCCCTGTGTTTGCCTCATCCCTCATGTTATTCCTTATCCCTTCATCTGTGGGGCTTCATGGGATGCAGGGGCATTTCTAACCCTGTGGTAGTCTGCAGTAATCTGTCACTCTGTAATCTGTGCTGTCTTGCCCTTCTTTCCCACAAGTCTCCCCCTCCAGATGTGCATGCACATCTGTACATGAGGCACACACAGCCCCAGAGCCAGGAGACTGAAGTCAGACCCAGTTCAAGGAAATGCCAGCTTCATTGAGATTTCCCTCTCCAAATCCAGAGCTCCTTGAGTGTTGGATGAGACATGGGGTGGCAGGCAGTTGTTTTCTTTACCTCATCACAGGAAAAATATTCAAGTAGTCCATTGATTAGTGCAGTTTGAGAGAAGAGAATGGTGCTGGAAGTTAAGCATCTGTTGGTTTATAATGGAAAATATTTTAAATAAAAATGCTTTAAATTATATAAAGGTGTTTTGTAATACAACTGTCATATACCATGAGACAACTTTACTGGAAAGAGCATCTATAATGAGAAACAAATCACACTGACCTTTGCTATAGGGCTTGAAAGCAGGTTTCTTTGGGGCTGTGGGGACTCATTTGCCCTCCAGCAGTGAAAGAATTAAGATGTTATGTTTAACATAAACAAGAGAGGTTTAATCCCAAATCCTTGTGGGAGAGCACTTTGTGTTCTCTTAAAAGTTCAGTAATTCCATAAGCAAGATGGACAGTTGGGTTATTTTAGACTCAATGAAAGCAGGGGAGGGACAGAAGGGACGTCAAAGGGAATTAACTCATCAGAGTAAGAACCCAGTTGTGAAAACTGAGCAGAGAGTGAGTTCAATTGCATTAACCATACATTGGTGCCAAGGTCTCTCATTATAAGATGCCCTTTTCCCATTTTTGTTCTCTCCAGGCAAACTGCAAGAAGAAAGGTTCCTCTACATGGGATTGTCCCAAGTCAGGGCTGGGCAGGGCTGGCTCTTGTGCACAAGTGCCCATTGCTGTTCAGGCAGTAATGGCACGAGAGTAATGATTCTCATTTCCATTTGGGCTCTACACAAGACCCCCTGAGGGCAGGTGCTGGTTTCTGAGTGGTGAAGGAAGAAAGGTTGCACAGGGACTCTTGTTGTCTCTAATGACCTGTCTCTGCTGGATCTACCTGCACATCTTCTCTGCACCAGTGGAGACAGAGTAAGCTTTGTTTGGAAGCATCTTGGCCCTTTTGAAAGGCAACCCCTTCCATAGCTCAGGTGTGTCCTGCTTCTGTGGGGGGCACAGAGAAAAGTCAGCCCAGCAATCTGTTACTATTTAGCAGCACTAAATTCACTTTAGAAGAAGACCGTGTCAAACATGTTACCTCCAGCTGTGATTCAAAAACTGAAGAAAATTCAACTCTTAGGAAACATAGGGACAAGATATAAATTTAGAAAAGTTGAGCAAAGACAAAACATTTCACATCTTTATCTTTTTATTTCCAGACAAGAAGCCAAAATTCTACAATATGACTGTTACATTAGGACTTAGATATGTAAGGATCACTTCCTTCATCACTCCCCTGGAGCTGAAGAGAACCAGTGTGAGTGACTGGGTGCTGGAGGGATTATTGCTCTGGCCCAAAACCAGAATTGCCTTCACTTGATAAGTGAAGCTTGGATTGAAGGGCAAGTTGTACTTTGCCAATACCATTTTTCTTCAGGAGTGACCAAAGAAAATTGTTCCATACTTGTGTAATGCTGGCTAGCAGAATAAATGTGGTTCTTGGATGAAAGAGCAGAAAACCAAATAGATGTGGTGGTACTGCTCTCTCCCTGGCTCTTTGGAGACCAGGCTTTATGATCCTGAGTTCATCTTTGGTGTCTGCTGAAGAAAAGAATGTTGAAAATCTGGGGCAATCAAGCTACAATAATGTCTGGTCGTTCTGCCACAAAGTGAAGGAAAGTGTATTCAGTTTATTCAAGGGAGTACTTGATTATTGAATTATAAATGCCAAAGATGGGTGAGAATTTCTAATAAGAGGGTCCTTTTTCCACATAGCAGACAACAGCACAACATGAACCTCTGGATGGAATCTGAAGCCAGGCAGATCCAGAAGGGGAAAAAGCATAAGATTTTAGCATGGGAACAACTGACCAAGGATGACCTATGTTCTCCACTGCCTGAGATTTTAAAGAGAGAATTGTGGTCTTCCACTTTCTTCTTCTAAATTCAGTAATGATCATGACTCAGGAGTCCCTGGGTGACATCATCAGTGTGGACAGATTAGACTTTCCTAACAGTCCCTCTGCCTTTAAAACCCCTGATGCTTAAAAAGTGCATTTACCTGAGCCAGGGTTCACCCCAGGGACGGGGGAATTAGACATCTTTATTCCTTTCTCCCCCGCTGTGGGAATGCTCTGTTTGGATATCTTTCCCATCGCCGGCCGTGTCAGTGGTATGTGTTATGCAGATGTGTGTCTACTGGGAGCTACGTTCAGACAGCACATTTCACATTGATTTATGAACAGACTTATGAGTGCAGCAGCTTCTGGCCTCTGCTGACTTGGGCTGGAATCAGCTTGCATGTTGTTGCTATTCTCGTTCTTGGACCTGTAGTCACAGCTCGCAAACCAGATGCTGCAGAAACATGGAGCCGAGGAAGTTCTTGCCTCAGAGCTCTTCTGTAAACAGAGGGTGGAGGTAGGTAGCCAAGGGAATCCAGGGGTAAGATGGGAGGTAAACGTGCTCAGTCATGATGAGCTGGGAAAGAACTGGGTGTGGCAGTAAGTTGGGTAGGCAGTGGTGGGCCAAGGCTGGGTCTGCCCAGGAAAAGATGCTGCAGGACTCCAGGCATGAGACAAAAGAGCATCTTTGTTGTGTGAATGGCAGGAAAGGGAGAACGTCTGGGAGAAGCTACAACAACCTTGAGAATAGAGAGGGAAGTCTAAAGTGAGGATGTCATCCAGGTTGTAAGTCCAAGTAAAGGATAAGAGAAAAACTGTTCCCCTTCAGACACAATGGGTCTGAGATGGGGACCAGATGTTCCCAGATGTCCCCAGATGTCAGGGAGCCAGGCTAAGATGGGGGTTTCAGCAGGAGAACACATCTAACAGGACAGAGGTCCAGATCCAAAGGAAAACTGCATTTGGATTGGTGAAGTTTGTCAGGATCAGGGCAGAGGGAAAGGAGAGCAGGACTCAGTGATCACAGTGAGGGCAGAATGGAGAAGGGGGATTGGTTTCCAACAGAGAGTAGGTTTATATTAGATATTAGGAAGAAATGCTTTACTGGGAGGTGATGAGGCACTGGAACAGGTTGCCCAGAGAAGTTGTGGATGCCTGGGGGTGTTCAACAGCAGGTTGGATGGGACTTAGAGCAACCTGGTCTAGAGTAAGGTGTCCTTGCCCATGACAGGGGGGTTGGAATTAGGGAATCTTTAATGTCCCTTCCAACCCAACCCATTTAGTGATTCTGTGAAGATGGACAGGGGAAAGGGTAAAGGACAGAGGGGACAAGAAAAGGCAGAAAGATACAGTGATGGTATAGGCAAAGATCTCCATCTATACCAGCTACTTGATCCTTCTACTCACTTTTCCATTCGAATTCTGATTGATATTACAGGAAGTCTTTTTACTGCTGTGCATAAAGTCAATCATTCCAAACTCTTTGAGGCAACAATGTATTCCCAGCTGATTCCCAAAGAGGGGTCCAGTTTCTTCATGGTCGTGATTACTCTTCAAAAGAAAAAACATGAAGAACTATGGCCAGGGAATGTGTTTTGTTTTTTTTTTTAATAGGAATCACCCAGCTCAATGTTGGTACAAAAATAGTTAAATACAATGGACCAAATGTCAAACTATGAGAAGAATGACTCAAAATAGAGAAGCACAGATAGAAGAAGCTAAGAAAAACATCTCTTTCTGTGGGGACATTAGCACAGCCAAATACTCATCTTTGTAGGTCACCCAGTTTAAAGAGGAGTGGGCAGAGGGAAAGAAATCTGGGTTTGATATTTTGTACCCTGGGCGACAAAGGAATCTCTGCAGATATATAAATAAAAGACAGCTGGGCTGAGGTTTCAGATCACCTACACCCATCAGAAAGGCAGCCAGACTGAGCACCGTGCTCTCCTGTTTGATACCTGGACTAACACTCAACTCAGTCAATACTTCAAAGGCAAAAAGAGACAGAGCAGAGCAATGTTTTATTAAAAGGTTTAAATCACCCACCTTGCCACAGAAACAGCAAAGAAAATGACATACCCCAGAGGGAGAAACCTTTGATTTAAATATCTGTAAAAATGTGTGAAAGAAAAGGAAGAGCTCCTGCCTGGGAAAATCATGAGCCTGCGTCAAAGTCTACAAGACTATCTAAGCAGAGGAAGTGAATGAATGACTATGGCACATGCATGAGTGGCTGAAAGTGCAGCCTGAGCAGTAATTGGCTCTATTGGTGCTCCTCTGATTAGCTGGTTTTGGCTACAGCACTTGTCAGACCCACGCTGAGTTCACAAAAGTATTCACACTGCACTGAAGAACGCCTCAGATCAGACGGTGGATCCCTGCAGAGAAACAGCAAACACAGATCTGAAGGATGTGGTCTCCAGGGAGGGCTTTAAATCCTTACTTCATGTCACTAATTCCATGTTATCTAGAGCTGGAAGAGAAAGGACTCCTGGAACGGATTCAGATGCTCCTGTTACTTTTCACTACCTCAGAAATGAAGGAAGAGAGAAGAAAATTGATGATGCTTTTGTGGAGAGAAATTTAAGAACAAAATCACATTAATCACTGAATGTAGGTGATTTGAACTCTTAACCAAAATACCCATCTGAGAGTTGCTAATGAACTGAAACAGCAAAGGGATCAGCTTGTTGGGATGGGAAGGAAAGATTACACACTGATAAATCTCCAGAGAGACTCCTGGCAGGGAGAGGTCTCAGCTGGGGACATCTCACGGAGGGCACGGGACAAGATGAGCCACCCCAAACCCTTACAGTGACAGTGAGCACAGCACCAGCAAACATGACTGGAAGAGAACAAGGAAATCAAGCACTTCCAAGTGAGAGGTATTTTTATGTGCAGACTTGTACACCTATTGTGTCTGCTCCAGAGTTATGGCTAAGACCCCCTTTCAGCTCATTCAGCTCTGAAGGCAGCTCCAGGGACACCTGCTGAATCCCCAAAATGCTGACATGACCACCCTGCAGAATGACAGAGAAATTCCACAGAACATAAATTATGTGCATCCACACTCTGGTAATCACCACCAAAAAGAAATTTGGAGAGCATCAGCCAGCACCAGAGTATGCCAGCAAATGCTGTTGTGTTTTCTGAGCAGGCTCACTGATTCAAACACTCTGGTCACATATAAGCAGTTTAGGCTATTAATAGTAGCATTAAGGAAAGACATCCATATTTTGCTTTGCCTGTCCTTTCTCACCCTGTCCTCCCTCCCAGCTAAATTATGTTATGTTATGTGGTGGCTAAATGAAATGTGAGGAACAGCAGAACAGATCACAGCTTAGATCAGATATTTCCAAAGTGATTTGAGGACAGCTGACCATTATTTACTTGCAACACACAGCAAACAGAGATGAAAGTTGAATGTGAAGCTTTTCTACCCAGAAGATATCAATCTTGTATGTATATACAGAGGAAATAGCAATTACATGTCACACAAGCTGAGAATTTGGTTCCCAGGACAAAACCAACCAATCTATGGTTACAAACTTCTCATCAGCTTCTTGGGGCTCTGCCTCCGGAGTAGTGGCACTGAAGTAATAAAACACTTGCATGTTGCTGCCCACACTGAAGGCTAGATTCATGTGGGTGAAGCTGCCAAGCTCTGACACCACTCACACTGCTTGGAGGGACATGGAGAGACCACCTTGGATGGGCTGAACATCTCTCCCATCACTTGCAGCACTTGTGTCTTTATTCTTTGCCAGCATCTCAAGATACCATTTCTCAATAGAAACCTGAGGTTCGTATCAAAGCCTCCATTTACACTGGATTGCACAAAATGCCTCCAAAACTGCCTCAGCTTTATCTGGAGTCAACATCAGCCTCAATTCTTCATTTTATTCTTTATTTTTTTTATTTATGTGTCTAAAACCTACTGAATGAGGCTCTGAAACCTTCTCTACCACGGTTTTGTCCCTTCAGGTTCCACAGCAAAAAGCAGTTTTTCCTAACGGTTAACATTAAAGTAATACTGAGCTGGTTCATCTTTTGGGATTTCTTGAGGATATTTTCTTTAAAAAATTCAGAATTGTCTTAACCTTTTTCCTGAAAGTCGGAAGCAATTTGTTGATCTTTGAGAAACAGGGGGAAAAAATTTAGAAAAACTCTGTCATTCTGAGATGTTTGTTAGGAAATAAAAATCAGAATCTTTTTCTCTTTTAGCAGGAACCAACTTTGTTGTTCTTCCATAAAACTATGATGAAGTATATTGTAGACTCCTGCCATCATGAAATATGAATATTCCTTTTTTAAACTCTTCAGCACACAGCTGAGTCTGATGAAACTATTCCAGAGGAAGACACTTGTCACTGAAGATGTTTTGTCTCACTATTATGAAGTTGACTCAGCATTATTTAATTGATGATTCATTATTTTGCACATTATTTTGAACCCCAGTCCTGCACAAGGACCCTCCTGTACCAGGCACAGCATGAACATGAAACAAAGGGGCACCTTCTGCTTCCAAGAGCTCGTGGTCCTCGCAGAGGACTGGAGAGGCAGATGGAGGGTGAGATTAAAGGAACCAGCCAGGACATGCTGTCAGACTTTGAGTAACCTTTACAGCTAGGGAGAGATTTAACTGGGAGTAGGTCTCCATGATATTCATATTAAAAGAAAAAACTCCAAAAGACTTTAAGCATCCCATGTCCATTCCTGACTATTATCCCAAGTGAGATCAGATGTGGGAAAAGGAGAATACTGAAATAGAAGGAGGCTGTTGGAGTCTGTGAGTGGTGCAAGACCCCCAGGGAGCCTTGGGAGAAGCTCCAGAGCAGTTTGTATGTGGGGAGAGGGTCAGTCTTTGAGCCTTCTGCCAAAAGCTGGAGAAGCCCTAAGCTGCATCAGACTGATCTAGGGTGAAACAATGGGAAGTCAAAATATATTGAGACCTGGCTTTTTACTTTTACCTTGCTCACCAGATGTATTTTGGAAAATGATTGCAGGCTTCTGGGAAGAGCTGCTCTCCTCCACTTGCAAGTTTTTCTCCAGCCTCATTTGAAGTGGGAAAGTGGATGACCAGGGTTACAAGTTTCTACACAAACACATCTTAAGTTTCCCAGGATTTTCTTTCCTAGAGGAGCTGTGCACAGCCCCCTCCTCCACTGGGACCCTTGCACTTCCAACACCCTACGAGCCACACCTTCACCTTCCAAAGCCCTGGGTGCCACCAATGCCCACCCCGGGTCCAGGGAGTGTCTGGCAGCAGCTGCCCTCATCCCGGAGTGTGCTTGCCTTTCCAATGTCTGCTCTTTTACATCTTCCCTCTTTGCAGTCTCCGTCCTGTCCACCTCTTCCCTTTGCATTCCTCCTCTTTGCAACTCTGCCTTTGCATCCCTCCCCTTTGTATCCCTCCCTTTTCACCTCCCCCTTTGCACCTCTCTCACTTACATCCCTCCCCTTTGCCTCTCGGCCCCCTTCGCATCTCTGCCTTTTCCCATCCCTCCCTTTTGCATCTCTGCTCCTCGCATCTCTGCCCCCGTACACCCCCTGCCCCTCGGCCCTCTGCACCTTCACCCTTTCGCACCCCTGCCTGCTTGGCTCTCGGCCCTTTGGGCATCTGCCCGCGGCACCCTC
>VZRO01008522.1:39263-94608 GCA_013397915.1 Daphoenositta chrysoptera | reverse complement strand
CTGGCGCTGGGGGCCCGGGCGGGCGGCGGGGGCTGCCAGCTGCCCGCGGAGTGGCGGCCGCTCAGCGAGGGCTGCCGGGCCGAGCTGGCCGCGATCATCGTGTACGCGCGGGTGCTGGCGCTGCACCCCGACCCCTACGGCGCCTACAACTACCTGCCCTGGCAGAGGGGCCCGCCCGGCGGCCCCCAGCACGGAGCGGGGGACCTCTTCTACTCGGCCGAGATCGAGCTGCTGTGCGACCAGGCGTGGGGCAGCATGCTGGAGGTGCCCGCCGGCTCCCGCCTCAACCTCACCGGCCTCGGCTACTTCTCCTGCCACTCGCACACCGTCATGCAGGGCTACAATTATTTCTTCTTCCTCCGGTGAGTCCTGGGGTAGGGGGAGCCGGGGAGGGGTTGGGATGTCGCATCCCGGCTCCGGGGCATCTCCGCGGGCGGGGGACGCGCGCCCGCCCCTGCCCGGAGAGTTCGCTCCGTCCCGCGGCCGCTCTCCCCGCAGCGCCTTCTGCTTTGCGCTTCCACCCACCGTCTCACAGAGAAAGAAGAACCCGAAACACCAAATCCCCACAGTATTCCAGCATTGTCGGCCAGCAGATGCACGGGGAGCTGCTGTTGAGTAGCTCGTGGGTGCTGCTGCTTTTGTTTTTACGGCGGGACGGTCACAGAGCTGGAGAGAGGCCAGCGCCTGTTTGCCGAAGTTTGGCACGGGAGTTTAAAACCCATCTCCTAATACTCACCCGATAGCTTTCCATCGGCTCTCCCGAGTCCCAGCCAAACCCTGACTTTGTACTCATCGAAAGAATAAGAAAATAAACCACAATGTGGGAACAGAGCCATCACTGTGACCTTTCAATTCAAGAGCATTTGCGAAATACTACTCAGTGGCTTGTTTTGAAATACTTGGTATATTCTTACACTGGATGCATAACAAAACTTATTTTGATGCTGTCTAGGGCTTAGTCTGTAGCTACATCTTTAAACACATTTTATTGACACAAGTTTTTTATTGACTGCTTGAAGGAGTATTTAAACTCTGTGCTCAAGGGCAAAGTGATGCAAATTCGGTAGAAACTATGGTCCAAAATATAGATTTGCCTCCTTCATGGGATTTCAGTTCATGGGTGTCTTCAGGGTGGTAGGAGCCTGTTAGATCCTTATTGCTGCTGCCTGATCCAGTCCCCGTGGTGGAAATTGTCATTTTGGTGACTTAAGTGTCAGGAGAGCTGAGAGCCACTTGCCAGCTAAAAGTCTGTGTGACTTTTTGTTGAGCCGGTCTGAAGTATGACAGGTGAGTTCTGCAGGAGAGAAAGTGCTGTTCCTTGTCACAGTGGGCTGCCTATGCAATCTGTGTTCCAGAATGGATGAGAACTACATCCTCCTGCCACATGGAGTCAACTTCCAGGAGGCGATTTTCCCTGATACCCAGGAGAACCGAAGGATGTTTGCCAGCCTTTTCCAGTTTTCAAACTGCTCACAGCCACAGCATGTGTTGAGCTTCTCCAGTGACTGGGAGATTCAAGAGGACAACAGGGTAAGGGATTTATTTGCTCTCCAGTGCTTGTTTTCTAAGTGGGCATAGGCATTCCCATGTCCTTTGTGAACATATGTATATGAATGCAGAGCAGCAGGTCTCTGATTTTCCTGTTCCTTGGGTGGTATCACTAGCAAAGTAACCCATTGGTGAGGAGATATTAAACTGTTTTCAAAGCTGACCTCTCTGTTAGCTCTTTAGCTTCCCGTGGACCTGAGCAAAGCTTGCTATCAACTTGTTCATGAGCAATAGGTTAAAAATAGTATTGCTTGTGATCCTGTCCTCCTCCACCCCGATCATTCCTGAGTTTGCTATCTCTAGACCTCATTTTTTAACTTCAGCTGAAATGTTCAGGAGCAGAGCTTTGCTTTTGTACTTCTGTGTTCATCTCATGTAGCGAGAGCAGTGCCTGGACCATGACAGACTGTAAGGGATTATTCTTGCCTGACTCCACATAACAGCATAAACATCTACTGAACTAATCGCCCTAAGCTGCCTTTGTAGCAGCTGGGGAAAAATAGACTTTTGAGAGCACTTTTCATGTGAGCGATGAGGGCAGGGTTTGTCTGAGCGATGCCAGCACTTCTGAACAAGACGGATGAAATGTCTCTTTCTCCTTTCAAGGGAGGCCACAGAAAGTAATTCACCCTCTAGGGGAGCCTCCCTTAAGAAAGTGTGGAAAGTTCAAAGATACCTACTGTTGGTGGCTTCTGAGCCCCTTTATGGGATTGTAGTGTGTGTAATAAATGCAGGATTTTAATAAAAGCTTATTTGGCAGAGAGGAGCAACCTGTTGTTATGTGTATACATGTCCTGAATGTGCATATAGTTTTGAAAAAGGGACTCTTGGACAGCTGGTTTAGTGCCAAACCTTGTTTTGTGAGGCTAGTGGTTTCCCCTGGTAGCTGAGAGCATTTTAAGCACCTCTCTAGGTCAGGATGGACAGGACAGGTGTCATCGCTTGTGTCTTCTGTGGATTCACCCAAGGCATGATGTTTATGTATGACAGCAGATGTATGAGTGGCTTGTTTGGGAGATAGATGGAGGGAATTCAGTAGCTGGCTGAGCCTTTTCCCTCCACCACCTGGCCGAATGCCAGCATACAAAGTTTGAGCTGCTGTGTGGCCATCTGGCCAGTGACACAGCTCTTCTCCTTCGGATGCCCCGTGAGCGAGTGTTTTCTTGCTGCTGGTATTTTGGGGAGGGAGTGTGGAACGGTGCTGTTCAAATATATGTGTGGAGACAGCAGCAGGAATTGATGTTTAAGAGGAAATTAATCATCTTACAATTAAATCGCAGAGCTGTAACCCTGACTAGGGGGGAGGTGGAGAGCCCTGGTCCCAGCCCTGCCTCCTCCCTCCCAGCCCCCCGGCTCCCCAGTGCCCCAAGCAACATATTTGGCAAGTAAAGGTGCTGCTGCTGCCAAACCCACAGGTTTTTGTCCAGGGGAGCAGAGTGGCATTGGGGAGACCACCAAATCCGACCGCCTGTGTCTGCTTGTGATGCCTCTGCACTGTTTATTTAGTCCTGCTGAGCTAAATGTAGGGGATCTTGATGGGCTGGTGCTCGCTTATGCCAGCAGTGAATCTCACCGGTCAGCTTTAATGGAAATCACCAGGCAAAAACCCCCGGGGTAAGTTGGGGCAACCCTCAGTATACGTATCAGAAGTGCATTTCAGCTGTTGCACTCTTTGACCCGAGCAGCTGCGAGCAGACTGGGGGGGATTAGAGCTGCTGGTCCCACAGGCAGGGGCCGGGGGCTTTACATGCTTCAACACCCACCCGTCCGGTGAACAAATCCTGCACAACTGATGGACACTTTGTCTCGCCTTCATAATGAAAAGTAAAAGCTTCCTCTGCACCAGTTAAAAATAGTTTGGGCTGACTGTGCTCCCATTCAGCTCCTGCATCTGTGTTTGCCCAGCCGAGCGCCGGCTCCCGGCGCCTGCGTGCCCCAGCCTGGGAAGGGGATGACATTTCTGGCTGCTGCAGTATTAGGAATTTGTTTCTCAGCTCTTCCCAGGTGCAGCTCCCTTTTGTGTTTCCCTCTTCTCTCTGCCTTGTTGCATGCAGTGGTGGCTCTCCCAATTGCCACCGTGTCTGCTCGCATCCCATCAAGTGTGAGCAATTACCATTTCCAAATGTGCTCGGCCGAGCTGCCCCATGCTGATTGCTAAGCTGAAATCTCTGGTGTATGCCAGCTTCATGGCACAGAAAGTGAACATCACTCAGAGCATTATCCTTGAAGTTTTTGAAAAAAACCTCTTTGGGAGCCTGGGTACATCCAAAGCAGGTTTCTGTGATGGTGTCAAATTGTGGAGAGCTTGGACAGAGATGGAAGGGTTGTCTCACACTGTAGTGAGGAGTCAGGGGTCTCACTAGCTGCTGTGTACTGACATAAATTGTTACTTAAAATACATCATGGATGTTCTGTGCAGTCAGAGAGGAGAGGTGGAAATGCTGAGATGTTCAGAGCAGAAGGCAGCTGGGATGTAGGTCTCATTCCAGGAGTTCATAAGTAGGGTCCTGCCTCCAGGTGTTGGAACAGCTGCTTGCAGGGACACCTTGAAAAGCAGTGGGCCAGAGGAGGTTTGGAATAAAGGAATGATGAAATTTTCTGCTTACAGCTGAATCCCATACCCTGAAAGAGTTTTGAATCCTGCTCTCGATATATTTCTGGGGTGGACAATGTAAGGGAGATTTTGGCACTGGAAGCACGTGCAGTTGCAATGGATAATTTATATTTGCAGCTCTGGGATGCTCAGCCAGAATGTGAGAAAACACCATGATGGATGAATGTCTTTCCTTCATGTAATACTGCTTCCAGCAAGAGGTCCCTTCTGCAGGGTGTGCCTGAGCTGGCCACGGAGCAGGTGACCCAAAAGTGACCACTGGCACGTTGTCCTCCTGCTTGGTCTCTTCTGTCTGAGGTGCTCCTTGCATGCAGGCAGCCTTGTCTGGGCAGCCCAAGGGATGAAACGAGGAAAACCCTGACAGCAACTTTTCCTCCTTCCAGCAAATGTGTCTGATGATGCAAAAGAGAGCCAAGAGATGTGCAGGAACTTTTTGATGCACTGGGGTATGCCACCTGCCTTTTCCATCATGGGAAAATGCTTTTAATTTTCAGAAAGCCTCATGGTGTGTGATGAAAAGAGGTCAGACCCAAGGTACATCTTGTTGAATATAATACTTTCCTCATCCTGGGCCTGCTGCTCTTGCTGTAAGTGAATTCCAGCTGCATTTTAAAGCCCCTTGTAGTCTGGGCTAAGAGCCAAATGCTGTTTTCCATAGTCTTCCAATAACCCCACAATCTCATAAATTCACTTAGGTGCTTGTTCTGGGCATTTCGGAGCAACGATAGCTCCTGCTGTTGTTTCTTTAGGCAGTTGCATTTTGGCCTCCACATTTGCAGAGACAAATACTAATGTGGCTTCATCTTGACTTTTCTCTCAGTCCCTTAGTGATGTTTACAGACCTCTTGCTTTACTCCAGCTCGTTGTAGCAGTGGTTTCCACAAGGTTGTTTCTAAAACAAAGGGGTGATGCAGCACATTGGGATTGAAATCTAGTCCTCCTACAGAGTTTTACCATTTTAGTGCAAATCTAGGGGCTGTAATTTCTCCTCCTGGCCTTCTGCAGGGTTGTGTGATCTCATAAAGAAGACCTTGTTGCACTCAAGGGATTACATGAGAAGGGACTCGAGGTGTGGAGTCAATAAGGACAGTAGAAATTTCTAGCAGCTCTTGTAGTTATTATTCAGAGGAGCTTTAACTCCTGGTTTTGTCAACAGGTTGGTAAGGAAATGTGCTCTTTTGGCCTCCCCTTTTATATATGCAGGAGAGTTGCAAAATGACTCCATGTGCATCACAACAAGGGAATAATGTCAAGGTGTCAACCCAGTCGTAAGCAATACTGAGAACACTGAGATAAATTCCATGGAAATTAAGGAGTCCAATAACTTCAATTAGGCTTGGCAAGATTGCAGGGGGGGGCTATACCTTTTATTAAACCTCTCTCCCTGCATTGACTCTTTTCCTCTCAAGCAGCAGAGCCACAACCATGCTGTTACCTCAATTGATTTAGATGAATGGACTTGCCTTCTGAGAGACCTCCAGAGCTTTATCTGGGTAATAACAGAGCTTTTATGAGAGTAGTCAGTGTCCCAAATAAAAAGCAAGGTAATTAGTGGGTTAGCCTGGCAGTCTATAAATATCTGTTTAGCATCTTCGAGTCTGGATCTTCTTCTCTGGTGGCACCATGGCTGCTGTAACAACCTGACTGGGACACCTGGAAGGCTTTGGCACAGCTGAAAAGGGAACTGCATAAGAAAAGCAATGTAGTTGCATAAATTGCCTTGCCATTATTGTGCAAAGCAAAAATTAAATTAAATTATATTCTTCCTCTGCAGAAGTAGAGGAAATGGTTTCAGAATTATTTGTATTTTAGCAACTCCTGTGTGCCACTGGGTTGGGTAAATCCCTGAGCTCTTTGCCTACCAGAGAAGGGCTTGTTCACATGATGTTTGCTGTGGGGACTTGTTTTAATCCATCTCCCAGGCAACATGCCCCTGGAGAGGGGGAAGGAAGAAGCCAAATTGGGAAAGTCCCCATAATTTTTCAGACCACCCTGATTTTGGAAGTGATTAAATAGTATCATGTCCAGAGAGAGCCTGAGCTACCTGGGATGCACGGGCCAAAGGTTTTCCTGCAGTGGCTGAGATGGACATTGTTGATTCCAAAAGAGACTCTGCTCTGTGAGTCATGCAAACCCTGGCCACTAGGAAAAATAACCTGCTAACGGTGTTGTCCATGTTATACACAAGATTAAAATGAAAAAGTAGTATTTTTTTCTCTTCCTAAAGTTAAGAACTTCTGCTCTTGCAGAGTTCCCTCTCTGCTCTGAGTGCTGGGAGATGAATTTCAAGGCTGGAAAATGCTGGTCATGGAGTTCAGAGCCAGCAGTTTTAGGAGAAGAACCAGTCTGAAAAAGAGCAGGTAGCAGCCTGGCTTGGTGGAGACAGTTCTATTTAATTCCCATGTACTGATTTTTTGTGGCATGAGCTGCATTAGGGATCCTCCCTTCTCTGGTCTTAAGGCACTAGGGAAATACAAAATAATCTCAGTTCAAAACAGTGCTACGTGGCAAAGGCAGTACAAAAATACCTCAAAATATAATTAAAGTGAGGTCCAATATCTAGAGGTTTGAAAATCTTCTTTTACATGTGGCTTCTTGCCCTGCCATTGGTTAGAGGAGCTGTTTCTCCATGAGCCTAATAGCATGATGGGAAGTGCCATTGCTTCTGGGTTGTTTTCATAGTGATTTACAGTGCTTTTGTTTTCCTCCCAGAAACCCACCCAGGATGTACCCCCTCCCTATGATCTGTGTTTAATTTGAGTACATGTAAGCAATATCAGATTAAATGGAGAACTGCTGACAACTGTCTGGGATAAGGGAAGACCACAAGACAATTGATACATTTGGGTAACATCCCCACAAGTCTTTTGGCATAGAAATGGCATTGACTCTTCTGAATCTTCCCACCCAGGCTGTGGTAGGGGACTCTTAGAGTTCTGATTGGCATATCCCTATCAGTTTTCTATCTTTCCATATGCACACAGGCTGATAAAATGCAGAATAAAAGATCACAAAGGAATACACAATAGCCTTACCTACAGGAAGTTTCCATTGCATATGGTCTTTATAATATTTATAACACCCAGAAGGTGTTCTGAGCAGTGCTTCCCAGGAGAAAAATGGGGAGATATCTCTGGTTTTTAGTTGCTTCTTAGAGGCACATTATTTCTGTTGGGGGTAGATTGGCTGATTTTCATATAGAATGCAGGAGAGATGACCTGATGTAACGTGGGAGCCTTGGATTTGGTATCATTTGTGAACAGTGAGAATTTGGGGTTGAAAATGGAGCTTTTCCCCACCCATCTGAACTCTTGTCCCCCAAGGCAGCCATGCTGGTGGGGAGGTGCCAAGGTGAGGCCCCCACTTAGCACCCTCCTGGTACCAATGGGAGCCCAAAGAGTGCCACAGCTCCTGGTGAACGTGTCCAGACCATCTTGCTGCCTATCAGGCAATGCAGGTTACTCCAGAGCACAGCTCTCTCTGACTGTGTCTCAGACACATCCAAGTACATAATATCCTTAAAAATATCTGGTTTCCAGTCCTCTGAGCAAGGAAATGCCAAGACAACCAGGGGTGGGTGTGTGTGGGTGGGTGTGTGTGGGTGTGTGTACTGCTGCCTCCTCGAAGGGCAAAGCAGCAATCCTTCCAGGAATTGGCAGGGAATGGAGACCCACATGGCTCCAGGCTGCTTTTAATTATCCAGAGTCACACTTTAATGAAGTTCTGCCAAATGCACTAAATCATTCCATATTTTGTGGCACGAGGCTATCTGCTGCTGTTCTTGAACTCGGTGGTGAGCAGACCCCAGCCCCAGGACACCTTTTGGGTTCTCCATCTGGCTGGTGGCCACAGAGGCAGTTGATAGTTGTAGGCTGAGCTCTGCATGTTGAGAGACACAAAGGTGGGGCTGAAGGGACCCTGTTGCCCCTGCTCTGTTTCAGATCCAAGGCTGTCTGTGGGGATGCCATACCCTTGGGCTTTCCAGCCCAGACATGGTTGAAAGACTTGCAGTGGTGCTGCCGGGCACAAATCCTGCTGCAGTGCTTTCTTAGCCAGATGGAGAATTTTTTTGGAGCCCCTGACCTTTGGAAGCCTCTTAGCCAAGGGCCAAGGCACTGTGTAAGTAGGAGAGGTGGGACTTTCATTGAGCAGGTCACGTTCCCTCTGTGTTAGCACAGAAGTGGCTGAGAGGGGTGACACCTTCCTCAGGGGAGGCCAGTGGGAAGTTTGAAGCCCACCCTGAGCACCCACATGTGAAGGTGGGCTGGGAATTGCAGCCTTGTGGGGAGAGGCGGAGCTCTCATCCATCCCCTCTGGAGATGACACTGTCATGGGAAAAGTGGCAACAAGAAGGCATGAGGAGGATGACTTCAGTCCACTGTGTCCTTCCCTGTGTGTGAGTGACACCTCTGCTTCCCTGCCCTCCTGTTCACGGCCTCCCCAGAGTGGGGAAGTGAGAAGGGACCTCCCAGCACATGTAGACTGTGAAGGGTGAAGGGAGAGGTGCAGGGAAAGGGCTGGTGGGGACCTGGGCTGTGAAATTGAGTGGTACAGGGCAATGTGTGCTTGAAAGAACTCGTGTCCAAAGCCGAATCCCCTTCCTCCACATGGGTTTGTGTACTCAAGGTGCTCCCCAGACACCTGGGACACGGCCTGCAAGGAGAAGATTTGAGGTTGATGTTCTTAAGGCAGATGTATCATCTTACTAACCCAAGCTAAAACAGAATGTGCAGTCCAAAGAAGCAGATGATGGGTGTTTTTGGATCCAGTCATGCTTACCAGTCATACTTGTCCCAGGACATTTCAATCTCAGAGAGTGGAGGTATGAACTTTGCCTGGGAGCCACTGAAAGATGCTCAAATGTGAGTCCACAGTAACACACTGGGACTATTCCAGTGCTTTTGATTGCGTTGGGAGCAGGAGGGGGAAGGAAACACCAGAGCTGGCTGCACATGGCTCTTCACCTGTTTGGATTTTCCTAGACCTTGTTTTCAGCCAACTCTTTTGGGGAATGCATTCAGAGTGAGTCTTAGACAAGTTTTCTGGGACAAGATCTGCCAAAATGAATGTAGGAGATACCCAAATGGTGTGCTGTTCAACCCAGTTTTGGGAACCACCATGCCTTTCTGTAAATCTGTGAGTCTGTAGATGTGTTGGGTGGTTTTTGTGTGCAAATCCATACTTTGTGTTGGTCAGCAGGTGGAAAGGATGATTCATGTGGATCAGCAGTCCTGGACCAGGATCTCTCCTTGATGCACAAGCTGCTCCTACAGGCACTGTGGGCAGACCTGCCCTTTGGTTTAGTTGCTGGCTGCAGTTGACCTTGAACCCAGGGAAAGTATTTTCTTTCAATTTCCCTCTCTCTCCTGACCCACCCGTGAGATAGATCCAGAAGAAGATGGAACAAAAACATTTATTAAAATCAACAGCCACCAAAATCCAGCTGGCAGCTGGCAGACAGGACACCTGTGATGCTGCCTGTAACCAGATCAGCCATTGGGGCTTGAAGGGAGATGAGATCTTTTAATTTGGGACTTTTTTTCTCCCAGCCCATGCATTTTGATGTTTATTTTCACAAATGACAAGCCAAGTTGGCTCTGAGGCAGCAGGAGTTCGAGTCCCTAGTGGAAGCTGCAGACGGAGCCTTTCAAAGCTGGTCCTGCCTCTGCCAGCCAAGTACCTTTCCAAATTCCCCTGGAGAAGCGTCCTTGCCCTGTTGTGCTCGGCCAGGAGCAGCCTTGTGCTGCCAGGCTTGGCTTGGCCCCTGGCCCTGGCAGCACTCAGCCCCTTGCAGCAGCTAACATGAAGTGACAAACCAAAGTGCCTGGTTTTGAGGACTGGGAACATATGGTTTTGATGGACCAATTGCAGCTGGTTGGTGCTCAAATCATTGCAGGTGCCTCCAGCACCTGATGCAGTGACTGCCTCCTTTTGCTGCTGGAGTCTGTCAACTTATTTTTGGAAGAAGGCTGCTGCAACTGTTGGTCGAGTTATCTGTGAAAGGAATGACAGCAGGGAAAAATACACTGAGGGAGAAACAAGTTTCCATGACACTGTAAAATACAAAGGGAAAATAATATGACTAAAAGGCCACATCTGAATTTCTGCCCATAAAACTTAAGAGGAAGCAAGGAAAAAAATATTTCCTGAGATCTGAAAGCACTTCATGGACTTGTAGTGCAGTATTTTTGCATTTCTTAGATCAGTAAGGAACCAGCAGCTACTGCAAGGGGGAATGTTGGTGCAATGTTTTATACTGAGACAAGATGTGGGACTAAAATGCAAGCTGGTGTTTACATGGCTGTTATCCTCAAACTGACCCATCTTCTTCACTATGCAGGGTGAGCAGAACAATTTCCATTCTGCAGAAGGTAAAAGCAAGGCAGATGTGTTGGGCTCTGTATCCCAGACCAGTGGAGACAATTATTTTTGGTCCCGGATTTATGCCCTCTGGAATTAGAAACAACTGTCTAAATTATTTTTTTACCTGTAAACTTATTTGTTGAAATCCTGTGCCCTTCCCCTCCTGTGACTTCCAGCCTTATTGCACAGGTAGTGTGGAGTTTCCTTCAGATAGGTGACACATGAGCAGCTGGGGTTTGGTTGTTTATTCAAACAAAGCATGTTGGTGGTACAAAATCTGGCTTCCTTCTTCAGGTGCATGGTGACTGGCATCCTCTTCATTTCCTCAAAATGCAATGAGTTTGTTGCCTTCATTTGTGTTTGCTGTACAACAATTTCAGAGCACAATTGTTTGCTTGGCTTTCTTTTTGTATTTCCAGAGCCTTTAAACAGGATACAAACACAAATATGTTTTTCTGGATGTTGTTTATTAATTTTTATTGTGGAAAATTATTTAGTTGCTTAACTGGATGGTGGTTGTGGAGAGAAAGGAAGGAAAGTCAAAGTGGAGGAGCAGCTTCTACTTACAATGGCTCAGGATAGAAATAGAAATTCAGATGCTTTAAGTCCTAATTTCCCTTACATGCAGAAAGAAATCCTGTTTCAGGGCCTTTGAAACAAAACCACAGCAGCCACATCCACTCAAAATGCCCCATTTTGTTGCAGAGTGAGGAAGCTGTTTTCCACCTTTAAAGCAACATCCTGGAATGTGGAAGATGAGCAATAATGAGGAAGGGGCTTAGTCACAGTAAACAGAGAGCACCTCTGCCAGATACCTGCTTATATCTTAAAAGAGCTCTGAGGTCTGAGTTGGCTGGGAGAGAGTTTATTCATAGTCTATAAAAGCTGTCTTAAGTGAGAATATCTGTGTACAGATTATCTTTGGGGAGGAAACTTGGTCTGTAAGTACCTCTGCAGGAGAGTCGTGTGTAAGTAGAGACAAAGAAAAAAATAACGACGTAAATGAGAGAAAATTAAAATATCTCATGGAAATAGGAAATGAAATAATCCACCAAAATGTGTGGCCAACTAATGTGGTGAAATCTCCATTATTTACAAGGCTTGGGTCAAGCTGGGAGATTGAGGTGGGTCAGAAGACATTACTCTTTTGCTGCCTGCCTCTGGAGGAAGATCCATTGCATGGCTCATGACACGGCTCTGGGAGGGGCTATATAGGGTTTCAGAGGACCCTGTTCCTGTCCTGTTATTCTTCAAACTGCTGGCAGTAGTGACTTGCTCTCTCTGGAGAGGGTTTATGTCCCCCATGCTGTGTCTGAGCAGCTACAGGAGGTACCAGGTAGCATTCAAAGGCCACCTCCATCAGTTGAATTAAAAAAGACAACCTGGAGGTGAATTCTTCTGAAAATCACTTCCGAGTTCTCTGTGCCCTTCAGACAGCTACAGCCATGCTGGACATGAGTGTTGATGTTGTGAAAAGCCTCTGAGGACTGGAAACAAAGAGTTTTAAGAAGACCCTAAGGAAGAATTGTTACTACCATCAATGACTGGAGTTTTTTCCTTTTACATGTTTTAGGCTCAGGCACATTTTGTTTGAATTGAGTGAACACTTCACGATCTGTCCCTCGAAATCCTAATTGAGCCTGTGTTTTCTTAAGTGTTGGTTTCAAAGGGCAGAGGAACAAATGTCATTCTTGGTTCTTTTCTCTAAGGTGTAGAATCATTAATTAAATGTGCCCTGGAAATAATATTTTGGGCTCAAGTCTTCCTTGCTGTAATAAAAACGTCTTGAGGTCCCATCCAGTGACAAAATCCTCCTATATTTAACCCATGTCTGAAAGCAGCTGAACTACTGATGGGAAATGTCCTGGTGCTTCCAAGTCAGTGGCACTCTGGAGCTGCTGGAACACATCCCATCCTTACAGTCATTGCTCAAGAAACACATTACAGATGTTGAGGATGTGAAGGAGCAGACCCCTTCCATTAAACATCAGCCCAGAGAAGGGCTAAAAACAAAATCCCAGGCTGGAGGCATCCCTGAGGCATTTGCCTGCCTGTTCTGTGTCTGGACTTCAGCATCTTCCTCTGGTTCCTGCTCCTTGTCAGGAACTTCTGAAACAGGAGAAGCCTCCTGTGGTCCCTGCTAACGAAGTGGTGTTTATCACGCTCTGGTAATTGCATTTGCTATGGTATTTACAGCATTTCCTATGTTTTGAAATGGAGAAATCTCAGGCTTGCCCAGGGCTAATTGTGGACTTTAACCTGCTCCTAAGCCCACACGTATCTTTAAACATTAACACACACATTGGCAGCGTCCTGGGGCGGCCTCAGCCCCACAGCTGTGGAGCTGGGAACGTGGCTACCGATGTGTTAATGTTTGCTCTCAGTATTTATCAGAGGCAGTATCCTTCCTCTTTTCCAGGTCCTAGGAAATATTTTCATTTTCTTTTCCTTTACCTTTTCCTTTACCTTTTCCTTCCCCTGCAGTGGCAGCTGCAGTCAGTATTCCAGACTTCTGTAGAGCAGCACAGTGATTTGGAAATCCCTGCCCAGCACAATATGGGAGTGGGAAGACCTCCTAATGTTGCACCCAGTGCTGAGTGCAGCCCTGCAAATAACTGCCTTAGGATTCTGCTGGCCTTTGAGGCAAAGACAATATATTAATTGCAGAAACAGAGGTCATTTGAGCTCACATTCTGGTCTGGCCTTGGTCATATATGAACTTATTTGTGTCTAAAAGGGACTGACCTGGTCCTGGGCCATTTATACCACAACACCTTGACCACGACTACATCTCTGTCTCACTGACTTCTTTTTCTGGATATAGCAGTTCCAGCTTAGATTCAGTGGATGAGGAAAAGTCCAGAGCTTGAATCAAGCACTGCAGCATGCCTGAAGCCCTCCTTCTTTATCTGTTGCTGTGTGGAGCAGGTGGCTTGAATTTGGCTGGAGCTTATGATGCATTTTGGAGTCTTTATCTTCTAGCTTATAAAGTCTTTTGGATAAAATTTGCTGAATACATGAAGGATGTAGAGTTTTGTTTTGTGGATTTAAATTCAATCTTCTAAATTGCTTTAAAGCAATTCCCTGTGTTCTGGAATTCTGAAACCTCTGTCACTCCTTTTCTTTTAATGCCTGGGCTCAGTCACAGACTGATTTAGGAAATAGTGCAAAATGTGTAAATGAAATTAAAAACCATTTAAAAAAAACTGTGTTAGGAAAAGAAAAAAAAAAAAGAGAGGATGCATATGTTATCGATACTCTACCAAAAGGGACATTGTCTCTGACACAGAAAGCCTTAAACTCCAAAGCTTGCAGAACAACTGGACTAATCTTCCTAATCCAGTCAATGTTATTGGAACTGTCATGGGGCTGTTTGAATTACTTCAACATTGATTTTAGGGTTTTTTCTATTTGGACTTCATGTACACACTGTAGATGGGACTCTGAACATATTTTTTCTGTGCATTTTATGATAAATGTTTCGGCTTTGGATTGGCTTCTTGGTTGGATGTATTTAAGTATTAGTTGAGTGGAGTTAAGGAGCTTCAGTATTGATCTTAAAATGTGAGGAAAGATTGAATTTCATTGCATACAACATTCTAGAGTGCTTCAGCCAACAGCAGAGTGGGGTACAGGAGCCCTTCTGTTAGGTGCTTTAATGTCGGAAGTCCTGAACAGGTGCAAAGTGGTGGGTTTCTGAGGAAGTAAAATAAGAGACTGTCAGCATTCTCCCCTGTCCCCACCCCAAGACCCACAGTATGCCAAGAGATACCTGAGTCAGATATCCATGGAAGAGTACAGGAAGAGGGTTTAGCTGATGCTCCCCCAGTCTCCACTGTTTTCGGGTGAAGGAGTCTCTGGTGAAGTAATTTCCATATATTTATTTGTTTCTATATATTCAGTGACATCCAGTCAATTTATCTCCCACAAAGAAATCCAGCCTTCTCTTGAGAATCACAACTTTTTGATGGCCTTCAGCCTGTTTCCTACTTTATTATCTGATACTCCCAGTTCTTCTGCTAGAAGACGTTGTCAGTCTCTATTTTCTCCCTCCATGGCATTCATGGTTGTGTAGACCTTTATCCTAAACCCTCTCACAGGACAAGACTCAAAATTACAGACCAAGAGTAATGTCTGAGCCTCAAAGAAGGTTGTTTCTCCCCTATCCTGGATAGGAATCAGCTACCACTAACACTCTGCAATGCAAGTCCTTGAGAAAAGAGGGAGTAAAGCCCCTTCCCTGGCTGTCTGGGACCTCCCACTGCTATTGCCACAGGGAAATTTCAAAGTTTTGCCTAGACTGTTGGAAGTGCCAACAGGGAAAGCAAATATTTGTGTGTAAGACTTAACCCCAAGAAGATTAAGTGCAGATGAATGTCAATAGTGCCAGCAACCTGTGAGAGAAAGTGAAAACTGAGAAGGATGTAAAAACAGAACATGGTGCAGAAAAAAAAAAAAGAAAAAGAAAATAAAATGTAAAACAGATTAGCAGCAAATCAAGGAGAAGGAAAATTTCAATGGGGCTTTTTGCTTTCCCAAAAAAAGGCCAGCATGAAGACCAACAAGAGTAGCACTGCAGCAGGGGCTCATCAGTGTTAGCAGGTTGGGAGGTTCCAGGGGTGAGCACA
Organism: Daphoenositta chrysoptera; assembly: GCA_013397915.1. Taxonomy (NCBI): domain Eukaryota; kingdom Metazoa; phylum Chordata; class Aves; order Passeriformes; genus Daphoenositta; species Daphoenositta chrysoptera. The sequence goes on along the minus strand of VZRO01008522.1, from coordinate 79,455 downwards.
AAGTAGGAAGGAGGTAGAAATGAGGGATGCAGCTTGATGGGATGCTACATGGACAGTAGATGCCTTTGGAAATCAGGAAGGATCCTGGAGGTGATGAATATCTTGCATGGTCTTTAATTCCCACCCCTTCAGTTCTGGAAGTCAATTGCTAGCTGGGGAAATGGTGATCCGTGGGAAGAGGTTTGGTTTTGTGAAGCTTGGCCCATGGTCTCTGGGAGGAGAGCTGTACTGTTTGGAAAGCCTCCATCTCAGGAAAATCATAAGTGGTAGGGCTGTCTAGACTAGTCAGGAAGGCGTGAACAAATAACCAGGGTAAAATAGAAGAAGAAGACAAAAAAGTGTGATTTGATTCCTCACCTAGAATTAAATTAAGATGTCAGGAAAAAAAAAATGAACCAAGGCTTCAAAGGATGCAAACAGAAGATGTTCTTCACTGGCTTTACCCTAAGATTAACAAGGAGAGGAAATTAGACATGCTCATGGCTGGATTTACATGTTGCTGCTGGAAGCGGGTGGGGAGATGCGTGATAGGAATGTTACAATTAATTATTATAAATCTCTTTGTAACAACCATGTGGGCAGCGTGCAGGTGTGTGTGAGGACCTTGGCAGCCTGACAAAAATGTAATTATCGGTTACGGAGGTAGCAGCGCTCACTCCTTGGCACTTTGTCAATCAGCAGAGTGGTAATTAGCCATTGCTGGAGGCCTCCGTGTTTCTCTGAAGAGGAAAGTAGAACCTCCTCAAACACCTGGATGTGGTCTGGGTGAGAGCACGGGGGGAAGTGTGCCTTACCTGGGAGACTGCAATTACAGCAAGGATTTCCTGACTCAGAAATCAAACCAGAACTGTTCTGCCTTAAATCTTTTTCTTTTTTGACCTGCAGCTCAAAACTGTCAGCAATTTGCACCCATATAACCCAACCTAAATACAGTGGGTTTTTGTAAGTTTTAATCTTTAGTTTTCCAGGGGTCATGATGGACATTCTATCACTGAAAAAGAGGTTGGATCTCTTTCCTAGGAAAGATATGCACCTGCTGAAGTCATTTGGTGAGCAAAAGGAATGACTTCCAACAATTTTATAGAGGAAGTCTGATATGATCTGGTTTAAAGAGAACTGATTCTTGTTGCCCTCATTGCCTTGTATTGGACAGCATGTTATTTTCTAGTTTGGCTGATAGAAAATGTGGGGTTTGGGGCTATACTACATATAATTCTTCATAAGAATTCAGTGTCCTTGCCCCAAAGCCCATCCTTAGGGATTCTCCTCCCTGTGGGTCATAGAAAATCATGTATAACCATGTTTACAAAGAAATCTGAACCACAGGAGTGAGTAAGAAGCAGCCTTGAGAGCAGGGTCAGAAGCTGTCCAAGGCACCATTTTTCCAATTTCTACCATAACTGAAGAGTCAGGGTGAGAAAAAGCATTGCTGTATGGAGCCTTTTAAAGTTCCCCATCAAATGCAGTAAAACACACTGCAGAGCAGTTTTAAAAACAAGGGGAAAACAAGGCCCAATACATCTCTGACACAGCAGCGACAGCCAAGAAGCGCTTGTCAGGCCTGGGTTCCTTCAAAGATGTGCACTGAGCCCTTTCACACTCTTAGTGCTGTTTGCTGAAGTATTAAGGAAGTGGGAAGGCATCCAGAGAACTGGTTCTACTCAGCTGACACGGAGGGGTTCGAAAAGCAGCAGGAAGGAGATGAAGATGTGCAGCACTGCTGAGCTGCCACCAGCTGGGGACACGGCCCTGCACCGCGCTGCTCCTGCTGCTGCAGACTGCTCAGAGGTGTCCAGCAGCTGCTGAAAGGGAGGATGGAATAACATCTGCTCACAGCTGCTGCAGAATTGGGAATTTTGGTCCTGATGATACAGGGAGACAGATTTTTGGCGTAGCCTTCAGGAAGCTCTTGACTCACCTGGTTATAAAGAGTGAAATTGCCCCACAATACTGTCTTGCCCTTGAAGACATGGACAGTCTGTAACATTGAATTGATTGTAATTTGTCAAAGTTGAGCAGAGCTGTGTCCTCTTTCTCCGAGCTTCTGCAAGCCTCACAGATGCTGTGTGAGAATTTCTTGTGAGCTGTAATGTCTGTAGTGGTAAAACACATAACAAACGCAGAGGGTGAAGATTGAGGAGTGCTCATTTGTGGTTGCTACAGACATTCTTTTTCATGGCCATTACTGTAACTTTATTGTAACCTAACCACATTTTTAAAGTCCAGGCAACCCACAATTGTAACCACTGTGTCACCACCCAAGATTCAAAACTCAGCTCAGAATCGATGAAATCATAACTGCATATAACCCCTTCTTGCAATTTAACACCAAGGGGAGTTGGCACAAGAAGACACTTACCTATCTTCTCAGGTAACACAGAATTTATTATAGCACCCCTCCCTTTTCCTCTTCCCTTTCATGTGGTTTTGTATAGATCTCACAAACTACGAGTCATATATAGAAAATAAAGTAAAAAATGAGTTTGAAATATGAAGCCACATTCAGAACTTTTTGGATAAAAGTAGCTTTGTTGGTTTAGAATATTGGTCTACTTTGATAAGTAGTAGAAGTGGAACATTGCTTGTGAGCTCTTCTTTCTCCTGAACTTTGGGGTTGAGCCCAGTAATTGAATCAACCAATGTTTAAGCTGAATTTTCCCTATAATTTTTTGTGTTTCTTTATTATTGTTACATATGCATCAGTTCTAATTAACTGAAAAGTCTTTTTAATAATTAAGCTTTGAAATACCTGGGAATTATTCCCTCAGCAATCAAAGGATGTGTTGGGAATTTTCAACAGTCCTCATTAAATTTAAGTATTTAAGTCATTGACCTAAACCATGAGTTTCCACCTTCCTACCAATGACAACACTGACTTCAAAAGGCACTACTAAACTGTCATGAGCTGTTGGACAGAGGGCAGTTTCTTTAATTGCTGTCACATTGCTTTTGATCTCCTTTCTGTTGCCACATTCAAATTGCTGTCTGGCCATGTAAGCAAGTCTTGGACTCACAGCCTTGAGTCCACAACAATGCATCTTCTCTGGTCTGTCACTCTCCAGCCCCAAAAGCAAAAGGTCAGGGCAAACCACAGGTCTTGACATTTTTTAGTAGATCTGAACATCTGTGGCTTTTACTGAACTCAGTCCAGCTCCAACCTCATGGCTGTTCTGGTTGTACGTGAAGGACTCACTTCTGAACTGGAATGTCTAAACAATTTTTACCTGGCTTTAAGGCATGGACAGTGATTAGCAGAGCTGGGAGGCCATATCCTGATATCTATTGAGTTCTTTTTGCTGCTAGACATCTGCCTTCCTTCCCATGTAACTCTGAAAGCAATATGCCTGTCTCTTTGCCTGTATTTCATGTGTGGTATTGTGGGGAGAGCTCATTACAGACAAGCTCAAGTGTAGTCAGCACTTAGCTGCAAGTGCAAACATATCATGAACGTCTGTATTGCATTAGGATCTTTCCAGAAGGCATTGAAACACAGCCAAGGTGGTTTCACAGACTCTGTGTTCTCCCAGCACTTGTTGGTTCAACAGTTCCTAAAACATGTAGGAGTTTGGGAGAGCATGGATGTCAGCACCAGTAAATATTTGCAGTGCATCAAGTGGCATCAAACAGGCGAGTTGATTTAGAGCTGAGCCAGCCTCCTCTTTGCTCGAGCCTTCTAGAGGGAAACACAGTGAGCTGTGGTAGGAGATGACTCTGGGGAGCCACCAGCTGCTGTTTCTGATTTATAATTGGATTACACAATCCCACTGCACATCCATCACCACCTCCTGTCCTCAACTGAGCTGTGAGGGGCCTTCACAAGCCCAGTGAAACACCTCCAGAGGCTGGAGCTGGCCCACCAGGAAGGATGGGAGGCAAATGTGAAACCAGTTGCATTGCAGGCTTTGCAAGGATTGTGAGGGCTCGTGTTTGAAGTTTCCCAAGCCACGGAGCTCAGGCAAAGCACCTGAGGGAAAAGGAGCTGTCTTAGTTTGTCAGATGTGCCAAATCAGTGCAATCTCCATCATGACAGAGAATGAATGTGGTGAGTAGGAGACCCGTAGTTTCGCTTGACAAATGTTGGTTCAGTTCACAGAGAGGTTTTGCTGCACAATGAGTAGATTCTTCCTGGGGGAGACACAGCCAGACTGCTCCAGATGCCTGCATGGTGTGCACCAACTCCAAATGGGAACACAAGGGATCCATGGCTGGTCCTTCACACGCCTTCTGAACCCTTTCTCTCTCTGTTTGCTCACCCCAAACACATCCAGAGCTTCCATCTACAGATACATTCCTGGGGGGAGACACATCCAGACTGCTCCAGATGCCTGCATGGTGTGCACCAACTCCAAATGGGAACACAAGGGATCCATGGCTGGTCCTTCACACGCCTTCTGAACCCTTTCTCTCTCTGTTTGCTCACCCCAAACACATCCAGAGCTTCCGTCTACAGATACATTCCTCTTGCTGCAATTGATTTACTCATGTGGACACAGCCAACAGCCCCAGCCTTTTTGGGGTATCTCGCTTGAGACCTTGAGTTCTAGGCACACAGGTCTCACTCTGGGTTTCTGGAACTTTCAGTTACTTGTGTCTTCTGCCTCTCTGTTCTTTCCTTTAAGCCTGTCCACCTGGCAACTGCTCTGGCCAGCTTGCTGTTCAGGCATGGCTCAGGCCATCTGGGTCTGGCATGGCAAACCTGACAGAAAGGGTGGAGAAGTGCAACGTTATCCATGGCTTAGGGAGGGATTGCTCTGTCCTTTTGGTAGAAAACATGACCATAATACCTTCCAGATGACCAGCACTGAACTGAATAATCTCAGGAGATCAGGAGCATCTTTACAGTATCACATCAAGGCATTTGCTCTTAAGTTTTCAAAAGCCTGATGTCTAAAGGAATATTCAGCTTTGTTTTGTCCACAGTCAAGTACAACCTCTGCCTCGCTCTCAATTTGCATCCAAAGCATTGAAGAAACATGGGCTCATCAACATGTTCATGAGTTTTTAGTAAGCTGGGATTCTGCTTTCTGACAGCTCTGCTTAGGCTGACATATGTTCCTGCCCTTTCCTTCTGTGCAGGAATGTGTCTCTTCATTTCCATGAAAACCTCCATGGTGAGGAGTTTCCTTTTATTCCTGCACATATCCTGAATTGTTTCATAAAAGTCACTGATGATGAGAGCTGGAATTATCTTCAGATTTTATAACTTGGCTAAAAAAACCTGGCTGCAAGCTAAAACTTGACACATAAATCTCAGCCAGGAAATAATTTAGTTTCTCTCTTTCCATCAAAACAGCAAACAAATCGGCCCACTCCCAAACAGTTGCAAAGTTCTCAATGGTAAAAGCGTATTTTAGGAAGGGATTAAATAAAGCAATGTTACTAAGTGGCAGAGTCTCTAGGGTGGGGAGAATGTGGAAGGGAAAACATTTGGAATTATGCAATTTCTTAGGATTTTTTTTTTGTTTTTCTTCACTTGAGATGCCTCACCAATATCCAGAGGGAGCATTGTAGACCATCAGTTTGATTGACTTTCAGTAATACTGGCTGCCATAAGAAGTGTAGTTGCTGTATGCCAGTACAGGGATTTACTTATTAACAGGATTAAACAGAGCAAGGCAGAAGTGAGAGATCATCCTGGATGGGGCTCAGATTAAACAAATTGGTCATCCAGTCTTTTCAGCTAAATTTGTGTTGCAGTTTACATATACTAAGCCCTAAGCCACACCTGACTGATGAAGAGAAGCCTTAAATACTTCAGGAAAGGGTCTTTACCATTCCCTCCAGAGGCTGAGTGCCATGGTCTTGCTGTGCTTTTCCAAATTAGTTCATACTCCCATTCATTTCTTACTTAGATGATGAGGGAGAATAAAAATTTCTTTCCATTTATGTAAAAACCCCTTCTGCTGGCTTTTCTTCTGGTTTACTTACCCTTAGGTACAGAATAATAAGAGGGATGACCATTAGCAACCACTCACACCCGTTTTGTTGTTGAATGGTGCCTAAGGAATTGTTGGTTTTGTATTCCACGGCCCAATAAAGGCAGTTGCTGAAAGTTGTTCCCTTTGATCATACTTGAAACCTTTGGTCTTGGGACCATGGACATTGCTCATGTATCTGAGCTATATCTAAGCCATGTTCACAAAGCCAGGATCTTCCCCTTCTTGGATAATGTGGACCTAAATGACTTGATCAGTGACACAGCAAGATACAGTTTTTATATTGCAACTTTGTATTGACTAAATCCTTCAATATTGAAAGCTCAGTCACATGGTCCAGAGACGGGCAATTTATCTGAGATCCGTACTGAACAATGTGTTTTCAGGTTGTGGGAAACAAGGCTGCAGTTACAGGCAATATCTCCCAGCACTTAAGAAAAAACAAGGTTTCTGGGCTCATACTCTGAATTTGCAGAGAAGCACTGTAGCCCTTCTGCCTGCAAGTGAAGTATCTGCCCATGGGTCCTGGCTCTCCTATTGCTCCTGTCCCCACACTATTCAGGCTTTGAATATAGACCTTTTTGGATTAGATTATAATGACTCAGAAAACTCTGTAAATCACAGATGGTCTGTGATCCCCATTTTTGGAGACAGAGAACTGAAGCACAGGGAAGCTATTTACTGGACCTACTTTCCCCAAACTGGTTATTGCCCTCACTGTAGTGGAGACCTCCAGTTCCATTCCTCTGATTAGGACATGCATTTTATCTGCCTTCTTTGATGAGGTGTGAAGTGCACGTGTTGCTTAATGAGAACAAGCTGTTCAGATAACACAGCTCAGAATGATAGAGATTTTGTTCTTCCAACATTACCGTTGCCAAAAGATGGGGCAAGTGTCCTAATTATGGGACTAGACTGGAGCCCAGGTCCTGGCTTCCTCACAGTGGGTTTGCCATCTTTTTTGTCTTTTTTTTTTAATACTATGATGTGAGGCAATTTTTGTGGAGCTGTGTGGATGGTGACTGGTGTGGGTACTGTGAGTGCTACTGCAGGAGGGGTGTGAGGCAGTCCAGATCATCTGCTCTTCAAGGCTGCCCATTCCCTGGCCCCTGCTATTGCTAAAGTGATGCAATACAAAGCTGGTGAAAGTGCAGAGAAGTTCTGTGTCAGAGAAATATGAGAAAGGCAAAACAAATTCCACAGAAGAATTTTGGACTGATAGAGAAAATTAATTTCATAATCACATTTAAAGCCCTTGCTTACACAAGCAGTAACACAGATTTACAGGGGGATGCATTTGCTGGCTGTCCCCAAGTATTTGGCCAGGAACAATAGCAGATTTTACAGGTAAATGGACATAACAGCAGGATATTATGAGATTTTTCAGACCTCGGTGCAGTTATTCACAAAAGAACCAAACCCCAAGGCAGTGCATGATTGAACTGTAGCTCAAAGGTATAACCATGTGCTCACTGTGCAGTGGTGTGGCACCTGCTATGTAATTATCTCTCTCCAGCACAATTATTAACATAGGATTAAACAGTTGAGAGCCACCACTGCAACATTAACCAGCAGTAGGGTGTGTGCTCTATAATTTAGATGCTTGCAGGGAAGAGTTCACCACAGGGCATCCACCAGCCCTGCGAGCATTTTGTCCTGCGTAACTGTGCCTGCAACCCTCTTTCTCCCAAAATCAGGCTGGAAAGAGTGCTGCAGCGCTCTTGTGTGGATGGGGACGCCTGACTCATGCTTCCCTCATGACCTTATTTTCCACGGGCATTGTAGCCAGCCCTGTGTGAAAAGCTTTTCCCTGTATAAGGCAGTAAGTTGTGCAGCACATGGTGGGAACTTCTGGTGCTCTGTGTCTGTGTGAAACGCTGCAAAGCAGCAGGGAGATTTAATTTAATTTTGGCCATTAAATACGATACTGGATTTCAGATATGACCCTGTTTTTCCCTGACCCTGTATTTCTGCTGAGAATTGAAATACTGGCCCAGGAATAGAACCTGATCTGAGGAATTGTACTAGAGTGAAAACAGCACCTTTTGTCTCCGATAGAAACAGTCATTAACGCCCCAAATACTTAGGGCCATTTGAGCACATGCAAGCAGGAGGGCGGTCCCCTAAATACCACATATTTCCACCTTGAAAACTGCCTATTTGCCAGATCCTGCCATCCTCAGATGGCCTGTTGCCCATTTACCTCACCCAGGGCGGTCTGGGACCCTTTCAGGATTTACAGCCCACGCAGCAGCCGGAGCTGTGGACGGGCTGCTCTGGGCTGCCTGGTGGGACAGGAATATCTGTGAGGAGCAGTGAGCTCCCGCCAGCCAGATGTTAGTGCTTCAGAGCTGCTGATTAGTCCCTCAGGCATTTACTTGGTCCCTTTCTCGGCACTGACATTAGTCAGAGAGCGCCTGCAGATCGCAGATGTTTGTTTTTCCATCCCTTTGTCTTTGCTTCTTCAACCTTACCAAAGCTTTTCCACTTCACCGCTGTGGCAACCTGTGGCACTGCCGTGCTTGAATGAGGGCTGGACCTGGTCCTGAGCCCTGCTGGCTCTGTCACCTCTCCTGTGGCTCTGGTGTGGGGCACAGCAAACATCTCCTTGCTGAGGTCTCCTCTTTGATCTGGGCTTGCAGAGCAGCTCGGGAGCTGATGCAGATGCCCTTTGTCAAGCCTGTGTGTTTTATCCAGCCTGACTTGAATACTGCTGCCATCATTTCCACCCGGGTTTCACAAATCCCTTACTGCTTGCAAGGAAAGGCTTCATTAGAGCCTCTTGTCCTGCTCCTGCCACGACAGGGGTGTCTCCACTGCGTGCGTAAGCACCGGGCTGGAGTTGTTTCTGTACTATTCAACTCAGTTTTAGTGCCTGACTCCCTGCTCTAAATTAGTTCCTCTGACTCATCCTCCAGAGGAATTTCTGTCTCTGTAGAGACTGTACAAAAAGATCAGAAAGCCAGTGTTTCCTACCCAGGACTGAGGTTATATATATTAAGCAGGGTGATGCAAAGACTACCACAAGGGACCCACCAAACACAAATAAATACAAGTCTGAGTGTGCCCTTTTCACTCCCCATGATTTCTGGACCCAAATGGACTTGGCAAATGAAGCGAAATGTCTCGAGAAGTTTCCATGAATGCTCAGGAGAGATGTGAACATTTCCCCTCCCCAGTGGCACTGTAGGGCAGCAGGCTGCCCTGGGGCACCTGCAATTTCTCTTTGAGATCCAGAAGCCGTGCACAGCAGCAAGGCACGCTCAGGGCTTCCAGCTGAGCCTTCAGCCAAGGAAATCCTATCTGTTTGTAAAGGCAGCTGAGCTGCAGCAGCTTGTGTGCAGTGTGAAGCCAACACATCCAGAGCAGAGGGATTTATAGGGGAACTTGACTTTTATAGATGTTGCATTCACTTTAAACATTTGCCTTTCTCAGCATGGGTTCTCCCCCTGTGCATACAAATGCCACTGGGTATGATATATTTTCTGGGGAGGAGACATGGACTCCAATTACAGTAAATGTCCTTTTCTTTGCTTTCTTGAGAGGCAGCATTTAATGCACTGCAGTCACGCTGTGGCCATATGCCAATACCCACCCACAGCCCACTGGGATTTGCTCTGCTTCTCTCTTTCCCCATTTTAACTTACAGGTGACAGAGAAACAAAGGTTCTCTTCATATTATACATAACATTTATTTTATTATATATTTACTGATCCCAGCTCTTCCCTCCTCAGCAACAGAGGATGTGGGCTCTGAGCTTTGCTGAGGGGTACAGGGAGGCCTGGCATGGCCTTACCCCCCAGAGGTTCTGAATTTGTTAAGCCCTTAATCAACCTTGTTTCCATGTGCTCCCCTGTTCTCCCACAGACCACGTCTCCCGCCTGTTCTTTTGTACCCCTTAAATCCATATTTAACCTAAACCTCAGTTTACAAATATCCCTGCAGCACCTGCCACACCAAATATCAGTGACCTCTGTCAGGACTCCCAGGGAATTCTACGAGTTGTAGTGCATTAGACTGAAGTAATCCATAGTTAATGGAAACACCCCAAACCAGGAATAATACTACTTCAAACTAATATTGTACTCATGCAAATTAATATTAGTAAAGATATTTTTCTTCACAATCTGATGCAGGTTCTCAGCTTCAGCTGCATCTGGGGATGGTATATTTGGATATGTTGTACTTCACTGAATGCTACTGTGCTATAGGGTGTATCCTGTCTACTTGACAGGACCACTAAAATAAAGGAAGTTTCTAGAAGCTACTGTAACACAAAGTAAAGGTCAGTTCATTCAAAAAATCCAACAAATAGGAGCAAATCATAAGATGCTCTGCTGCTCTGATCAGCAGTTTCTCCTTTCCCTGTGTTCCCACCAGTGAGAGGAAAGGACACAATACACTCTGATTTTGGGTCTTGCTGGTTTTATCCCTTCCTTGGTATTTAATTAGTTCTCTGTGTGTATGTGTGTGGGGAATGGTGATCTAATCCTATTGAAATACAAGCCAAGTAAAACAAGTTTAGATGGAGATGTGGTCACACAGCAACTTTCAGTCAGACAACAATACACTTGGGGTAAGGTATATTGGCAAAGTAGTTTTAGGCATATCAGACCTAATTGGTTTCATTGTGACAATAATAACACTAGCTGGGAAAAAGCTGAGTTGAAAATTAAAGTGGATAACAGGTTTTGGTAGGTTTGGTAGCTGTGGAAATGGGAAGCTTCTGTACACATTGTTGGGAAAAAAAGCCTCTCACAGAGACTTTTGAAGTCCAGCTGAAACTGCAACCATAGTTCTGAGACTGAAATTAAAAAAAAAAACAAAAAAAAACCAAAAAAAACCAAAACCCAGTAACTCTGTAATTTTGGACATTTTTAGCATTCAGGCAGAGCAAAATGCAGATATCTATGAGCGCCCTGTTTTGTAAGGTAGCTTTAAACCTACATTTGCTTGCTAAAACCACGGAGAAAATATTTTGTTTGTCCTTCCTCAAAACATTTTCCTTTAAGCTCAGCTGGGTAGTGCACTTAAACATTCAGGATCATTTACCTATAACTGAGCAGCTTAATGCAGTTAGGAGCACTGTGTGCCCCTCACCAGGAACAGGACAGAGGTGTACCAGGAATACCACGAGCCATGCATGGTGCTGAGAAGGAACAAGGGCAGAGGCTGCATTTGCTTGGATTGTGTTTCTGCCTTGCAGACAGCTGTGCTGCAGAGGCCGTGAGCTCTCTGTCCTTGCAATGAGCTCTGTACATCCCCTGGAGCAGGGGTGGAGAGCAGGGAGCGGTGTCCTGGCTGCTGTCTCTGCTTTTGGACACTCTGGATCCTTGTGCCACCCGCGGTTCCTTATTCCACTGGCCACCCTGAGTAGTTTCGGTGGAGGCAGTCAGAGGAAGGTGATGTGAGTCTCAGCAAAGAGGCTGGCAGGGTTTCATGGGGGTTAAACCCCTGGGAGGCTCCAAGACCCTCTGCTTCCCCAGCCCTGAGCCATCTCCGCGGGTACACATTGCTGGAAGCTGGGGAGGAGCTGAGGCTGGGAAGCTCCTGGAAATGCAGAAGGCGCCAGGCACGGGGCAGGTGGGGCTGAGCACCGAGCCCAAGCGAGGAGCAGGAGCTCGGCTGCTCCTGCTAAACAGCTTAGACTTCACTGGCACTCCCCTCCCCATCCACCGCCGCATTCCTGTGGCATCCAGGGCGAATCGCTGGGAGGAACGTGTTCAAAGGAAAGCAGGCAAGAGCCGCGTCCCTCCGCCTCGGTGCCGGGGAAAAGCAGCGGGCTGCCTGCTGTGTGCCTCCCTCGCTGACTGCGTGGTCAGTGAGCAGAGGAAAGGAACTTGGAGATGCCCCAGAGTGAGGTCGTACCCTCTTGATTTATTTTTCTCTTCCTGGAGACCTTCTGTCTCCCACTGCCTGGGCAGGGAATTTAGGGATTTACTGTCAGGACTGACTTATCTGCTCACTTGGCACGAGTGAGGTGCCTGTGGTAGGCAGTCTGGCTCATACCCTACACCCTTTTTTTCCCCTTTCTTGTCTTCTTGATTAGTGTGGTTTCTATTCTCGCTAAACCATTGGCTTTTTTTTCCTTCACAAGTATAGGGAATAAGGTGTTGATCCCTTCCTGGGCACTTGCAGTCACGGTGACGACGTGTTCCCACCTCCATTTCCAATCCTGGCAGAGGTCACTTGGTGTGACTGTCACTTGGTATCTTTGCTTCCTCCCTCTCAGTACCATTTCAGGCATCAGGGCTCAAAGTGCTGGGGGAAAGCAATGCCCCAGGACAAGCTCCAGGTATGGTTTTGGGGCCAGAGACCTTTCTTCAGGTACCTCCAGGGCTGAGGGTCTTTTCACTAGTCCTCAAGTGCCCCCAAATGACCCTGCATCCTCTAAAACCATCCCAGCCAGATCAGGGGTGCAAGGGCTGTGAGACTGAAAGGGAAGTGTGGGGTTTTGAAATGGATGCCACCAGCAGTTCAGATACCTTCACTCCAAACAGTGGCTTGATGCAGATCAGAACAAAGCTCTTTTTAAAGACCCCCAAGTGCTCATGGGCATGAATTTGAGTCTGTTTCCAGGGCAAGTTTCTCCAAACTCGAAGAAAATTATCTGTATCCTGCCCTTGCAGCCTGCCCTGGGAAGTCAGTGCCATTCAGATGCCATTTAATGGGACTCATGGTGGCATCCATCCCAGTCTGAGACAATTATCCAGACAGGAGTCTCCAAAGGTGGTCCACCAAAGGGAAGTGTCTAAGATAGGCAAGAAGTCTCCATTTGGATGTGCCCATTCCTCTCTGATGACTGTTGGGAGAGATGACTTCCCTTGACTAAGGACCTAAGGACTTTAAAGAGAAAATCTGCTTTTTGTGAGGAGTGAAATGAGGATGAAAAACAGTGCTGAGAGCTGAGACATCTCTGGGTGGGTGTAGCCTGGCAGAGGCTTCCTGTAGGCAATGCTTCATACCCCCCAAAAATCCCCATCTCTAATATTTTGAATGAACTGGAGAGTTGTGCTACAAACATTACATTTCCCGTGGCAAATGCTGACCCAACATTCATTAAGGTAACAACAGCCACAACAATTTCTTTCTCCACCCAGGCCCTATGCATCTTGGTGATTCATACATGGTCCTAGGGTGAAATCCCAGCTCATTTCCATTTATGCCAGTGATGTTGGATATGTCCTTGGGACCCCAATTCTGTACCTCTGAAAGGGGCTGTTCTTGCAGCAAGCAAAGGAGGTTTAACTCAGCACTGCCATGCCCCCACCACTTCACCCAACACGGTGCTTTAACAGTGATGACAGGGACTTTTCCACACTTCAGCACGAGTGTTAGTCTTGGCTGCAAAATCCCAGTAACTGGAGGTTAAGTCCCTCCATCCCAAACCCAATACTCCCCTCTGCCAGACCCCTCCTGCTATTCTTTGATTCCCCATCTTTCTTTCCATGCAACACGCTCGCTCCCACAGGAAAGACTTTTAGGTAGTGGGACTCCAGTGTTTTTTAGCAGTGTTGCCACAAGGAGTATGGATGAGGAGAGAGCTGGGACTCAGCGTCTCTCCCTTGGGTAGGTGAAGGGCAAGGCTTGGGTGCCACTGCTGGGTTTTGAGTGACTTGAGTTCTGTAATACTAACTTCAACCACTTTTGGACATTTTGTGGTGGATGAACACTACTATCACACCTTTATCCATGGCACCTTTATCCACTGTCCCATTCAAATCAAGAAGGTGTGTGTCTGTCAATCAGACAAATGTATATCTACATCAGTTCAGGGTGTTTGGTAAAGGGTTTGCATGCCTATAATATGCTGCTCCAAAATCAGTTTGTTAGGTTAATGATTGGACTGGATGATCTTGGAGGTCTTTTTCAACCTTAATGATTCTGTGATTCTATTCTATTTATTACACTGCTGATTTCTTTGGCAAATGGACAGATTTTGTAAACCTCCTAGATACGGTGAAACTTTAATCTGGGTATATTTGTGATACAGGCTCTCAGACAAATACTCAAATACATTTTATATGCAATTTCACAGCTGTAGGCTGTCTGGGATAAATCCTTAGGATCTGTATGGTTCTTGTGCCACCTTTCTCACCACATCTCCTGGTACTGCTCTGAACTTGAGTGTACCACTGCTGAGGATGCCTTCCTCACAAAACTGTGGAACAAGAAGACATGCAGACAGATCTTCAGACCAAAAAATCTCTTCTGAATTATGGGTTACTAGGGAATTCAAATTTTGAAGGGAATTTGGAAAATAACCTATAAGATTTGCCTAAGGAGCCATTTCTCAGTCCTTCTTTTCATTTCCCATGTTGCATCCAAGGAGCAACATGGACTGATTAACTTTTCACCTGCCTATTCAGCAGCTGGGTTGGTTATCCAGGCTGTGCTGAGCTCACAGCTGTCCCAGTTACACAGTCTCAGCACCAGTTTAAGGATAACTTGGTTGCAGGCAGGTGGATCACAGCCCCAGCAGTAACAGCAAGGGCAGGACAGCACCCTCACTTACAATATCATCATCATCATCATCCTCCTCCTCCCAACTGCAAAACCCTGTGAAAAAATGCTATTTGTAACCAGCCAGTGAGAATGAGAGGACTCCACCTTGTTATTTTTCCCGTGTAGAAGAAACAAAGTGTTTATTTTCCAGCTGGTAGTCTTGCAGTTTCAGGCATCCAGTTATCAAGCTGGGCTCTTGCTACCACCTACCCTGTTGGCAAACAAAGCCATGCCTGTCTGATAGTACCTCGGTTTTTTATAACTGTGCTGTTCCCGTGATGTCTCTGGGTATCACCAGATAATTTAAGCACTAAACTGTGTGTTTCAGACTGGAGAGTGAGGACTGTAGAGAAACAGTATAAGCAAATGAGCTGGCTAGCTTTTTGATGGTGTTTGAGAAGTTTCTGAGTGGCTCTGTAGAGCAGGTCTACCTCTGCTGACAGAGGACCAACCTCAAAATGTTTGGGAGTGTCTCTGGGATGAGGACAATGCCATCCCTGATGTCTGCTATTCCCCCACCAGCCAGCCCAGATAGATGAAACACAGTTGGGTTCACACAACCTCCCACTTCAGCTGAAGTGTTTGTTCCTCTGCATTGGACTCTGGCATAGGTCATGCCTATCACTGCATCCATGGAAAATGCAGGAAATCTCTCATGAGGTAGAGTTTCCACCTCATGTCTTCCCAGCAAATGTATTTCCCTAACTTAGTGTCCTCCTTTACAGGGATTTAAATTCAAGAAGTGTTCTGCTTGAGGTTTTGCAAGGGTTTGGCAAACACAAAAGCCAAGATGTGCTGGCTGTTTTCAAAGAGCACTTGGAATGAGCTGTGATCAAAACCAAACTCCCTCCTTTTCAGCACAATTTCTGGCCCTCTGTCTGCGATCTCCCCATCTCCCTAGCATACATTTATAGAAGGGCCCTAGTGAGAGAACAGTTGGGGCAGGAATTTGCCATATAGCAAAGCCCTGCAGTGCTTTTGCACGAGGAACAAGAGCTTCCAAGGGAGTGGAAGCAGTCGCTGTGTTTGTGTTGACTGGCCATGGTTTCCCACTGCTGGGGGTTTCCAAAGCAAATGGAATGTTATTCATCAAGGCAGGCTCCCCCCCCAACTTTCAGTTGTTGAAAATACTACAAAGTAAGATGGAAAGAAACATGTAATCCTTCATCATCACAGTCAGGATTTTGCTTGTTTATTTAGATTCCCTGTCTGTTCCAAATGTTCTGCCAGAGAAAGCCCATCCAGACTCCAGGAGTGCTTGACACACATAAAAAGATTTCTAGATGTATTTAGAAGATAAATCCAGCAGAAGACACTGCCTGTTCTTACAGTGCAGCAGCAAGATGAAAGTCTCACATGCTTGGTAAAATATCTCCTGATGCTTTTTGTAGAAAAAAAAAAACAAAACAGGAAGGAGGCACCTGAGAAGCAATAGATTTTAATGTGTATCTTCAGAGACTTTTTGGTGGAGCTGTCCTTGAACTCCAGGTACCTCCTAATTTTCTGCCTGGAAAATGTGTTCCAGGTAGGAAAAAAATGGAACTTGGTGCCTTTGTGGTCAGTAAAAGGAGAGGGTTGTGTTCAGAGAGTGATTCCTCCCTCTCCCTAGGAAGTGGAATCAGCCCCTCGAAGGGGGCACCTCCCTGCAGACATTACAGGGGAAATGGAAAGAGAGGAGCCCAGACCTGAATCTCACTTTCAGCTGCTTAAGAGAAGGCAGCTAAATCCCATCCTAAGTGAGGCTGTGTGTTGGGAACTGAACTCCTTTGCATTGGAACTACTCAGCAACCCTTGTAGCTCATGTTTGTCATCCCAGTCCCATTGCTGCACCTACAAACAGGACACAAGTGAGAAACAGGAGACCATAAACGTGGCAATCGCATACCCTTTAGATGAGGGACATCTTTTGGGTCATTCTGGGATGAGGTAGTAGAAGATGAACATTTGTCCAACAGATGTTTTGCATTTGGACCCTCACCCAACCCAGTGGATTTGAAAAGCCCTGTGAGCTGCTCTTCTGTCTTCTATTTAGTGATGCCTTGGGGTCAGCACCTTTGAAACTGTCTCTCTTCTTTATTTCCTATCTAAAAGCCACTGGCATGAGTGACCATCAAGAGCTTGATGTCCCTTCTGGGGGCAATACTGCAGTAAGTTGTATAGGGTAGAGTGGGAGGGGCAGTTTTCAGCCAATGGCACCCTAAATAATAACTTCTGTTAAAGTTATGGGATCGTGGATGCTCCTAGGGACTGCTGACATTTTACCCTTTAGGGTTTTGTCTTAAACAAAGCCCATATAATGAGGTATTTAAGATACCTCTGTTCTTGGCAAGGCAAAATAACCAGATCTGTGTTTGGCTGGTGCTGTCCTCATTTCACATGTTGACATAAAGAGTGAAGGGCAGGCTCCCATCAGAGTCTGGGGTTTCTGCTAAGCTGAATCAAAACTAGAGTTTTCCAAAAGCGACACCCCTTGACCCAAAATCCAGTTTCACACCAGAATTAGGGCAGCCTTTCTCCATAAACTCAATGTAGCCTCAGTGAGCTGGATAGGTCTGACAAAACAGTTCATAAAAGTAATTGTGAATCACTGGTATCATTAAGATCTACAATTCTGGGTCTTAACTAAATACATAAATGAAAGAGATGATTTTGCTTGGAAAGATACAAAACCAGAGTAAAAGTGACCCCCCAAAAAGCATTCTGCTTTTGAAAAGTTGAGAGGTGTTTTCTGCAATGCCTGAATCGCCCTTGCTATGATAACTTTTTGTGTAAAGCTCACCTGCTGCTGTCCCCACAGCTCATGTGCTCCTCGGTGCAGAAGGCCCTGTTTGAGGAGGAGGACAGAGTGAAGAAGCTGCAGCAGAAAGTGGCGACGCTGGAGAAGCGCAACAAGCAGCTGCGAGATCGAGTCAAGAAAGTCAAGAGGTCTCTCCGGCAAGCCAGGAAAAATTCCAGGCACATGGAGCTGGTGAACCGAAAGCTCAGCGAGAAACTTTCCTCTGCAGGTGGTCAAATACCCTATATTAACTCTTTGAAGCAGGAGAACTCCCATGCTACCTACCTTAAAGTATAATGCAAGGGTAAGCGCTCAGACCAGTGGTAGTGGCGAATTTTGCCTGCATTAGGTCAGGGTCTGGCCCTCACACCTTGTCTAAGCTGTGCTTCAAACCTTGCATGGAAAATGAATCTGAACTTGCTTTAGACACAGTGCTAGCTTAAACAGGAATGCCAGCTGGATTTGGCACAGCCCAAAGCCACGTCCTCGCTGTTCTCAGTGGACACAGGGCCAGACTGTCATCTGCGCTTCTCCTCCCTCACCCACCTCCACCTCCACCACCAGTTTTAGGTTGTCTTGGATGGAAGTGCCAGCCCAGCCCCCTGGGCCATTGCAGGCACTTGACACAGGAGCTCTTCTTGCCAGTTTACCTCCTCCCCATGGGCTGGGCAAGGCAGGCTTGGGGTATAGAGATGGATGCAGTGGGAAGGATGCAGTCAGGAATGCCCTTCTCTCCCTCATCCCCCCCAGGCTCTCAGCCTTGCTTGAGCTTGACTGAAGTCTTCATCCAGTGCCTGGGCAAAGGCTATGTCTGAGACACAGTCTGTGCCTCTCTTCAGCATGAAATATAGATGTGCCCAAATTGTCTTAAGACTTGCTATATATCCTTAAATATTCTAAATCAAATCTATAATAACTTTTATTTTTCCAAGAAGTGCCTCAAGGCTCTCAGCAACTCCCTCAGGTGCCTTTATCATTGGTCAGCCAACCGGGTTGGAAACCACATCATTTTGGGACTGTGTCTAAGACCTAATCCTGCAGTCAGGAGGGGACTTAGAGTATTAATGGGTGTTGGATCAGGCCCAGCAGGCAATTTCAGATCCCATTCTCAAGCAGGTTTAATTTGCAGTGTGGACAAAGCTTCAAGTTTTGTAGTCACTGTTTGAGTTATAATGGAGGTTGCTGGGCAGCCTCACTTAGTTACACTTAAAACCTGTAGAGAACACATCAATATCAACAGGGCATTAAAAATTTAGGTAGTTTATATATGTATATATTTTAAAATCTTACAGAAAATATTTTTATTACACATTTGATATAGTCTAATTTCTTAAAATATGAAGTAAAACCTGTTTCTTGGTTATCTCATAAAAAAGAGAAGTCCATCATATCCTTTATTAGACATTTACAAACTGACTTCTGGTCAAGCAGTGTGGGTTTAGGCATCAGTATCCATGACTGATAATGTTAATCCTTTAAACTGTCCCTGCATTTGGAAAAGCCCATATCAGCTTTCAAACGTGAGCTTCAGTCCAAGCAGAACACAGGAGCTGACTCTCATTACCTTCCAGTTTTGCTCCTTTTGGAAATACTTTTTTTTCCCTCTTGAAATAATATTGGCATTTCTTAAGATTCTGACTCCTCCACAAGCTCCACTGGTTTCAAAGGCTCCGCCTCCCACATCACCACAATTTGAATTGTTTTCTGCTGGAGTCAGCAATGCTGTTTTCTGAGAATTACTACAGAACTTAGGCTTCCCTAGAAGCCATCAAGAGATTTTAACCCCAAAATTTAAAACTGTAGAAAAGTAACTTACTTCTTTGTTGTTTTATTTTCTGGTTTCTAAACTGCTGTTTAAATAAATGAACTTGTTTTTCTGGGATAGGTATTAAAAGCTTGTGTTTTAATTTTTTGTTAAGAAAAATATTCCCTCTGGTATTCATTCATGTTTTATAAGTGTTTGTATAAAGCTGAGAAAGTATAATTAATATAGTCACACTTTTGCTATTCTTACAGATTTTCCAAACACAGTGTTGAATATCTTTTTCTTTTGGCTGGTATTTTTGTTGCTTGATGAAAAGATTGGAATTTTCTTCCTATTTCCCTCTTTGTCTATCTTAAAAAAAAAAAAAAAAAAAGTAAAACATCTTGTTCTCCTTGTAAGTTTTGTGAAAATTTTGTTTACTCTGTAAAGAAAACAAAAAGAACTCCCCCAAATGCAAAGTCTAAATGCAACCCAAAATGCTCTCGCTGGGTACAAAACCCAAAAAGGTTGTTTCCTTGTGAGTTTTTTCCCTTTCATTCCTGCTTGGGTTTGGATCATTTCCAGAGATAAGGACTAGCAGTCAGATCAGGTCACAAGTTAACCCTCCCGACAAGTGACAGAGGATGTCAAACCTAAATAAAAATGCCATTGAAGTGTCAGCACTGATTGCCTGTCCCTGCTGGTGACAGTATCCAGAGAGTGACCAGGAAGGCTGCACATGCAGGAAGCACAAGTGGAACACGGAATTTGGGTTATGTCTGTCCAGGCTGGTACACATCACACAGGGTCTGACATATTCTGTAATTTTTAACCCCACTCTGTAGCAATTTCAGGGATCAGCTCATCTGGAGACCTGCAAAAAGGGCAAAATTTCTTGCCATTTCCAAGAGTATTGGGAAAGGCATGATTGAGCGTGTCCCTCTTGGAAAGCTATGAGGGAGGGACTGAGGTGCAGAAATGAAGAGGAGGTTGGCATAGCTGGATGGGTTGGCAAGGGATGGTGTAGAAACCCAAAAAACATCCTGGTAAAAAAACCAGAAAGACAAAAAGCCCCCCCATTTGGTTAGAAACAACACCAAATGTGTCAGCCCCCCCTGAGAAGTTCAAAGATGCTTTACAAATTAGTAACATCTGCTTTTGCAAAACATATCAGGAACTTGAAGGCTGCCAGAACATCTGCAGGACCAGTGCTAGGGGTTTTCAGAGCAGCTGGACACAACTGGAGACAAGGATGGGATTTTTGGCATCTGTGTTCACTGTGGGGATGTTTTTGTGGACAAATAAATTTTTCCTGATGGATTCAGAGGATGACAAGAAGAAGTGAAAGAGAAAAATTAGTAGTAATGGGACAAAGAGAAAGAGAAGAGAAGAGAAGAGAAGAGAAGAGAAGAGAAGAGAAGAGAAGAGAAGAGAAGAGAAGAGAAGAGAAGAGAAGAGAAGAGAAGAGAAGAGAAGAGAAGAGAAGAGAAGAGAAGAGAAGAGAAGAGAAGAGAAGAGAAGAGAAGAGAAGAGAAGAGAAGAGAAGAGAAGAGAAGAGAAGAGAAGAGAAGAGAAGAGAAGAGAAGAGAAGAGAAGAGAAGAGAAGAGAAGAGAAGAGAAGAGAAGAGAAGAGAAGAGAAGAGAAGAGAAGAGAAGAGAAGAGAAGAGAAGAGAAGAGAAGAGAAGAGAAGAGAAGAGAAGAGAAGAGAAGAGAAGAGAAGAGAAGAGAAGAGAAGAGAAGAGAAGAGAAGAGAAGAGAAGAGAAGAGAAGAGAAGAGAAGAGAAGAGAAGAGAAGAGAAGAGAAGAGAAGAGAAGAGAAGAGAAGAGAAGAGAAGAGAAGAGAAGAGAAGAGAAGAGAAGAGAAGAGAAGAGAAGAGAAGAGAAGAGAAGAGAAGAGAAGAGAAGAGAAGAGAAGAGAAGAGAAGAGAAGAGAAGAGAAGAGAAGAGAAGAGAAGAGAAGAGAAGAGAAGAGAAGAGAAGAGAAGAGAAGAGAAGAGAAGAGAAGAGAAGAGAAGAGAAGAGAAGAGAAGAGAAGAGAAGAGAAGAGAAGAGAAGAAGGACTGAAAGAAACAGGAGAGGGGAAATTGTTCTCTTAGGGACTGTCCTCTTTTTACCATCAACACATCCCTCTTGTACTATTTCTATGACAACTTTTTCAGGGTTTGTGTATCTCACCAGTCTAAGTGGATAATCCAGATGGTGGTCTGCACCCAAAAACACCTTGTGTTTTTCGACTTTACAGCTGAATTTTCTGGGTTTTTTGAAAGTGGATGTTTATAGAACAAAGTGCATCAAATAAACAATTCTCACAAATCCCAATATCATCCTGATTTAACAACCCTACCTGGATAACTGGGAAAGAACCACAAAGTAAGGGAGGATTTATGGAGAGCAGACAATGTTAGCAGCTTTCTTTGCTCCTTAACACCAAAACCATTGGGAAAAAATCACTTCCTTATGTTTGAACAATAATTTGGGGCAATAGTCGTGTTATTCTGTTTGGGTTTTGGATGAAGGGGGTTTTGGAACCGAAGATCACATCAGTGTTTCAGAGTTGTATCAGTAAAGCCCATTTCTAATACACAAAACTTCTCGCCAAGCTAGGTAATCTCCCTTTAATGAGTCAAAAGAGCCCAAATTAACTTCTGAAAGTGGGAGAAAAAACATAGAGGCAAAACTGTAGAAAGCAGATAAAACTGCAAACATATGTCATTCTTTCTTATAACAAATCCAAGTAATTGCAAAGAAATTTCATTTTCCTCCCCATTTAACTGCAATTATTTTCATTTAATCACAGAAATGTACCTATTTCCCTCCAAACCATCCTGCTTTGCGTGTGAAACATCGTTTCCAGCATGTGTTTGGGTCCAGGCATGTTCCTAATCCCCTAAAACAAACACGGCGAGCAGGACAGCACGTCCCAGTGCATGTGGCACTGCTGGGAGGGCTCCCTGGCTGTGCAGGAAACCAGGCCAAGCCATCCCAACAGGGATGTCTGGGAAAACAGGCACAACAGGGATTTAGTGGGGCAGGAGCAATGCTGTCTTTGTGAGGAATCCTCTTTTGGGGGATCAGGATTTGGCACAGATGACACCAAGCTGGGTGCACGTTGATTTGCTTGAGGATGTCCCTACAGTGGGAGCTGGACAGGCTGGCTCGATAGGCTGAGGCCAATTGCATGAGATTAAATAAGATGAAATCCTGCACTTCAATCACAACAACCCCGTGCAGCACCACAGGCTGGGGGAAGAGTTGGAAAGCTTCCCAGTGGGAAAGGACCTGGGGTGCTGGTCAGTAGCAACTGAGTGTAAGCCAGCTGTGCCCAGGTGGGCAAGAAGGGCAAGGGCACCTGGCCTGTGCCAAAAATAATCCAAGGCAGTGACCATTCCCCTGTACTCAGCACTGGTGAGGCCACACCCTGAACCCTGGGGTCAGTTTTGGGCCTCTCACTCTCAGAAAGATACTGAGGGGCTGGAGTGTGTCCAGAGAAAGGAACTGAGCTGAGGAGGGGTCTGGAGCACAAGTCTGACGAGGAGCAGCTGAGGGAGCTGGGGGTGCTGAGCCTGGAGGAAAGGTGGTTCAGGGGAGAACTTATGGCTCTTTACAACATCCTGAAAGGGGGGTGTAGAAAGGCTCTTCTTGCAGGTAACAAGTGAGAGTACAAGAGGAAAAAGCCTCAAGTTGTGCCAGGGGAAGTTTGGCTTGGATAAGGAAAAATTTCTTCACTGCAATGGTTATCAAGCCTTGAAACAGGCTGCCCAGGGAAGTGGTGGAGTTGCTATCCCTGGAGATATTTAAAAGAAGTGTAAATGTGGCACCTGGGGACATGGTTTAGTGGTGAACATGGCAGTGCTGGTTTAACTGTTGAACCCAATAATCTTAAAGATCTTTTCTAACCTAAATGATTCAATGGTTCTGTGACTTGGTTGGTTTTCCATTAGATGGGCTTGGTCACCACTCCTGACGTGCCTCATGGTTTCTTCTGCTCAGAGTGTCCTAGCAATTGCTTGCTGCTGTGTTTAATGTTGATTGCACATAATGCCATCTCCCCTTCTGGTGATCTGCCCATGGATAGTAATTTTTCTTTTTACTGAGATTTTCCACAAACAAAGAGCCATTTCTCAGAACAATTTTTTGGTGGCAAATAATTGTTTCACAATGTTAAAATATAATCAGAGAAGTGACATTTTCTTTGGCCAACTCCCACTTTGGAGTCATGACAAAATTTGGCAGAAGTCCTTCCTATGCAGCCCTTGCCCCAAGAAAAATTAGCAGGAAGCCTTTTAAATGCTTTGGGTTTGCAATGCACACATGCTCAGCAAAGTCTCTGTGGTGCTGCAATGGCTAAAACCACAGCAAATGCACTAAATGAACCTTCCTGAGCCTGTCCCTTCCTGACAGTCCAGCTGCCATAGATGGCAGCACAGACAGCCATGCCAGGACTGATAAAAGCAGATTTTTATTGCATCTCCAGCTCCTGGATGCCTCTGCAGTGCCCAGGGGTTTGTGTATGTGCTGGGGGAGGTGCCATAAGGAATGAGGATGCTCCAATAAGCTCAGAAAGGAGATGAGGAGTAGTTAGAGGACAGACACTGGAGCTGGGAATACTCACAGGGCCAGAATTGCTCTTACAGAGGTGGCCACTGGTACCTGGATTGGAGATGTGGAAAAGGTCCTGGAAAAGGGAGAGCCATTTGTTGTACATTGTCCATCAGCAGTCTGTGTAAGGGAGCCCAAAGGTCCCCACTGGTGTGAGGCACATTCTGTCACTCATGTTTTGTGTCAGCAGATGGCCAGGAGCTGCACAGCTCCAGCTTTAGCTCCAGGTAAAGAAGCAGGCTGGAGGGCAATGGATAAGTGATTCCTTCTGTGCTGGGAGTGGCCCAGACAAGCTGCTGGAGACATCACTTTTGGGTGGCAACCTGGCAGCACGGTGAAGAGTAGAGGTGAGCTCAAGTCAACATCCAGAGCACACAAAGTGGCCTGGCTCCTTTTCTTCATTTGTAATTGCTCTTACAGACTCCTAAGATCTTTTCTGCAAGAGAAGCAGTCAAAAGGAAACCCAAAACCACATGGTTTTGGAGGGTCACCAGCTGCCAACGTGCAGCCTATATATCACAGACTGGGAACAAATGCAACAAAATATTTCACCCTTCCACTGACTGCACTGGGTCCTTAGAATGCTCTAAGCACTTTTCAGAATGCCCCTCCACTCAAAGTCAAGCAAAGATACCAAGATACATGTAAATCACTTAACTCATAGCAGTCCAGTGGCAGGTTGGCATAAGAGAATTCAGGGGCCCTTGACTTTTGGCACCTGCCTCAGTTTCTAGAAATGTCACCTGCTTGGGTGGGGCAGGGAGGGGAGGTGCCAGCACATCAGAGATGTAGAGCCTTGTTGAGTGTGAATCAGAGCAATCTGTATTAGTGCCAAATTTTGGATTGCTTATTCGGACAGGTAAACACCTATCCCAGCTAAAGGGAGGGGACAAATCTTTGGCTGCAGCAAAGCCTAGAGAGGTCTCCTCTTCTTTCCAGTGTCAAGAGCTCTTTTGACAGCCTTTGACTACTGGAGGTTTTTACACAGTCCCTATACAGAACGTGGGTCCTTCCCCAGGACTGCCATGATCTGACACTTCTTATACATCCAGACTGGAGGAGGCAGACTGGGAATTCCTTCCTGATAGGAACCATGGGGCCATGCACAGAGGATGAGGAGCACTTGGGCAGGTAAACCTCCATGTGTAGCATCTCCCCCATCAGCTCTCCCAGTGCTCCACACACAAGCAGAGGTTTGAAATCCATTGCTTTTTCTCAGCGTTTCCTTGCAGAGTTGACATGCTCTTCAGAGAGCAGAGAGGATTGTTGACTCTTCTTTTCTTCTGTTCTGTTTGCTCTAGCAGATAGGCCATAATCCAAACCCTGATTTTCACATGATTCAGTCAATCCTGTCTCTGAAGTTTGTAAGTGTCTGCCCTGTCATCTGCTCTGTTCCCTCTGCCCATGCACACATCCCACAGGCTCCAAAGGAAATGTTTGTTTCTGCCAGGCCTTTGCTCAGCTGAGTCAGTGCTGGAGGCCACATGCTCAGGATTTTCCCCTCTGCCCACAGCCTCCCTGGCAGCCCTGGACCTGTAGCTGGTTGCAGCCCTGGACCAGCCCTGGACCTGCTCATTGAACTGCTGGTTGCTCAGTAAAGCAAATCTGAGACCTCGGGCAGAAAAATGGCATCAGAGGTGTTTGATGTGCTTCCTGCAGAGCAGTGAGGGAGCCTGTGGGTTATCTCATGAACTCATAGAGCAGGGGAGGAGCTGCAGCCTGATTGAAAAGCATTTCAGTTCATTCGTAGAATCATAGAATGGTTTGGGTTGGAAGGGACCTTAAAGCTCATCTCATTCCAACCCCTCTGCCATGGGCAGAGACACCTTCCACTATCCCAGGTTGCTCCAAGCCCCATCCAACCCGGCCTGGAACACTTGAAGGGATGGGGCATCCACAGCTGCTCTGGGCAACCTGTGCCAGGGCCTCACCAGCCTCACAGTAAAGAATTTCTTCCTAATAGCTAATCTAAACTCACCTTTTTTTTCAGTTTAAAACGACTCCCCCTTGTCCTATCACTACATTACCTGACAAGAGTCCC
Source organism: Daphoenositta chrysoptera (assembly GCA_013397915.1). Lineage (NCBI taxonomy): Eukaryota > Metazoa > Chordata > Aves > Passeriformes > Daphoenositta > Daphoenositta chrysoptera. The sequence goes on along the minus strand of VZRO01008522.1, from coordinate 53,852 downwards.
TCCTGATCTTTCCTGTTGGCCTTCTTCAAGAACTGGAAGGCTGCTATGAGGTCTCCCTGGAGCCTTTTCTCCTCTCGTCTAAACAACCCCAACTCTCAGGCTGTTCCCATGCAGGAGGTGCTCCAGTCACCTGATCATTTCCATGGCCCTCTTTTGGACATGCTCAAGCAGATCCATGACTTATTTATACTGGGGATCCCAGAGATGGATGCAGCACTCCAGGTGGAGTCTCAGAACAGCTGACCAGAGGGACAAAACCACTTCTTTTAACCTCCATAGCCAATTTCTTCATCCCTTTCTCACCCAGGAGGTAAGAATGAGACTGATGGGCAGATGATCCCATGGGGTCACTGGTGGCTTGGGAAGACGTCAGAGGAACCCTTGTGTTAGGCTGTGCCAGGGCCCACCAGGGAAGGGCTGCACCAACCAAGAAGGGAGGAGGAAAGTGCAGACCAAGAGGTTGTCCCAGATGACATTTCTGTTCCACTTGCCCTGCCCAGAGAAGAGCAGAGAGCCTCCAAGGCCAAAGGCATTTGTTTATCTGCCATGCCAGTAAACCCCAGGCAGACCATGGAGAGGATGAGCCTCCTGATCTCTGCTCACCATCTGGGGACAGACACACAGCCACAGCAGAAGGGGTGTCCACTTGAACTCTTCCCATGCATTTCCATGGGAACGGGCAACTGTTTTGTTTTCCTCTTTTTAATATTTCTCTTGCGATTATTTCTGAAATACTCTGCTTGCTGGAGACTTGGCCTGAAGAGATAAGGAAGACAAAATGTCACAGACTGTTGTCAATAAACTATTTTCCTCATTTCTTGATGCCAGGAGAAACAGTTCTTGCTGTAGGAAAACAGATCATGGGTTATGCTGTCTTCAAATTATTTGTTTCAGAGATGTTAGAAATTACAATATGCACCTGTAAGTACAGTGTGTTAGTTGGAAGCTGGCAGCAATGAAAACCATTGCTGTAGTAAAAGAATATATCTTAAAACGTGTTCTCTCTTTTCTTGTCCATACAGAGGTGATTCAGTCTCATTTCAGGATTACAATCTATTCTTTTTCAATTCTTCATTTTACTCCCTATGAACATAAGATGAAAAGTTAACTCCTGCATTAGGAAATATATGTTACAATTGTGTCTGGAAGCAGCATGGCTCACCAGGAGTGGGACAGTTGTGAGTTTACAACATTTTTGGTAGTTGTATTGACACTGTTCAGGTTGACAGTTTCTGTGCTGGTGCTGGTCTCTGCCTCAGTGCATGGAAAAAGTAGGTTTCAAACTTCCAACTGTTTGCAACTGAAAATCATTTTTCTTTTCTCTAAATATTTTTGCTGATTTTTTTACCATCACCATCTTTGGAGCCAAAAACTGCAGTCTGATGTGGGCATTTTTATATCTAGTCTATTACTTCTGTGGAAAATCCACACCAATTCGGTCAGGTTATAAAGAATGGCTGAAAATTCTTCAGCTGCAGACTGTCAGCCAAATCTCCTTTTCACCACTGGTCACTAGTGGATGCCCAGCACTGTACCATGGTTGGGTAGTACAGAGCAATGTGATGGTCCCAGTGGTGCCACTTGCCAACAGCTTCTGCCAGAAATCACCATCTGTAGCTACATCCTGATGTCACCTGGGAAGTCCATTCTGTAGCCACACATTTGATACCTCACCCTACAGAGAGAAAAACCACCATTAATCTGAAATTGCTCCAAGATAGAGCGCATGGTCAAAAAATTAGGAAGAAATTCTTTCTTGTGAGGCTAGTGACACATGGGCACAGGTTGCCTAGAGAAGCTGTGGATGCCCCATCCCTGGAAGTATTAAAGGCCAGGCTGGATGGGACTTTGAGCAACCTGGGGTAGTGGAAGGTGTCCCTGCTCATGGCAGGGGGACTGGAAGTGCAGTCAGAGCTGTGGGCAGCCTGGGGACAGGTATTGGGGTTCCAGACTGAGCCCTGATCAATGGAGTGTGGTTAGTGCTGCACTGGGAGTGCCCCTGACAGGTATTTTGTTCTGTGCTCTGACTCAGGGGCTAAACAGGCTGGAGAGAGCAAAATGTAATCACACTGTTTAATTAAAAGATAATGGAAGCTTTCCAGCCACATCGTTACAGCCCATGCAGAGACAAAAATCCCTGTTCTACTAGAGGGATAAAATAAAATGTATTGTCACACTGGGGATCAAGCTGATCTGAACTTCATATTCCTCATCTGCTGTGTTCTTAATTCTCATTGCTTTTAATTGACTGCAGATTTTCTCTGGTTCCGCAAATTCAGTTTTAAAGCAGATTCTTTGTATTCTTTATGGAACAGCCTTTGGGGTATATGAGCAGGGCTGGTGGGGGGCTTTGCACTGCTGGTAAGTAATGATATTTTCTCTGCAGCAGGAGCCAGGGTCAAGTGAGATGCAAAGTATGGTGTTCACTGATGAGCAGGGAGTGGGAGGAAGCAGCATATTTCCAGCTATAAAACAGGGGGACATTAAGAAGTTACAGGCAGCTTTGGCAACACAGAGCTCATTAGCCCAGTGGGTAGAAAATGCATTGCAGATGCAGCAGCCTTGCTGGAAATCCAGAGTGGAAGAGGTGGAAAGGAACTGTGCAGGCAACAGGCAGCTGCCAGTGGTGATGGAGGGCAGCCACGAGGGCCAAAGCTGCTTCTCATGTCACAACACACAATAGGGAGAAAATTGTCCTTCTCACAGGTAGTGCTGAATCCTCTGCCTAAAATGTTTGTCTGGGCACCAAACTTACAGCAAAGAGAATGGGGCCTGAGTCAAACTTTTGGGGACATGATGAAAGACGTCAAAACCCACAGAGATTTGGGCTCTCAGAGCAGAGGGGATCCCAGCGAGTACTCTGGACACTGGGCTGAAGTTCAGTTTTGGGATATAAGTAGGTTTTTAGGTCTTCTCCTAAATGACTTGCATGCAAAGTTAAAGGAAATCTGAGAAATGGGAACTGGAACCCAGGTTTTAGCTTCACATTTAACTGGTTTTTTTTTTTACTTTCATTCTTCTTCTGTGGGGATGTTTGCTGAAGTGCTCAGTTTTCTCTTTCTGAGAACATGTATTTAGAGGAAGAGCCAAGGACACTGCAGATTGATTTTCTGAGTTTTGCTCTGACTCCATAATACAAGTGGCAATTTAGTAGGATAAGCTCATTCCTTTTTTCACTTTTATGGATTTCATTAAGAAGCATGAACAGGCAAGAATTCCTCTAAGCAATCATATTACCAGCCTAATTTGCTAGACTTTCATTAAAGCAATTAAAGATAGAATGATGCAATGACCCAGTTCAGGACCCAATTAAGACTGAATCAATAAATCAGTAGGTTTAAATCACCACCATAAGGCCACAGATAATCAAAACAAGTTACGAGGCTGAAGCTGAACAGAATTACTGTATTACATCGCCATAGGAGAATTTAAAGAATTAAATACTTTGCAGTTGAGGTGTTCAGCTCATCTTACTACAACCAGCTTAGTGGCAATGGGCACAGCCTGGTTCAGGTCCATCAGCTGCTGGGGACCACGGCCTGGGTGCAAGGCAGAACAGCCCTGCCAGGCCATCCATAGCTGCAGGTATCCCTGGACGTGGTGACTTCCAGGAACACGTGTCAGGACCTCGTCCATCTGTTCAGCCACATTTGGAGCTAAATCATCTCATCAGTCTGTCACCACCTTCTTCACACAGATAAGTGAAGCCCCCAGGTGTCCTGCTAACAAACCCTTCTTAACCAGTGCTGTTGGCTCCTTCCTGAAGGTCTCTGACTTTCTTCCAGAGAAATTGCTGGTCAGTCGGTTCTTTCCATAGATTTAATGGGAACCACCGGTGAATTCAAGCACATGGTGCCCTCTGCATAGTGCAAATACTTGGAGAGGGAAGAGGAGCTGGAAGTCTCAGTTCAAGTCTCCAAGGTGATTGTTAGTGGACTCAGCAGTGAACTTGTTGATGTTTGGTGGCAGCAAAGCTGCATAGTGTCTTCAGGATTCAGACCTAGTCTGATCATAGATGAATTCTCTCTTTAGATATTGTGACCAAACAGTCATTGAAATACATGGTAAAACCCTATCATTTGAGTACTGACAAGGTGCAGTAGTCTAGTGCCAAACCTTCAATTTATGCCATGTTTCCCTCTGCTTTGGTCTGATAGAGACACTGTAATAATATAATACTGTATAATATAATACAGATAACATAATATAATATAATATAATATTGCATTGTATTACATATATTACAACTCCAAGTGTGTGTCCATCATGTACCTGTGTTCTATTTCTTGAGAACAGGAGTTTTTTTGTCAACTCCCTTTGAAGGTCAGTATGGGTTCACCATGACTATGACTTTGGCTTTTCTTTGTAGTGGAACAGGGGTCTGATCCACTTAGGTGCTACACAGAGCTGCACTGGGTCAAAGACTGGGAGGAAAAGTTACATTTCAGATGCTCTTCGAGAAAATGCAAACTCGATGATGTGATATGTGATTCTTTAGTATGGTTGGTACTTGCCCAGCTGGACTGCAACAAAAAGAAGCATTAGTTTGAGATTTATTATGCATTTCTGGTCACTGTTAGACTGCAAGCTGAGGCACAGATGTGAACACAGCTCTTGCTTCTGCCCTAAAGAAAGAAAATGAAAGACATACAAGAGTCTATATGGCGCCAAAGAAAGCACAAAGTTCGTGAGTTTGATGGGAACAACAAATTGTCTCTCAGCTCTACTATTATTAATTTCCCTAAACAAAACACTTTCATGAAGAAGGCAAACGAATCATTAATTGACCGTAACTTTATCAGAATATTGCAATTATAAAAATAAAAACCCCAAAGATTAAAAAAGAAAAGAAACTTTTGAATTCAGGATAAGCAAACAAAGTTTGGAAGTCAGGAATTTATCCCAATGTAATCCAGAAAGCCCAAACGCCAAACAATCTGGAAATACTCAGTTGAATGCTTGCAGTGATAATCCAGATGGTCCTTGTTCCGCACTCACACAGATATAAAAAGTGGTTATCACCACAATAATTCGGCGTGGTTGAGAGGGCTCACCAAGCAGGGACTCAGATGTGCTAGGTAGGGAGCATACCCACGGTGATGCAGGGGGATGCTCTCCCTGAGGGATGTTCAGAGGTGGGAGGAAGCATCATATGGTGGGAACAGCACATCCTCTTACCCCTATGACATCTTACAGTGTCCTGGGATTGCTTTTGGGCAGAGCAGGCCCATGTTGTCTCCCCATGGAGAGATCCCCAAAGGGATCCTCACAAGACCAACACAGTTTTGTGGATTCACAGGCAAGCTGGGAAAGTTTGGCCTGGAGGAAGAGATTCAGTGTAGGCATAACCACAGAGGGTAGGATTGTTTACACTGCTCAAGTGCTGTATTTGAAAGCCCTGTGCAGAATGTCTCCTCCTCAGCATCACCTGCTCCTGAACCACAGGGGTCTAGCCCTGCTCAGGCTGGCTGGTCCTCAAAGCTGTGCACCTGCACCTTCTCTGCTTCAACAGATACCACTCATTCAAAACTCCTCTTGGCTGTGGAAGAAGAGCTGCCCACAGCCCACTGGAGGCCTGGTTCTGCCAAGGGACAGTGCTGGAGAGCAGCAGTGAGAAATGGGGTTGGTGTAGCACAAAGAAAAGCTGATGTATGGCATAAGCCAGACCCTCAGTGCATTCCAGCACCCTGAAAGCCTTCAAAGTAAGGACAGACCCCTTCCCTCCAGTGCAAATATGGCTGTGGATTTTGGCAAGGTTGCAAGCAAAATATTTTCTACAGTTGCATCTTGGTCTTGTCCCTCTGGCTTCTCTGTACTGATGTTTTATCTCCCTTGTTGCAAACAGCCAAGAATTTGTAGCTGAGCACATAGCAGTGAAGAAAATGTACAAAGATCAAATAAATACTGGCATGACATCATCAGGATGTCATGCATCAGGATTTCAGTGGTCCTGGGGTGGTCTTCTGCCCAGTCTCACTGGGAACTTGGAAGAACTTAGTGACCTGAGTGACCATTGAACCTATGGAGAAACCCATGACTTTAAAACCAAAACATGAGGAAGTTTTCCTGGCTGAGATTTTAGTTCCATGGTGAAATATGGGTAGACCTTCATCTACTCTAAGTCTGCAGAATCTGAGCCAAATCCAACTACCTTACACACAGGTGGGAGTGAGGTACTTAGTATGAAAGGAATGTCAGAGTTCAGGCTTATGTCATGTGGGGAGACTACAGACTTTCTACAGGATCTGCTGCTCCTCCTGACACTGCAAATCACGTGCTTGTGCCTCAGTGTCTCACACCACCTCCAACAAACTTCCAGACAGCATTTTTGTACATGGATGTACTTTCCCAAAGATGTACCTTGCCATGGATGTGCTTTCTCCAGAGCACAAATCAGAGGGAATCTCACCTGTCCTGGTACAACCCACCACCAAATCCTAATTCTGAGAACACAGTTGCACACCACAGCTTTCAAATACTTACCATGTTGGTTCTGGGGGTTGTTTCTTCATTCACAAAATAAAAGCTTTATAAGTAAGTTGCCTTTCTGTTTATATTGCTGTGAGATGGCTATTCTCACTGCTGTTTGTTTCAGCTCTGTTACTGAGCCAGGTGTCTAAAACCACCTGGCTTTGACCTCAAGCACAGGCCCACCTGCCTGCTGAGCATGTTGGTTTTGCCACTTATTTTAAGGGGGAAGGAATTCTTGTGTGCCAGCGAGTGAACACCAGAAAATAAGATATAACAGTGGACAAAATTAAGAGGAAAATACAGAAAAGAAACACACCTAACACACCCCAGGAACATGGTCTGGAGAAAATTAAGCCAGTGATAGATAGAGCACACACAACAGTCTTTGGACAGCATGGCTGACTGCAAAGGGACTCAGAAATTCTCACTGATGAAAATCCTGTCTCCTTTCATGATTCCCACCACAGGGTGTATAAGTCACCAGAACCAACTCAAAGGTGTAGCAGTCTCCAAAAAACACATGTCTTTTCCCCAGCCGTACACAGATATTCTCTGTGCCCAGGAGACAGCCATGTCTCCATATGTTGACATTCAACACCATTTCCATTGACAGCTTTAGGAAACATCTAAAGGACAAATCATCCATTTTATTCACTTCCCTATGGAGTGAACTGGGGAGAAAGAAAATCTCATTATTCTCCCTTGGGACATAAAGGAACATCACTGCATAAAACACAACAGGGCAGTGGAACAGCCACAGAAGTTATTAACTCCATTTCTTGCCCGTGGGTGGAGACTCATGCACTCAAAATCATCAGACTTTCACATCAGGCTGATTTAATTGGATTTATTGGAGGAAAACAATTAGTCATCCCTTTAAATTGTCATTATGATAGAAATCTCGATATGTATACATGATTGTCAAGGCAGAGAACCACTTGCGATGTAGCCCCGTTAACAATTTGCAGAACTGCAAACTCATTACGCAGATAAAACTTTTGCGATGCCTTAATACATGCATGGAGTAAATACACATTCTCCCTTCTTTTTGGACATGGATGCTGTTATGAACTTGTATCAATCACAAGACCTGCAATATTAGGCACACTGACATTCCTTGATTAAGATTTAAGCCTTTGTAGAAAACATGCTTGCATTTTCGTTAGAAGTCAACCGAGGGATGTTTTGCAGTTGGGGATATTTGGGGAGTCACTATTCTGGGCAGATGATGCTTTTTTTTTCACAGTTTTCTGACTCAAATAAAATACCTATCTAAAAGAAGGCCCAAACAGACCAAAATGTTGTTTCTCAACTAGAGGTCAATGTACAGCAGGTCACTGATGTTGCATTGACCAGAAACATGAGTTGCATTGACTGAGCTGCAACCTTCCACATCCTTCACTTTGGGGGCCATGCTTGATTTAATAAGACTTAGCATGTGTGATGCCATGCTGGGATGCAAGATGAGAGATGGAAAAACTCAGAGCTGCTCCAAGCAACCCCCTAGGAGCTCCCACCCACCAGGAACCACAGCATACATCCACCTCCTCATGGAGCCTCGCACCAGGTGCTCCCTCAGCAATCTGAACTCAGGCTGGTTTACAACTATAACTGATGATTTGTTGTGCTGCCATAGAGTGATTCAGCCATGGCACAGCCCTGTGGCTGAGCACCAGCCTTGAAGGTAGGCTCAAGACTTCTTGGGGTTTTCGGCCACCATGGAGCATAATTTCCAAGGACTATGCCACCAGCATGGTGCTTGCTCTCCAGCCCTGCTGCTTGCAGTGCCCTTGCCAGGAACACAGAGCAATTTCCCAGTCCTTTCAGATGACTCTGCTTTGAATGTTGGGAACTTGAGCATCTTGCACACAGCAGCCACTCAGGAGCTGGGACCAAAGCCCTGCTGATGCCCACAAGAGGTTTGGGCTGGAGCTAAAACAAGTACCATGGAGCCATTGGAAAGACCTGCACAGATGAAAATGGGTCAATGACTAAGGGAACAGAAGGCAAGGGCATCGTTTCCATGTGGAAGAAGGAAAAGTACCACACCAAACTCTTGAATGGATAAATAGTATCACGTGGAGGTTCAAGGATTAAATGGTAGTATTTAGGTGGTGATGCTTTGGAAAAGATGGGATAGTTTAGCTCAGCTCTCTGCGCTATTTTGTGCAGGCAAAGAATCACAGCATCTTGGTCCCCAAAATGCAGTTCATTCTGCAACAGGCGAGAAAGAACTATTGTGTAGGAAGAGAAAAATGGTAAGAATTGAGTGAACCAATCTGAATTTTCACTAGGAAAAACAAACCAAAAGAAAGGAAGTAAAAATGAAGAGACACGCCAACATGTTTCTTGGTAGCTCTGAGCGTTAGTGACCCAAGGAAAGAATTTTTGATGCAGACCAAATTTGTAAGTGTTCTATTAAAAAAGGGGTTCTCACCTCCCCGGCTCCCTGTTTCTACACCTGTGTATGTGACTGCTGCGTAATTTTAAGCTGCTCTGGATGGTGACTCTTCCTGTACATGCTGCAGAGCATTCAACAGAAAGACAAAATACATTACCAGGCTTTGCAGTATCTTGTTTACAAAACATCAGCTTTTGCATTTACTTAAACTTAACAATGGATTCAAGTTACAGATACATTGAGTCATTTAAAAGCAATACATAGAAGTAATTCCCTCAGAGAGAAGGTTGGGTTGAATGTGCATAAAGAAAAGGCTCGGGAAATACAGAAACAGTGAACAGCAGTTTAATACATGCAGTGCAGTATCATGCATTTATTGGACAGTTGATGTCATCATTAGTTCAGCAGTGTTTTTTCACAACACTTGTGAGCGCACATGCCCTGATTCCACTCTGGAGTATGGAAAAACTGTAAGAGCCATTTGACTGACCTTAGATTTATGAAGAGGAAAGAAAAAAGCTCCCTGGACAGATAAGTGGTACTGTTTGTGGTGGGGAAGGGCGGTCCTGAAAACCCGAGTCTGGGCTGAAGAGCCTCTGGCCTCCACTACAAACACTATTTACACAGCTTTGACCCAACCGTGCAAAGTCAGACCAAAAACCTGGACCAACTCCTGATCTCCGACTGGAGGGATCTGTGATCCCTGGGGCCACAACACACATGTGCACACACAGACACACACGTGTGTCACAGAGACCAGAGCACCCCCAGACAGGGTGGGAAGGCAGGACCCGGCTGCAGGGATGTGAGGGAAAACAAAAGGGATTGGGTAAAACTTCCTGCTGGGCATGAAATATGGGATGACTGGTTTACCAGGGGAAACTCTTGTTCATGCAGTGTTTGTGAGCAGGTTGCTGTTCCCTCACTCAGCTATTGCTGACAGTGATTTGCCAACTAATCCTCCACTCTTGGTCTTGATGCTGTTTCCCTTGCATACCATAGTCTCCATGTGTGCTTCTGCTTTTTGCTTGAATGGGTGTTTGAGTTTCTGGTACCAACAAACATGCTAAGGAAGGCAAAACTCCCTTCCCATGAATAATTTCTGGGATGCATTCAGGGCCCAGTTCAGACAGGTAAATATGCATGGGAGCAAGAACATGAGTAATCGCATCAAATGAGAATTTCCATATGCTGAATGGAAGCTACTTTTGTACCTTGGGGCTCAGCCTAGAAACTGTTATTTTGCCAGTGGATGAATCCCCTGATTCTTTGGAAGGAGCAAACGGAACAGGCTACAGCCTGCATGATCTTGCTGGCAAAGTAAATCTGGTGTTTTTATCTGGTGCTCATTCAGTGCTGCTCAGGGCTGGAGCTGTTATCACAGGAGGAAGTAATAGCACAGGTTTCCCTAGAGCTGATCTACTTAATGCCAAGTTCACATCAAAGGGTAATATCCTCTCTGCTTGCCAATGACTGAAAGCTATCTGGCTTTCTCTGGCAGTTTGCTTCCCTAAAAATAGGAAGGGGACAGTCTTGGGGCCAGCTGCTACTGCATTTCATGGGCACCCTGGGGGCCCATGTTCTGGTTTGCAGAGGGTTTGGGGAGAAAAGCCTGAGATCAGGGGCTATGCTGGCCCTGGGACAGAAAAAACCTTAGGACAAGACCTGAATTTCCTCAGAACCAGGCAGGGACCCGAAAGAACCGGTAATAAAAAGAATACTGTCAATAGCCATGGAGGTATGCAGGACACGTGCACTGCAGAAACCCCAATCCAGTGCCTATAGCAGAACTACATGGAGATGTCTACCAGTGGCTCACACCCTTTTTTGTGGTTTGATTCATGTCAGGAATGAACCTCTATCATTGCTTGGTTTTATTTCGGCACCACAACCATAACAGACACACAAGGCATAGGTAAAATCCTACTTTTTTGTTGGTTTTTTTTTTTTTTTGTACCCACTACTCTAATGGCACCTGTACAACAGCAACCAGGACAGAAGTGACAGCAGCAGCAGAGTGACACAGTCTCAGGAAAGCAACACTGCCAGGTTTTCCCCACACTCCTACCTCCCCACTAGCCGTGCCGCAGGGCCAATATCCATTTCGTGCTGCAGGAGGGGTGATCCAGCAGAAAGTTAGGATGCACTGGGAATGAAGTCACATGCAAAATCATCAGCAGAAGCCCTTGCCACTGCAATACTGACTTTCAGCTCGCAGAGTTCACGGGCAGCCTGTCCTCACAACTTTCTTCTGCAGGCTAAGGGGCCAGCTGGAGCTTTTCTGGATTTTTTTGGTTTTGTTTTCCCAGCAAGAGCACTGCTGTTGGCATCAGAGATGGCCTCTGTGACTCTGGAGGTAAAAATCAACAATCAAAGCTGCAAGCAAAGAAAAAGAAGGGGAAGGAGCTGAGGAAATCAAGTTACAAAGGAAAAACACATCGGTACCAGTAAAGTAAAGCAGAAAAGGGTAACAAACAAAGTCCAGGCTGAAGTCCTCATGCAAGCAGCAAAATCACAGATTGTTTAGTAGGACAGTTCATTGGAAAAGAGCCCAGAGTGATTTTTCTACCTAGTCCTTCATGGCAAGGCCAGCTGGGGATTTGTTTTGAAGCTTTCTCCCCATGCCCACATTATTTACTCCACCTTTGCATTCTCCAGTGAGAGTGGCTCAGCAGAGGTGGGTTGGGACAGGGGAAGGACATGCAAAAGCACTGGAGCATCCCTGGGAAGCAAGGCTGGAGTGTTTGCCCTACCAGGCTGTGCTGCCAAGGGGAAAATGTCTCCAGCCTCCCCCCCCCTACCCCCATAAATCTGGCCTGGGTGCTGCCAAGTCACCCCTGTAAACAGATTTACCCAGATTTTAACTGAGAAGTTTTAACCAAGTGATGCTTCAGGAGAGACCTCTACACATTTGGTCAACCTTGGTCAGGTTTCCAGCCGTGTTTCACTGATACAAAAGAAGAGCTCCCCACCACCAAAACTGTAGCAGAAAGAAACAATTTTGCTCTTAAGCACTTCTGTTTCTTATCTTAAGATCCCAGCAGTTGATAGCAAGCCAAAGAGAACGATGATAAATTACACAACTAAGGCAGAATATTACTTGCAGAAACAAAACCAAATCACACTAATTCCAGCAATGGAAGGAAAGAATACGTCTCCCAACAAAAAAACCCACAGAAAGCATCCAGCACGGAGGGGCAGCCAGCACATGGGAACCCCCCAGCTGCAGGACAGCATGTCTGCCTTTGCTTCTGTCACTGCTCTTTGTTTTGGAGATGGAAATCCATTTGCTTTTCTTTTTTCTGCAAGATTCATTTGGATGCTGCATTTTAATCAGTGGCCACAGCAACTGCTAAGGCCAAGTTCAAACCAGACCTCAGGTTTCAGAAGAGGCGGCGCAGAGGGAACACTTGATCCCTAACCTTTAAAACTGCTCTACAAAACCAAAATTATTCCCTAACCAAATCCCGCTTTTGGTTGCACGTGTGTAAATGTGGGGAACTCCACTGATGCCAAACTGGGAGACTGTCTATTTACAACCTGCAACTGGAGCAGAACAGGGCCAGCTGAGCTTATGAAATCGTGGGGGTTCAAAATACCTTGAATTTCTTGGAGTTAGAATCTCTCAAAATTAAAACTTGCTTACTCAGGTTGGTAAAATAAAGTGGCCTTAGATTGAGTTTAAATTGTGTTATACTTGTGTTTTGATGCTTTTGCAGCAGACATAAAGAGCTCAGACGTAAATGCTGATAAAAAGTGTATGGTGGCAGTGGCAAGGGGATGACAGGAGTGTGACTTGCAGCAAGGAGATCCCCTGCCCTTCAGTCTGCCCAAATCTTGGTCGTAAGTCTTCACTGTGGAAATTTTACGGTGTTTTGCTATAAGCCCCAACAGTTCAGTATCTGCTATCTTTTCTAAAATGAGAAATTGAAGTTGAAGCCCTTTCAGTGTGAGCATCCGTGCCAGCTGCAGCACGGTGGGGTGCACTGGGCTTCCCTCAGATGTGCCACAGCCCTCTGAAAACAGGGAGCAGCTTAGCACAGAGGAAAACAGAGATCTGGTGCAACAGCTCTAAGTGCCACTGGCTATTTCAGTCAGTGCTCACTGCTACCTGCTTTTCCAGCTTTTTTTCCCCCAGCTTTCTTTTTACTATGATGGATGAAATCTCGACTCTGCCGGCTGAAGCCAACCAACTAAAGCTGGAGCAGGATATAGAATTCTCAATGAAAAATACCTATCTTATGGCTTTTACCAGCACAGGCACTATTGCCTGATTCCTTCAGCTCTGTCCGTGACTGGCTTTCACAATTTCTTGTGCAGAATAAATGAGGCAAGTGTGGCAACAGAGCACGCTGCAGAGAATTGTGCCTCTGGCAGGGATGGACCTGTCTGGGATGTGAGGGGCTCAGAGTGCCCAGTGAGGGACGTCTGCCTCTGCCACCTGCCTCCCTTCTCACCTCCTCACAGCAAAATCACAGATGGGAATTTCATTGAGGGAGTCCTTTAGCAAATCTGGGCAAATTTGCTCTTGTCTCTGTTTCAAGCTGCTTTAGTGCACAGCAGCACAACAGTCGTGGTGGCTGTTCCTGTGCGATGCACCAGCACAAAGAGCCTGGGAAGTGCATGCATTCAGGAATTAAAAAATGGGTAAACTGGGCTTGCTTTGGTACAGGAGCTTCTGGGGAGGAGGGAGAGCCAGTGCCACCACTGCTTCCAGCTGTGCCTTTCAGGGAGGTCCTGCTTTCCCAGCTCAGTGCTCCTTGTCAACCCTCAGCCCGAGCATGATGGAGCTACACCACAGCAGATCCTGCACTTTGCACCCAAGATCCTGCCAGTGCTCTACAGAGGGCTTCAAGCACCACAACTCTCCTCTCCCCACTTTTGGCCGCTCTGGGAGGTGCTGAGCATCAGCAATGCCAGGCAAAGCCCTGAGGAGCTGTGGGTGCTCAGCACTTCTGTCATGAAACCTTTGGGCTGGATACACCCCATGCCAGAGGCCACACTGTGCGGAGGCTGGTGAATTAAATATCTTGCTCGAGGGCAGCACAGCAAATCAGTGGCAGAGGACGATGACTCCCAGCCCCGTATCTTCCTTTTCTTTCCCTCTGCTGACAACACACAGCGACTCGAAGGAGCTGGGAGCTGCAGGATGAGACCACGCTCTGCCATTTCCCTTGTGCAGCTCTGGTCAGCCCCTGCCTGACACCGTGTACCTGCCTCTCCTCTGAAACAAGGGTGCTGATCCCCAGCACCACGGGAATGAGGCCAAGCATGAGCTGACTCCCAGATGGTGGCAATTTAATTCTCCCCATGGCATTCAAGGAGGAGGATGGGAGGGAAAGCATCAGTTTCTTAATCTGAGCAGTAACAGCTCTGCTAAAGCCAGACACACTTGCAGTCCAATTTGAGGAGCAAGAAATGGCATGCCATTGAAATCCTCCCATGTTGCAAAGTTAACGCCGATTTCTACCTACAGAAATAGCCTATCCCCCAGCAAACTGGAAGAGGGACATTATTTGAAGTAATTTTTAAAAGAAAAAAAAAATAATGCTCAGAAAAGTATTCCTATTTAAATAATCCAGTTGAGATGTTTGTAGTTAATGGAAAAAAATACAACATATACTGTTACCTACACCGAGAAAAGAGTAAATCACTGGGGGAAAGAATGAGTGTTCATTAGTTAGAACATTGCTAGACTCACATACATATATATATGT
>VZRO01008522.1:0-39211 GCA_013397915.1 Daphoenositta chrysoptera | reverse complement strand
CTTCTTTCTTCTAGTCCTTCTCCGAGCAGCGCGGGGCGGCGCCGAGGCCGAGCCCCGCCGCCCGCCCGCCGCTGGCCGCCCCGGCGCTCACTTGCTCCCTGTGTGCACTGTGGTCACTGTGGTGGGTCTGGGCCTCCGCTCCCCTCCTACCGCAGAAACGCCTGAAGAAGCAGATGAAACAAAACTACAGAGAGTGGATGGAGACATACCTAAAAGGAAAGCCAGAAACACAGTTAGAAATGTTGTTTTTGGAGGCGGGAACTGGGGCAAAGCTGAGCTTGTTTTGTAGCAGGCTGCGGAGCGGAGAGGATTGCGGCTGGAGAAGGGGCTGCTGCTCTTCCTTGGTGAAGAGCAACCCTTGGGGTGGGTTGGCTGGGTACCTCCACAGGGCATCTTCTGCCCATGGTCATTCACCTACTGCCACCACCAGCAGTGCACACACATCCCACAGGGACTCAATGTCCAGCTTTTGTACAGGTTCAGCCACACCGATGCCACATTTCCAGGACTGAAGACAAAGTGTGGTGGGATTCAAAAATCCCTCCAGCATTGTACTTCCTCAGAGTAATTTCCTCCTGGGCATGTTAAAGATGATTAAACATCTCATCATGGCCATCTAGCTAAATGAACAGACTGTGCATCTGGGCTAAACACATTTCCCCAGGCATCCTGGGAAGCTGCTGATAAAAAAGCACAGTGGGTCAAATTCGTTGCTGAGTTCCAGTAAATCTAGAGGGATTGTAAATTTGTGTGACTTGGACATCACTCTAGCAACAGCTCATGTCGCTCAAGGTTTTGCTGGGATGTCTCCAGGACTTCCAGCTGAGACGTAGGTTGATGTGAGGTTGAGCATCTCTTGAGTACCAGTGTTCTGGTGCAAGAAAAGCAGTTAGGTGAGGACCTGGCATGATCATCTTGCTCTGATGAGATACAGGCTTAGAGTGATTAGAAGTAAAGTTCATTTTTACAGACTGGTGAATAAAGGATGGATGAAACCTATATTAATGTGTTCTCAGACTGGAGTTTGACATGGCCTTTTGACTCCTCAGGATCTTTTTGATACTTCTTGGGATTTTTATCTACTTTTCCATGCTTCAAGGTGGTGTTTCAACCTCAAGGATGACTATGCTGTACCTATATTTGGCCACATCCCATTTCCCATTGACATTCGACAGCTTGGCTTCCCCCTGCAATTTATCTATAACCTTAAAAATACAGAGCTCTAGGACCTATAAATAACCTAGGAAGTCCAATCACGACTAAATTGGATAAACCAGGCATGGACTGAGAATCAGGCCAATACACTTGAGAAATCCTGACAGATTCCCTTAGGAATCCCTTCCTGTTCCTGACAGGTAGCATAATCCAGCCTAATGCCTGATCTCTGCTCTGCCCTACAGAGATTTCGGATGCAGCCTGACATAACCTCTTCTCAGGCAAAGGCCGTACTTAATTGTCTTCAGTGATGTGAAATTGCTGCATCTGAAACTATTTGGAGAGCTCATTAAATGTCTATTAATAGCATCAGGCAGCATTCTATTGTGTAATGGTGGCACAGCTGGATCATGTAACTTGCTGCATGGGATCTTTCTCATGCAAGGAATCTGCACCCAGAGAACACTGCTGGGAAAGAAGAGGCAGGACAGAGACCTCAGAGATTTCCTTTCTCTTACCACGAGGTACTGGGTAGAATGTATTTGATATCTTAGCTCCCTCTTAACTCCTTGTATTTGCTGTTGGCTCTCCTTATTGGTTCTCTGGGGCTCCAGCACCTCCAACTCTTTAAATTATTTCTTTGAGGAAGGAAAGCTCTTCTGCATTGTCTGCCAAGCTGGACTTAACCCGGGATGCTTGGAAATCTTCCAGTATTTTTCTGCCTCCTATTTCTGGTACGTAAAAACTCATCCTATCTTAACACATCTGGTTTGATCCTTCATGTCCTGGCTGCCTTCACCACTGCAAAATGTGGTTGGATTCTGTACAGGGGCCTGCTGGTTCTGTAGTGGTTAAACAGATTTCTTTCTCTTCCCACCCTTCCTGTTCACACATGTTTTAACAATCTTCAGACTACTCATTGCCGTTAATTAACACCATTTGAGATTAATCAAATGGATGGATGGAGATTAATCAGCCACCCGTTTAACAGCATTAATCACCCACCAGTTTAGCAGCAAAGCATGCATCAGATGCTCTAGACCTGATGGGTCCAGCCTTGCCATACTGCAGCAGGAACCAAAATCAAGGCATGTTTCTCCCCTGTAGGGGGTTTCCTACATTGCTGCATGGCCAGTGCATGGTTGGAAGTGTTTTGAGGGAGGTGAGCTTTGCTCCTTTGCAGGGGCCAGGAGCACAGTGATGTTTTTTTGGCAGCAGCTGTAGGATTTGGCACTGGGCATCACAAACTGGACAGAGAGTATGAATCCCCATCAGGCCCAGTATGCAGAGGGAAGGCTCTCTCCCCTGGCTCAGGCACACCACAGGCTGGAAAAACATCTCACAGAGTATCCAGAAGGCAGAACCTACCCCAGCCGTGGGGGAAACAGTGGCAGCAAGAGGAAACAGCTTTCACACAGAGCCAGGGGACTGTGCCTGGTGGCATGTCCTTGTCAAGGAGCAGGGGGTGGCAAGCAGGGGTGCTAGAAGCAGAGAGCAGCACTATCCAAAATCCATCCTGAATAATAGGTGCTTTCAGCTCCAGAACAGTGCAGGGTATAGTCTAGCAATGCCTGCTTCAGTCCACAGCAAAGCACTGACAAGCAATACCAAAAGCTATCAGCACTCCTTTTTGGTGTTGCATTTTAAAGTAATCCCCCCTAATTGTAAAGTCCACATCCCTCCATTCCACGATATAAAATCTCTACAGATGGACACAAGAGAATAAAAGAAATGCTCAGAAGCTAGAGAATATATAGGCTTCATGGCAAAGGACACATTTCTGCCTTTCAAATAATCCCTTCACTGCCATGTCCCCTCCCATGGAATTCAGAAAAAATATGTATCCCAAACACCTGAGTCCATTGGGCGGCTTGCAAATCTCAATTACAGCACAAAACAAACACAGCAGAGGGCCAAGTCCCACCATGGAGCACAGAGTCTGACTCCTGCTCAGACAGATGAGCCTCTTTGGGCAGGAGCTTAACTTGGCCCAGGAAGTGGGAAGCTGGGTCTGACTGGCAGGATCATTATTCTCCATGGAAAATGGAAATGGAAAGCAGGGCAATTTTTACAGGAAAATGCCCTATAATAACACCGTAAATTCAAACATGAACAGTTTGAGTAAACTTTTTCAGATTTCAACCAAATACAAAACTTCGTTGCTGTGGGGGTCTGGGTCTTTTTCCCAAGCGAAAGCCCTTTTTCTCCACAAGAAACTGTGTTTTTCTCTCACAAATCACCAAGCTAAAACCTCGGTTTTTTTAGTGCATAAACTTTGCCGATTGAAACACTATTTTTTTGGCCAGCCAAAAATGACGGCCTAGGCCCATTCCAAGTCCTTATTTTCAACACCTGCTTGCACAAAGCCAAACCTACGAGCAGCGAGGACTGCAGCCTGGCGGTGAAGGGAAAATGGGGATCCCATGGATTTGCTGGGCTGCTGTGGCAGGAGCTTTCCCGGGGTGTTGGCTACTCACAATCTTTCCGTGTGGCTGCGTCGGGGAGCGGCGTGGCCAGGCTGAGGGTGCTGGACACGCTGGCACTGGCACTGTCCAGGCTGCTGCCCAGGTGTAGCCGCCTCATGTGCCGCACGACCGCCGTGGCATTGAACGCTTGCTGGAGGAAAGCAGCCAGAGAGAAACAGAGAATGAAAAAAATTGGGAGGCAGAAGTGTTGCTTGTGCTCTTCTCCTGGCTGCTCAGTGTCAGAAGGGAATAAGCCTGTTAACTTTCACATTTTTCTCAGTTTCTAGTTTCTAAGCTAGAAACAGGATGTCAGAAACAGCATTATCAAAACTTCGTCCTCCTAGTGCTGAGCTGGGATGCAGCAGCCTACAAAAAATTGTATTTGGCAAATCCATCCCTGCCCCAACACGGATTTCTTCATGTCCCTCCATGGTGCTGACCCCACTCCACAAAAACCACGGGTGCTTTAGTTATAAGCAGCCCCACCCCACTTCTCCCACTCATTACATCTGGTACTTGCTGAACACCATCCTGTATAAAAGACCTTGCAGGATCGTGTAACCTAAGCCTGGACCAACTATTTTGACCACAATATTGGGCCACAAAAGCACTGCCCAGCTGCAGGGGTGGCCGCATGGCTGCTGTGTTAGCAGAGCTGTGTGTCAGTGTCAGCCCTCAGGATGGGTCACTTACTCTCCACTTGCTTTTCGCAAAGTTCTTCCGGATCTGAGCGCTGACCGACTCGTGGATGTTTTTGTTGAGTGCTGTATCACCAGCGATCCTGAAATGGACAGAGCAGGCACGTTTTAAGAGATTTTTTTCCTCCCCTTGAATACTCTTACTTCTTCTCCTCAGCAGAGAGGCTGGTCCCAGGTGTGACTGCACCTGCAGCGACGATGATTTCATTCACACAAGGGCTCAAACTTCCCACGGCTGTCTCTGCTGGCAGCTGTGGTGGAAAATCTGGGGCAATAAAAGCCAGTGTAGATAAGGCATGTAGGTCTGGCAGCTACAAAGAGGTATGGGCTGATTTTGTTGGTGCATGGCTGCTTTCTATCACCATTACAGCCCCACATGGAAACATTCTGCCTTTTTTTTTTCTTTACATCCAAAGATTTAACATCAACAGGCTGAGACTACTTTTAGCCTCAGCTATGCAGAAGCTTCCAGAGCCACTCCAACCTGTCTGATTTCTGTTTGCACTGGAGATTTTCCTGCCACCCTGCAATGCATATAGTCATTCATCATGATTAATGTAGATTTACAGTAAAGCAGATACATGGACACTCAGTAAAGCAGCACAGGCTGCACAAAGAGCTTAAGATGAGCAACACTTAACCTAAAAAAATTGACTGATCTTGCATAGTTTCTTTAACAGATAAAGATACATTCGAATCTTCACTAAACTCAGTTATTTCAAGGGGATAAGGGGATTTTATTGATTCATTTAACTCCTCAAGGCATGAGATCTGTTGGAAGAGCAGGCACCACATGGGCCATGTGCTGGGGTAATTAGTGCTATCTAATGTAGGTGATGCAAGGAGACAAAGATTGCCTTCTATGTTGTATGTGATACTTTCAGAAATAATTTTTTTAGCCACATTTTTTTTTAGAAAAACAATGTCCATTAGCAATAAAAAATTGTAAGAAATTGAATAATCCACCAGGACCAGAGTCTTCCAGTCTAGGGAGCTCTAAGAGGATAATCAGAAGGTCTGGCGGACTCAGCAGTCATCTAGTCCTGCCCACCCCACCTCTGTCAAAATAATTTTGACAAATATATGACTAACCAGTCCCTAAAGGTCTCTGAAAGATGGTGACTCCTCAGGCAACCTATTCCAGTGCCTCACTATCTTCCAGAAGACATGGAAAATAGTTTATTCCCTTTGTCTTTCACATATTTGAAGACTGTTATCATGACTTCTCTCCGTCTTCTCTTCTCTAGACTAAACAAACTGATTCTTTCACTGTTTCTTCATAACTCATGTTTTCTAATCCTCTGATCTAGTGAGTTCCTCTGGACTTTCTCCAGCTAGTCCACATCTTTTTTAGAGGGCAGCACCCGAACTGTTCTCTGTTTTCCAACTAAGGCAGCAGAATGGCAGCATTGCTTTGTGCTTCTTAAAAGACAAAACTCTGCTTACATACCCCAGCCTGTTGCTTCCATTTATGTGTCCCGTGAACTGGAGGCATCCCTTTCTCTTTGCCTGCACCATTCCAAACTGCAGCCCTGTTCCTCTAATGACATGCTGCTTTTTCTGCCTTCATGTCCATGGCACATCTAAGAAGTGCAGAGACCAGCCTTCTCCAAATTGCTGCCTGCCTTCCTGCTGGCAACAATCTCCCAGGATCTTCATCGGAGAGATGAGAGGAATGACTTACTCTTGGGAGGAAGGACTAAACCCTCATGTCTCAAGAGTGGAGACCCACCAATCCCATCCTGTTGGAACTGAGCTCATCTCTGTTAGGTTATTCAAGAGTGCTGGAGCCAGCAGGTTTGTGGGCAGGAAGGAGCAGGGTTCAGGATAACTCTCATCCAGCTGGGAAGGGCCCTGTCTCACTGCCAAGTAGCCTCTGCCTTGAGCAGACAGAAGAACTGGGCAAAGCACGGCGCCCAAACAGCACCTGACTTCCTCTCTTGGGTCCCTGTGCTGTTGATGGAGAAAGGGAAGTGTTTGGCTGAGAACTGAATGATCTTCAGATCTTTGAAGACGATTCCTTCTGATCACCTCTCCCACTGACAGGGAGGCAAGTTGGATTTCCTGGATTTCCCACTGGGGCCAGGGGACCAAAAGTTTTGTGAAGCACTATCTGGGTTAAGCATCATGTTCACTGTTCCACCCACTCTGTCCTGCACAGTGAATATTGCCAGGCTCAGCACAGACCCTGATGGATCCCAAGCAATCCACACTCCCAGAGAGGCTCTAGCAGAGTTTCCTGGTGGAAATGCAAACCACTAGTCAGAGTCACTCCAAAATGTCATGAGCACTCTGCTCTGTCCAAGAACACCTCCTCGGTGAAGGCAGGTGTCCTCAACACACACCACCTGGGAGCACTCACTGTTCAGACTATGGATCTCAGAAGAAACTACAAGCCAAACCATCCCTTCAGTAACTGATCAAAACAACCAAGACAGAAAATTCACTTACACTTGCAGAAGACTTTTTTTCTACCAAAGTTTATGACGCATTTTGCTTTTCGAACAAGTTGGTTAACAAACTCCGTAAGAACAGATCCTGTTTCCCACCTGTCAAATCTTATTTTGGAAACACAGACAGAACAAGTTCTTGGGGCATGATGCCCTTGCCAGCTCTTCCAGAAAATTGTTCTTGCCAGTCTCCACAAGGATTTGAAAATACACTTTCACCATATGAAGCCTTTGATTGGGCGTGTAGTTCCAATACAGGCTCTCTATATATATACAAATATACTTTTTTTTCCCTTCTTTTTGTTAGTTTAGGGGCCCTTTTCTGAAATGCTATGGCTTCAAAAAGAAACTGCTGGTTCCAACAGTTCACAAATTGCCTTCTACCACCCCCAACTCTGTTCACTATGCAATCATTGTAGTTCCAGGAAAAAGCTCTTGTTATTTGGGCAAATACCAAGATAGTATTGGCATTCTCCAAACAGGCAGAATAGTATTTATTTACTTCACAAGGGGATGGACAGACATCCTGTGAAGCCCTCAGATGCTACAGCGGTGGAACCATCCTACATCTAAGGTATCTTCAACAACATTAGCACCTTGCAGATGATAGTTTTTAATCAGAGCAAAATAACAGCACTGCTGGGGCTGATTTAGTGCAGCAGGAGCTGTTCAAACACGTGCTGGTATGCTGAATGGTGTGGCTCAGAATGCAGCCTTGGCTGCCAAAGTCAGGAATGGGATTGTTCTCCAAGCCGCCTTTGAAGAACTACCCTGTTAATCCTGCAGTGCTGTAACACGAGCACGGTGCTTTCTGACTGTGTTTTGCACTTGGAGTATTTTGTAACTTTTATGAAATCCTCGTGGTGTTATAGTGTTTATAGTATAGTTTTACTTCTAGGAAAATGAGCAATGTTAACATCCCTTCGCTGTTGGTGCTTTGCTGGAGATGGGGGGGTTTCAGGACACAGAAGAGGTGGAGGTGAGCAGGGAGAAGTCAGATCTTTTGTACTCTCAACTGGTAGATAAGAAAAATGAGATATGCTTTGGGCACACAGATCTGCCCTGTGGTAGGTGTCATGAGCATCCTCACATCTATAGCAAATGTATTTAATCATGAACTTTAGTTCCCTTGCTGAGAAGAGAATGAATGAAATTTAACAGATACTGGTTTTAGTGCATGTTATAATTACCCTTCCACATTTCCCTAACTCTCCAAGCCCACAGGCTATAAGCCATCTTGCTTTTCCTTTTAGGGAAGCAATACCTTAGTATCTTTTTCCTTTCTTTCTTTCTTTCTTTCTCCCTCCCTCCCTCCCTAGCACAACATATCCTTTGGCTTCAGAAATCAGCTCCATTTTCACTGAAAAACCATAATCAGCTTGAGCTGATCAGACTGATGCTTATCTAACCTGAACAATAGTTTCTGGCTTTGCAGTTAACTTTGAAGTTAACTGTGTCAGCACTGAAGTTTTTTTCTACCAACTGTACTAGCCAGCCCAGTAAAAGACATTGCTTCTACCTACCACACACATATACAATAATAAAATTAAACAAATCACAATAATGCACCATCTGTTATCCTGCTGAGCATCACCCAGAACCGAGCAAGGACTGATTGGTCTACGTGGAACCTGGATTTTCTCTCAGGATTCCCATTTTGCAGCACCTGAAAGCAGCTACCTCTTAGCAATGCTTTGGGGAACTTCATGTTGAAGCTGGTTTTACATCCAGTTGTAAATATATAACTGTCTCAATTCATAGAATTGGATACCAAGAGACCAAGAGTGATGGCTCTCCATCCCAAACACATCCACTGAAGCTAAGAAGGGGATTTCTCATGAATAAACATAACAAATCTAATCCTGCACATGAGAGGAATCTAATCTAATGACCAAATATTATTTCATAGTATCTAATTTATTTTAGGTCTCTAGCTGACTTCAGACTTATCACACCAATTTATCTGGCCATACCACTTCTAAGCTTTGAGGGGAACCTCCAACAAAGACAAAACCAGCAAATTTCCTTTTGGACAGTTCTTCACTAGCATGCTGCAAGCAAATATCTCTCTCATCCTCCCTGCCCACAAAGGCAGGCAGAGCTTTTCATCCATTATTATTTTCTGAACCTTCCTTCTGAAGGCAGCCAACTCAAATGCTGTGCTGGCCAAAGAGTGCTTGGAAATACTCCTGAGTATGATGACAGGAGACATGGAGTTAGCTGTAGTGGATAATGCTGAGGGATCATAACTCTTCTATATGTACACACACACACACATCCATGCATGTGTATAAATACACACACACACTGTATCCGTGATGTTCCAAAATAAATAGAGTGCAGGGATGAACTCGATAAGAGTTTGATTTAATGTTGTAAACATCAGCAGTTCCCTTCAGGAAGGCCTTTTCACACTTCAAACAGTATTGTCTGAGAACTGAGCTCTTTGTAAACTATGTCCTTTCCCTGGGTGGAAATTATTATCTGGCTTGTGCTCTCTGGCACATAATAAACACTCGGGGTCATGGTCACAATTTGCAGAGGCTCAGTCCTTGCCAGAGCTTTGTGATTCCTCAGGGCAGGCGTGGATGGTTGCACATCCCAAGGATCCTCTCTCCCTTTGCACAAGCGATGGGGAAAGGCCAGGACCACACTCCTACCTGCAGACACTGGAGTCTAACTGGTGCCACAAGCTCCTTCTACAGTCTATGTATTTACAGTCTCTATGTGGAGGCAATTAATCCATCACCCTTAAATTTAGATGTGCCAAATTGCCTTTGATGCCATAACTGCCTTCAGCACATGGCTCTAAATCCCATTTAAGTGCACTTGGTTAATGCACGACAGAGTAAATAAATTCATGGCAGCCCTTCTAACTTCAGTATTAGCTTCCTAATTGTTGGACTTTGTGCTCACCCTCTGATCACTGTTTTCTTTCCCTCTGATCCGAGCCTGGTGGCTGAATTTGGCTCTGCAGGACTTTATTTGACCTGATGGGGAGCACACTTCGATAATCCTTGTGGGTCCCTCCCAGCTCAGGATAGTCTGTGTTTCTATGAGTCTATAGCTGGAAAAAACAGGCCCTCAGCTTTCTGCTGCTCCCCTCTAATCACTGCAGACTGAGCCACTGCCCTAAACAGGATGTGGGCTCTGACATGGCAATATATTTAATAAACTTAATTGCTGTCTTTAATATGAGCCAGGGAAACATTAAAATGTATAAAGCTGCAGTAAAATCACCCCATTCTTTTGTTACCTTCATTTTTCATGTCCTTTTTGAAAAGTCACAGTGGGAACAACTAAGCAGAACATTGCACCTTTGCAACACACAATAAACAGTGCAAACCTCACTGAAAGATATGCTTTAAAATAAATAACTTTTCCACTGGAAAGTATAAGTCACCTGTATATTAAACTGAAGAAATCTGTCTAAATGGACACACAGGGGTGGAGTCATTACACCAACAAGTCTCACACATTGTACTGTTTCAGCTTCCATACTTCACTGCAATTATTAGCCTCCTTTTCTGCCAGCTCGAGTTTAACATACCATCCCCCTGCCAAGGCCATTTGATTATAAATAGCAAAACATCACGTAAATGCAGGCATGTGGCGAGCAGATACACTGCAAAAAAGTGGGCCATTGGGAAGAAGTATTTACTTTTTTTAGGGTTTGATCCTGTGCAAACATTTAGTCATGCGAATAGCTGGCTATTCTGGAGCAGTTTCCCAAAATTCAAAGATATTATTAACTTAAAGGCACAAATGTAATATCATGCAAGATCCAGTTCTTGCAAGCCCTGTTTGGAAGGTTTTAATGAAAACAAAGTGATTAAAATAAAAGGTGTATTTTAGAATCAGTTTGTTCTTCACAAATACTACATATTGAAACAACAAAATCTCATTGCCAGGTAGCCATGTCATGCACAGTTAACTACTTTTAGCACAATCAGACTATAAAATATGTGTTAAGCACTCATGATTTTATAGATTTCTTCTTAATTTGCTATGGATCCCAGTGACTTGATACTGCAGAGGAAGATTGCACAGGAGGAAGAAAAAGGGAAAGCTGGAAAATGTTACTACATGGAGCCACCTCCCCATATATATTAATTATCTACCATTTGCACAGCAGCAGTTACTCAGGAAGGCCTGTGTTCTGCTAGTGAAACAAGGTGACGAACCCCAACTCTCACTGAAGTCTGGCAAAACCCCCATTAGCCTCAGTGGAATCAAGATTTCGCTTTGTGAGAACTCCAGGGTTCAAAGATGCTTCTCCAGTTATGTTGCTTGTGCAGACAAGAAAAAATACCTTTTATGAGGTGCCACCAAGGGCTGCTTGCTGTGCACACACCCTGCAAAAACATCATTTATGGGACCACTTCAGCCTGCTCTGATCATCTCTTCCCACTAAGCCAACAATCTCATGTACCTCTGTCCTTCTGATAGCACACAGAGAAGATGCTCTGTTGGCACTGTGGAAGGTGATGTGGTGAAGGGAGATGTGCAATAATCCATGCTCATCAGAAAAGGGGGAGTGGGATGACCCTGTTTTAAAGGGTGAGGTACCCTCTCTCTGCTGGCTGCACGTGTGCACCCCTGTCTCCAACTGCTGCAACACTGGATGCAACCCTGAGAGATAGGAACTCAGGCCTGGAGCTATTGGAAACTTAAATATGCCCAGGTTGAGAGAAGGACACAGCTGACCACTGAGACAAAGCACAGAACTCCTCTCCTTGACTGAAAAAGCCTTCCCTCCCTTCCAAGAGAAGGAAAGGATGTCACTGCAACAGATGTAATGGCTACAATGAGAAAAGAAACAGTAAAAACCCTCACTATTTCCTGACAGGAGGAATCTGGGTGGAAAATGCTCCTTGAGCAATGCTTTGGCAAAAGGAGACCCTATCACTACTCCAAAATAACAGATAATATCTGGGTGAGCAGCCATGATTATCCAAAAAGGCATTTATCACCACAGGATACAAACCCCCGGAAAAACATCACAGCACCCCTCTCCAGAGAGGTCCAAAACTGCAACATCCCTGTGTCAGGAAGCTTTTCAGAGCAAGGGGAACTGAGGCATGGAGTGCTGCTCATGAGCACACTGGGGAGGACAGAGACAGGTCTGAAACTCTGGAAATCTCCATGCTTTGCTCTCAGTTCAACTGCCCTGCAATCCCCTGGCACGTTCTGTCTCTGTGTCAAAGGGAGGTGGATTTGGGATGTGGAGTGGAAACATGCTGAATATTTTCATCCTCCCTTCTGCAATGCCATTTGCATGTCTGACATTTCAAAGGCTGACCCTGAGCAGTGCTGGGAGCTGTGTAAAAACCTGAAGTCTTGAAAATGAACCACTGGATGGCAAAGTCAGCCTGGCAGAAGAAGACCCCCTGCCACAGAAATGGGGAAAAACCCTTTTGGGGTGTTGTTTTTAAACGTAGGATTGGATTCTGTGGAAAATAGTACAAATTATGGAGCAGTCTATGAGTTTCCATTGGCCCTTGGCCATGACATGCAAAAGAAAAAAAAAAACCACACAAAAAAAAAGGAATGAAAACAGTTTTTATCATTTTGTTCCTTACAGAGGGCCCAGAAGCTGTGTGTGCTACAAGTGCCACGTTTCTTTGTTGCACTCCAGCAACCAACACAGATGTAGCAGGGCCAGGAGCTGGATGCTTACATTTTGTGTATCTTGGATGTAAGGCTTTGGAAAATCTGTCTCTGAGTTGTACAAATGGTCACCTCACTCTCTGCTGGGAGTTGCATTCCCATTGTTTATTCTGTATTTCTAATATTGACTTGTTTAATTTCCCAAGGCTCATGTCAGTACCATTTAGAAACAGTTTAGGATTTTTTTTCATCTCACAAAAGCTGGATTTCATTTCTCATTTCTCACTGTCACACAGACAGTGCAAAAGGAAGTGGCATTTGGGGAAACTGTGATAGTATAAAAACAGAGTCTAATGCACACCTGGAGTGAAAATGTCATGCCATTAACTCTTTTCTGTTGCAGCTATTATAACAACAAAAATAATACCTCACCTTGTATATATAATGTTCCCTGCCCTAAAAGACTTTGATGCAGAGCCCATGTGTGGGTGCTGCTGGTAGTGTGGGATGATGCTCTCAGTCACTCAGGGCTGGTCAAAAGTACATGAGTCAACCTTGTTCCAGCTACACAAACCTTGGGTAATGGTGGTGAAGTCACCCATATGCAAAGGCATCATCTAACTTAAAGCACTTTAATCATTTTGGCAAATCCCACTGCTGTGCTATGGTCCACATACATAATTCAGCATTTTACTAATCCTTACACAGGTTGGTGCATGAGATTAAAGTCCATTACAGCTTTCCAGGAAAATCTGGAGGACAAAGGCAGGGGTTGTAAGAATAAAAACACAGATTTATGTAGTAGAGGTCAGTACAATATGTGACAGTAAAACCACTTCCACCCATGAATGTAAAAAGGTGTTCTCTGTCCTGAGGGTTTCTCAGAGCAGGGAGTGCTGCTTACCAAGGGTGCCGTGCTGCTTGCTCACAGGTGTATCTTTTATTTGGGTCCTTCTCCATCAAATTCCGAATGAAGTCTTTAGCTGCAAAAAAAAAGAGAGAATAATTGAAAGCAATAGAGCTGATGCCCAGTTCTGCTGCCACATGATCAGCCAACAGCACTGATCAGGCTACCAAATGCCATCTGGCCACAGCACAAGAAAATGGCTCTGGGTCATTTGTCATTTATTAGTATAGATATAACCAAAGTGACTTAGGACCAAATCCAAGCTATTTAATGTAGCAGATAAAAGCTGAAGGCATCTACTCCTGCAGGCACTTAGGAGTGGGATGGATAATTCAGAGTCAGCAGAGTACAACCCTGCCAGCTCCTGGGTGCCTGGTCAGCCATGTGCTGCATGTCTTAGTGGTCTGAGTGTGGCCACATCTACTGGAGTTGCTGGTCAGCTGAGGGGAGAGGGAGGAGGTCAGACAACACAGCAAGAGGAGCTTCACGTTGCTCATTCCAAGCAGTCACACGCACGGACAGCTGTGAGGACATGTTGCCTATTTAAGAGGAACTTAGCAAGGAAAATGGACTCCCTGGAGCAGGAGGCAGTGTGTTTTTAATCGACACTATAATGGAAGGAAAGGAGATTGCAGCATGGCGTGTGTCCAGCAGCTTCAGGACAGCGTAGCTGAAGGAGCCACAGCAAAGCCAAATATGGCAGGAAAATCTTTGTGCTGATTTAGGTGATGGACTTTCCCCCACGAGGCAGAAGACTCTGCCAGCAGACTTTCATATTTTCTCTGAAAATCCTTATTAGTTTAAAAAAACTTCTCATCACATGCATTTGTGAGCAATCCATCACAACGATATCTGGACTGCAGATGTAAGCAGCATAAAATGTTGCTCCGTGTGGAGATAAGAGCATATATAATCATCTTTATAATAAAAACACTCAATTTTTATCTCCCCTGCCTCAATCAGTAGCACTAATAAATCAGAAAACTGTATTTATAGGGATATTTTTACATGATGGAATATTCCTAGAATTCATTTCTTCTCCTGCGTGAAGCAGCAGATGTTTCCCTGGGTTGGACAGAGCAAGGACACTGAGCTTGGGTGACCTCTTGGAGACCACACAGTGTGCCAGGGACACGTGCAGGTGCAAGGCTGAATGTCCCCTGCTGTCACCCCTCGACACAGACCCAGGCTGGAGCCAGCAGCCCTTAGGCACATCTGCCTGTAACACACTGGTGAATCTGCCCCTCTGCCAGCTGACAGGAGCAGGGGCAGGTGGGTACTCTGGGTTAAATGTCTCTTGCACTGGGTGGGGAACATCCACCCACATGGACAGTCCTCCCAGTTTCTGGATCTGCTCACCTGCCTCATTTGAAAGCCATTAATTTCTTGGTTCTTTGCTGCACACGCTGAGGACTTTGGAGCTTTGGAGCTGCAGCGCAGTGTCAGCAACAGAGCCA
This sequence comes from Daphoenositta chrysoptera, assembly GCA_013397915.1. NCBI lineage: Eukaryota > Metazoa > Chordata > Aves > Passeriformes > Daphoenositta > Daphoenositta chrysoptera. The sequence goes on along the minus strand of VZRO01008522.1, from coordinate 24,469 downwards.
AACTCGTTTGCCACCTTATTATTAATGACACATTAGCAATCTGCTTTTCATTTGGATACAATGAAGAAATTAAGCTGCTTTTTCTTCTTGGGATGGTCTTCTGCCATCTTTATCTTCTGTTTGAGCTATGTTTTAGTGCTTTGTGTGTGGCTGGACAAAATAGTATTTAATTTGTCTCCTGCAGAAACAAACTCCCACGACTATTTGAACCAAAAGAAATGCACATTTTCACTGATTTTCAGTTAAAAGGAGCTCTGCACGTGATGCAGGGTGCATTTTCATGTCCAGGGGGGATATATGCAATGGGCACACATGCATGCATGGTGGTGCAATTTAAAGAGCAGTAGCTACTTACCAGACTCGGAGATGTCATCCCAGTACGGAGAGTCAAACTCATACTCTGCCTTAAGGATCTGCTCAAAGAGTTTGGAGTCGTTTTCATCATAGAAAGGGGGATATCCACACAGCCTAATGGAGGACAAGAAAAGAGAGGTGACCACTGGACCCATTTCTGTCCAGAAGGTGAGAAGGACAGAGGGAGAAGAAGGAGAAACTCTTGCTTAAGACTTGCCCCAAGGAAGTTTTCAAGCAGGCAAGTGCTACCATGAGAGAAGTCTGTAAACCCACTTCTGAAGATTGGCACTGCCCTGAACAAAGAGGAATTATTCGTGGAAGCCTGGTGCTGTTGATCCCATGCTGACCCATGCAGATATCCTGGCCTCCCTCTGCATGCTTTTGAGTGTTTAACCAGAGGAATAGTTTCATTACACAGACATGACCCCTGCCATCCTCTTCTATGTGTAAGAGAAGATTTCATGAGCTAAACCCTACATCCACAGAGCATCAGCCCCTCACCCCTCAGCACATCCAGAAGACCTGGTGCAAAGCAGGACAAGGAGCCCTGCAGAGCTTTCAGGCAGAGGGCATAATGCATCTGCAGGTTGTGCTGGGCTCTGTCTCCCCAGGGACAGACAGGAGGATGCCTGGGAGCCCATCCACCTCTGCAGCAGGGCCTGCGAGGGCTGCACGTGGACCTGCTGCTGCTGCAGACACGGGGAGAGCCTCTCCCTTCCTCACTCCTGCAAGTGATTTTGCTGACCACATCCAATTGTCTGCCTTGCCTGAGGCTAACAACAGTCCTGTCCTGGTTTTCAGTGTTCGTAGTCAGACTTCTCAGAAAACCTAGCCCCAGGACAAGCAGGACATTGAACATTATTTGCCTAGTTTGAGCTCATGCATTCGGGGTGCACCCTCCCAGTGCTGCAGAGAGCAGGACAGCCACGGTGCAGAGGCAGGGCTGGATATGGGAAAAGCACATCCAGCACTGCATTAAGCAAATGCAGTGATAAAACTCGCGTGTCAGACATCCCTCACACTCAGCTGGTGCTGCAGGGAGAAGTCTGTGCCCACTCTGTCAGCACAGACACCCCTTCTTCAGGTTTTAATATCAATATTGCAAAGTGCCAGATTTATCTCTGAGGCTGGCCCAAGGTTTCAGCAAACCCATCCTGCTCACAGTTAAACAGACCTTCCTGCCTCTGTGGTCTGCATAGACATGATACATTTTTTCCTCTCATCACTGGTCTATGGTCTAAATCATTCTTTCACATACTTTGCTGGTATTGAAATGATCTTTTTCTTACAGTTTTTTTAACACTGAGTCAATCAACCTCAATAAAGCATTTAACTGGAGAGAGCCAGCCATTGCAAACAGACTGTAGATCTAGCTCAGAAGCAACAACAGAGTAAGGGGGGAACTGCAAGAAATGAAATACTTGAGTTATTTATAACCCAAAGCCAGCCAGCTGCCCTGGAGGTTATTTGAACCAACTCAACACTTGAGGGTGAAAGAAGCAATGTTTTGTTAGCTCTGAAGAGCCAGTGTGCTTGATAAATAATTTAAATACTGAGTGAGATGTTGATCTGCGTCACATCCATACTGACCTGGGAGAACTCTACTGAAATTTGCAGCATCATAATGAACCCACTGTGGTTCAGCTGAACCAGAAATCTCTCTTTATCTTGGAGAGCAGATGAGCCAGTCCTCATTTGTGTCCCACTGGATGACTGCCATTATCAAAAGCTGTAAGATAACCTCATGCCAGACAAGCATGTATGTCCAGAGCAGGACTGTGCACCTACTTGATGGGCACGTGCTTGTGTGTGGGGCTGGGTGCTCCTGTGTGAAACCCTCTGGTGCAGGACGTGTATGAGGAGGGTCCTTAAAAATGCTGAATTTAAGCAAATGCCAAAAAGGCTCTATGTGCATGGACAACGAAGGAAAAACATCTGGTAGCTTAATGAAGAAACTGGATCCACAATCAGGGTCCAGCTCTACAGGTATCTGTGACGAGCTTACATACCACTTGTTTTAGTGTAATAATTATCAGTGCTCACACCCCACAGTCTTGGGGTGGGATGCACACGAACTGATTTTCACCTTCCTCCTCTTTTGTTACCACCCTCAACATTTTGGGTGCTTTACTGAAGGGAAATGATGGAAGTGACAGCACCAGCACTGCAACTGGTAGGATGGGCACTGGGGTAGAGATGCCGAGGTTGGAGCCAAAAAAAAAATTAAAAGAAAAAAGAGAAAAAAAAGACATTTGAAGCCATTGCTGTGTCCCCTCTTCCCTGGGAGACTCAGGGGCCTCCATGTAAGAAACCTGACAGCGCGTCATTAATTTCTTGCCTTCCTCAGCACTTTCCTTAAACAAACCCAAAGAGCTGTGATAAAGCATTTTAAGGCGAGCAGACAGCGCTGTGCATGCTGAGGCACTGGCAGGCTGCTCTGGAGAGAGAAATAACTCCCTTCAAATGTGCACTGCACTAATTACTTTGGCAAAGGTACAAGAGCACAAGTTAGGACTGCTGTGATTTATACACACTTGTGGCAGCAAAAGGTAGGAGCAAACTGCTGAGCAGCACAGAGCTGGAGGGTGACAACCCTGCAAGGGGGGAGCACAGAGACATGAGTCCCAGCAAGAGCCCCAGCCTCTCCAGAGCCTTTCAATCCAGCTCCTCTGCATGGCTTGAGTATCTACACATCTGGGAAATCAGCCTCGGTGTGCAGGAGGTCATTGCAGCCCGTGCTGATGCACAAGGACCGGGTCATGCAGGAGGGCACCAGAACTGCTGGGAGCTGGGGCAGAAAACAGGGCACAGGGCAGAAGACAGCCTCTTTTGGCACAGCTCTTCCCTTGCTAGGGAGAGGCTGAGAAGTGTTAGTTGCTGCTACAGGTCATGGGCAGGGAGATCCCCCCAAACCAGCCCCTGGCCTGAGTGCAGGGCAAGGGCTGATCCTGGCTTGGCCAGGGATGGGATGAACCTCCTGCACACAGGGATCCAAGGATGTTCCTCTGGGAGGCAAATCAATGAGGACCTACACCGAAAACCAAGTGAGAAGGGACCCTGTAGGTCAGAAGAGGTGAAATGTGGGAGAGGAGCATCTGGGCACCCCGGCACAGGGATGGGTTGAGAGCCAAAATACAGGCAGCCTTGCTGTCCTCTCCCTTAAAAACAGAGCTTAGGAAAACACAGACGTTTTAATGTTACTTAAGATTTAACATTATTGGCTTTGCAGAAGGGATGGGAAAGCCCCAGCAAATCAGCCTATCTTGTAATTTATGGCTGGAGGAAATCTTGCTGGACTTCCAGCAACTGGGCCACTTTCCAAAGTCCATAATGAGTTTTTGTTTAATTCTTACAGAATCAAAATCCCACCGACTTCATTTCCATCTGCTGGGACATTTCTGTGTGAAAAAAATGACCTCACTATCAGAGGTTCTGCTGCTTTTCTTTAGATATGCAGAAATGCAAAAATAACCCCTCTGTCTTCGATGTGAAAAAATCCTGCACTGTCCTGGGGGAGTTGCAGGCAGCTATTAGTTGTCATAATTTTCTTGCAGTTTCACCAAATAAAAGGTTTTCAGAATTATTTAGCAACCTTATCACATAAGCAACAGATTTTCCCCTAAACTCCTATTCCCAGTCTTGCCTTAAAAATAATGGGATGCAGATAAGAAAAACACAGGTGGATGTACAAGAGAAAGATATTGCCAGAAGTCATTTCTAAAAGTCATCCTGAGAGCACAAGAGGAATAGCAAGAACATCTTGTCCTCACCAGGCAGAGAAAGCAAACCCCTGCAAGCTCCCATTACATATTGGGGGCGATACTAAAGGCTAAATAACTCATTCACAGGGTCAGTGTCCAGCCTGTAACACAAGAGGCCCCAGGGTAAGTTTTACAAACAATTTTACAGTTAGATTAGAACAAAGAATTCAGTAACTGCTCAAAGACCCGAGATGTATAGTGTGGGAAGTCATCCAAGAGCTATTTATAGGGATAAACATATGTATTTCTTCTGTATATTTTGAGAACAGTCCCTCATATTGGCTGACACTGGTGCCCCCACAAAGCAGTTGACAAGGACATATCAGCATAGGGAATCAAAGACCAATTAAGAAGCAAGCAATGAGGAACAATCATTTGGGGTTGTCTTCCCAATATTAGCTGAGTTTTCCTGAACAATCCAACATGCTTGTGTCCTCTACCACCACTATTTCTCCTTCCAGTGCTGAACAAGTAAGTTATTCCTCACTTTCTTGCTTAGGCTTGTGTGTGATGCCAAGCAGGAAAGATGACTGACCACTTTTTCCCAGTGGATGACTCCTAGGGTGATGGTGGAAACTTCTTTTGGCTTAATATACTTTGCACTGCCCCTGGTTAATCCTTCCATACAAACATCACTGATGATTCATGCACATCTACTTGAAAATCAAAAGCAGCTCAGCAGCAAAGTGTGAAAGTATGATCCAAGATTTATCTCCAGATATGTAATTGTTTACAAACAATAACAAACCAGTAACTCTCTTGTCCTAACAGTGAACAGAAGAAAATTCAAAGCAAAATGTGTTTGACCTATTGCAAAAGACTATGAATAACCAGGAGCTGAGGCAGAGTATTCTGTGCCCTCAGGTTCTTTTCCCACTTTGAAACATGATTTTCTATTGTTTGCATAAATTAACTTAATCTTCTCTATATAAGGTATGCATGTGATCAGTATTTTAGTCCTCCAAGATTTTATCACCCCTCATGTGACCCATAAATGTCCAAAATGCAGCTTGTGGGAATCCAGTGAAGTCTCTTGCTCTTCTTATGCTTTATATTTTTAAGCTGGACACATTATCAAAACTACCTTGTGATAAGTGGAAAGCCACGCTTAACAGTGAGGCTGTTTCAAATTGAGAAATACTGCAACTGGAATAACAGGAAATTTCAGGCTCTAAAATTGGTTTTTGTGAATAATGACTTCTCACGCAAAACAGGTTTTGATAAAAACTCCTCTGGTGCGGCCTCTGCAATCTGGCTGTCATTAATGAGAAGCACTAGAGACTGGCACTGAAACAAAGGTATTCTTTCCCAACACATCCTTGCATATCATGGAAACAAATGTTTCTCTGCAGCATCAGTGCCACAGAAACAGTTTGTTCTTGCAGTGTCATAAAGTGAGGGCTCTCAAGTGAGACTCAGCTTGTGTCTGGAGGCACTCAAACCACTTGCAGTAATATTAGCTTAAAGCATCTTTAATTTGTTCCTTGCTTCTGTGTTGGTTTCCCCTGAGTTTCCACCTTCTTAAATGACAACACTCTGTCCAGAGTGGCAGTGAGGATCTGTGGGAGAGGTGAGGAGATGGGGCTGCACGTTGTGCTTGGATTGCCTTATGTAAAAACCCATCTCCAGCTGGTTTAGGCACGTGCAAGGAAAGAGAACTGTGCTGATTGTGGAGCTGGAAATGGCATTTCCGGATGGGTGCGGTGACATATTGGAACTAATAACTCCTGCTCAGGGCAGGATTGACTCCCAGCACTGCACCAGGGTGGGTATGCTGCTGGTCCTGGTGGCATCTCGGTGCCAGGTCACACTGGAGCCCGCTGGCACTGCCACCTCTGGTGGTGTGGCACTGCTGAGACCACAAACCTACGTGTCAAAGCTGTGCCCATCACTGGTGCTGTCAGACACCCCAGCAGGGCTGACTCCTTTCAGTTTAGGGAAGGACCCTCCTCCTCTCTCTTTTTACTCTACCCCAGACATCCACTTCCTTAAGAGACCACATCTGCAACGTCTGGCTGTTCCTGGAAGCAAGGATGAGATCCAGATCAAGCCTAGGACACGTGAGATGTGGGCTGGGTTTCTAAGCTCACACTGCACTCAGCAGAGATGGAGTGAAGGGAGGCTGGAGAGTGATGCAAATGTACCATAGAGCAGATGAATCCAGACTGTGAAAGCAGGGCTCTGAGCAGGCAGCAGGGTGTGATCCAGCCACCTCACCACGGGCATCTGGTGCTGTTTGACATGGCCCATGGTCTCTGGCTTGGATCCATCTGCCTGTCCCAAAAGAAGGTCTCTGCAATGTGTTACATCTGCCAAATCCATGTGGCTGCCCTGGACCCCCCAGCAGGCCCTAAACGTGCAGGTTTAGGCAGCTGAACAGCACATCCTGGTGAAATGGCTGCTTGGATCCCCTCAGGCTGGGCTGAGGTGCCCTGGAGAAGCTGAAGTGCACAGGGCCCCTGATGCCATGGGGGGCTAACCAAAGGGGGCCCTGGAGTGCTGCTGACTGCTACAGGAGCTGAAGGATGTGGCTTACACATTGAAAGAGCTGGTTTGGTCTCAGACCCAGTCCCACCCAAGCTGTAACAGTCTGGCAAAGACATTAACAGGCTCCCTCTACAGCAATGCATTATTGCTGTTCATTTGGGCTGTACAAAATACAAATCAAGACCTTATTACCTGAAGCACAGAAACGCTGAAAAGGTTTCCTTGTCCTGCAAACAGGAATTCATAGAGGCTCATTCTTACTGAGATGATTTAAGCCTTTTGGGTTGGGAATTCCCTGTATAGCAAATAGGGAATTATAATTTGAGGAGTGTGCATGCCTTGCTCGACAAGCTGAGCACAAGCAGATTTGGAAAACAGAGCAGGAAACAGAGCTGAACCTTGCAGAAAGAACAGCCTTGCTTAGGAAGGGGGAAAGGATTACAGAGGAGATTAAAATCTTCCACCTGTTGAAGAAGTGTTCATAAATTGAGTGTGGAGGACACTTTGCTTAGCACTGTCTCACCCCTACTCCTCAGCAAGACCCGTGAAAGCAACAAATGAAATAACCACAGGTCTGCCAGCACAAAAGGCCTTTGGTGCATGAGCCACTGACACATGGGACTGACAACCTGGAGGAAAGCAGAGCCAGGTTTATCTCCAGGCAGCCAGATGCAACAGTTCACAGCCCTCCCATGGGCTGCCAGATGGACACATATTTTCATGGTGGATATTTGGCAATAAACTGAACCCAGGCAGCAGCTGAGCCTGGAGGTGAGGCAGAGCAGTGCTGTCTGCCACCTGCATCCTCCTTTTCCCACTGTCTGAAGCTGGTAGTCAGCAAAGTATTAAAAGAGCATCAAAAAAGACTCCAACCGTGTCCTGCCATGGCTGGCAAGGACTGACAATGTCAAAAATCCCAACCCCTAGGACTTCCATGATCAGGTCTGCTTGTGAAAAATGGTAACTTTGAGTCACCATACACCAACCTCATCTAAAAGAGCACTAGGGAATGCTTTGTGAAGCAGCCTCTGAGGTATTTTGGCATCTGTCCTCTTCCTCATTGCTGTAGTATGTCCTGCTGGGCTTTGAAACAAGGTCAGAATCAGCACTGTTGATTTTTGCTTTGTTTAGCAAAAGCTTTTTGCATCCTGCTATTGATTGCTGCTCCAAGAGAAATCCATTCCCACGTAAGTTTTGTACTCAACAGGTTTTCAAATATTCATGTAGATTAGAAAGTCAGTCATAAAACTAATGTTTTCAGGCAGGATTTTGGTTTAAATAAATAAACACATATGTAATAAATAAAGCCGCCTTCCTATACTATTTTATATAAAACCTCCTTAGTTTGGGTAGAATATAACTTATGCCAATGTAACACAAGTGTAAAGAATGAACATTGCACAGAGTGGATAGCACAGCAATGAGGTATATCCTGGAAAAAATAGTTCTACAGCACCATCAAAAAGTTATTCATGTTGACAAGCCATGAAATGTCTGCATAAGGAAAAACGCAACAAAGTAGGAATGTTTTAATGCTGTGCCTCACTGGAGCTGCTTTTTCCTTCAGACTTGTGTAACTGTGACAGTTGTGTAAAAGGGAAAAGTAAAAAAAATAAAGCACTGGTAATACTGTCAGGAAAAGACATTTGTTTCTGTGGCTGCTCTGTGGACACAGCCAGATTTGTTTCTCCTCAAAGCCAATGTGAGCAGGGGACACAATGACTTCAATAATGTCACATCCTGGACAAGCCACCACTACTGCACACAGTGCAGTTCTGGTGGGAGCAAGGATTTTGGCAGCTGAAGGGTACAGGTTCATTTCCTACCACTTTTTCTCAAATTTCAGCCTTCATGCAACTGGGAGATGTCCAGGGTACATGCTACCCCATGTCACAAGTGGCAGGAATTAGCAATTTTGCCACAGGCTAAGCAGGTGACTCCACGGTGGGAGAACAAGCTGCAGATCCCAAGGTGCCAGCCCTGGAGACTCCAGAGGTACTCACAGGATGTAGGCGATGACCCCGATGGACCAGCAGTCCACGGCTTTGCTGTAGGGCTTCTGGGCCAGCACTTCAGGAGCTGAAAATAAAAAGCCAAACAAGCACATGTTATAAGGCCAGACATTTGAATGTGGTCAAAAGGCAGGACCCTGAAACTTGAAGCTCTCCAAGACCTTGTTTTGCTCTCCACATAAAGCCCTTGCACTTGCAAATGTCTGGGTTTTTTGAAGGTCATATTCTCACATAAAAGGACGACTCCTAAAGTGGAGCAAATTCACCTTTTTTTTTGTCTCCAGGCACAGAAAACAAAACAAAGCAGAGGAAAATGCATGAGAGGCAGAGGGCCATCACCTCCCTGTTTAGGAGGAAAATGAGGCCAAGCTCTGCACGGGTGCAGGGATGCACATTGTCCCTGAGAGCATCGCCACTGCCGGAGCAGGGAGTGCCAGAGGCAGCTCAGAAAGGGCAGCGAGTCAGGGAGGAGATAAACTACATCTGCAGGAGAGGAAGCAGAGCAGTCACCATTTCTTCCAGCAGCTGCCTTCCAAAGCCTGCTGCATGTCAGAGGCAGAGGGAGTCATTTGTCCTTCTGCCTCTGGAATCACAGACACCTCAGAGGGAGAAATGAAAAGCAACAGGAATTGGACACGCACAAAGGAACTGGGCCACCTGCCTCTATAGTTTTCAGTCACCATAGTTTTAATTTTGCTAGAGGCAAGAGCCTGGGAACTTATTGAAACTCTGTGGATCTGCTTTACTGTCTTACACTACTGAGACTTAAAAAGGTGTATTTTTTGTTTAGGATCCTGGAGTATTATATTTTCCCTGTTGGGATCTTGCAGTGCAAATGCTTAAACCTAAATTTTAAAACCCTGTGACCCTAATCTTTTTCATGTAAAGAAGCTTTTGTCTTTTTCAAAGCAAAATGTCCACAACAATGCAAGAAATCACTGATTGTGGCATTCCTAAAGCAGACTTGCCACACTGGATTTTAAAAACCACAGTATTTCCTTTGAGTAATTTGGAGTTCAAGTGCTGGAAAAAAGTCATGAAGTGGCAAGTCCCAACAAAAATATTTATTGGGAGTCACACCTTCCTCTGCAAGGAGTCTCACCTATACCAAAGCTGTTAATTGCTTGAAGAACAGGAAAAGAGAAATTGAGAAGTACAGAGATGTACTGTAAAACTTGAGCCCTACATTTATGCTCTGGTGTACTGGTCTCTTCAAAGAATTATCTTCTTAAGCAAGACAAGCCAACAAAACCAAGGTCAAAACTGCCAGCAAGGTATGGAACAAGAAGAAATAACAAGAATCAGAAAAGACTTTCCAGTGCTTTGATGTGAGGGCTCACGGAGGGGACTGAAGGATGACAGGGCACGAGGCAGGTGAGGGCAGCCAGGTTGCATTTGCACATGCACAGCAGTGATGGAAAGGGTCAAATTTCACCAGGGACATCTTGCAAAAATGAAGAAAATTCAGGGGAATGTGGATAAAATTATAGCTGGCAGCCAGATTAGGAAGACTCTTGAAGACTGGGATATGCTTCAATCTGCAGCACAGGTTAATTACTACCCCAATCTTCAAGTCATTCAGCAAACTGGGACCACTGCTTGTGAATTGGAAATTGGGTCCACTGCATAAGAAATGAGACAGTTTCCTGTTTTGTCCCATCCCTTGTAACTGAATTTTGCGACAAAATATGAGGAAGAAGGGAGTTAATATTCTACTGTCTTTATGGGCTTAGATATCTTCCAACTCCCCAGTCCTTCCAAATTCCCAGTATTTTATTCACACTCTCTTCTACCTTTGACTGTCTGTGTCTGTTTTCATAATTTTCAAGACTGGTAAACATTATACATCTCATAACTCCCAAAGAAAATATTATGCAAATTGCTGCTGAGCACAAGTGAGCTCCTGACATTATACAGATATGCCACATTAACATAAGAGAAAACAATTCTGAGATGAGGGGATGTGAACTATATAAAGATTTTCCCTCTTAAAACATCAAAGCTGTGCTGGGGCATTTCTCTCTGTTTTAAAGGAGTGAAGAGCACTGATAGCTGTTGCTGTGGATGGCAGCTCTGAAATAGGTAAGACCAACACAGGATGAAGCCCAAAGCAAATGTGAGGTTATTACCTCTCCTTTGGTAAGCATTAATGAAGAAAGGCAGGAGGTTTAAATACTTCTTTTAAGGCCAAATGGCTGCTTTTGTTTTTTTTTTTTCCAGTGAGCAGACATGTAGCAGGAACAGGAGGACATAGCTCAGCATCATCTGTCTCTGATACACGGAGAAGTCGGAAATATTTAATGAGATGAAAAACAAGTCAGAGAAGCTCTCAGGAATGATGGCAGATCAGTGCCAAGAGGCAAAAGCAGGAGACACAACGAAAAAAAACCAGGAGCTGATAGCATTAAAGAATCAACACAGACGGCTGGGGAGACAAAACAGCAGAAAAGAGAAGGGGAAAGCCAAATCTCCCATTTCTGGTGCTGGGGAGATGCCAGCTGAGCAAAGGCTTCCACTCCCACTCATCCCCAGGGAATCACTCTGGGCTCAAATCATATACAGTGGTCATCCAGACAGGGAAATCAATGGAGCAAACCTGGACCCTTCCTTCACATCCAAGAAAGTGTTTCAGACCAAATCTGCATTGCTACAGTGCTGGGTGCAAGGTGGGGCAACAAACCTAGAGCCTCCGTCCACCTGCAGGTACATGAAGAAGATGTGCTTCCCAGCCCAGATGATCCTGCTGTCTTACAGTTAGCTTCTCTTCAGTTATGTTTTGCTTTTAACAAGAGAAAAAACTCAAAGACTTGTTTCAAATGGAGGTTTTAAGAAAAGGTACAGACCAGACCCTTTGGAACCCTTTCAGAACACTCTTGCCCTCAGAGAGCACAGCTATGCTAATAAGCTCCCTGAAAATGCAGCTGCTGGTTGCCAAAAACTGCAATCCATGTTCCTGCAAAGAGCTCAGGTGATGGGGATTGCTGTGATACTTTAAGCCTGTTGATCACACTGTACAAGTCATGAGGGTGCCTGTTCTTCAGAACAGCCTGCACTGCACACAAAGGGCCAGCCCAGCCCCTCTCCTGAAGTGAAAACCTACCAAGTACCCTCCTCACAGTGCAAACAGGCTGAGATGCACATGAAGCAGCTTCACCACAACACCAGAGTCCTTCTTCCACTGACTCCTGGGTGAAAACAACTTCTTTCCTTTTTTTTACACATTAACATTCACACATGTAACATTCCTTCAGTGTTCATCTTATTCTGGTTGGCCAAGACTTTGAAGTTTGAGGCTGTTTCGGAAGGAGACCAGGGTTTCAGTGCAGTACTGCTGGCTTCTTGTGCTCCTGTTGTCCCTATTTCATGTTGCTGAGTCAGATTTAGGTATCTGCCATTGCTCATAATGCAGTTCATGTTTAGCAGAGGGTAACAGAACTCTGTGTCAGGATATGGCAACAGAGCTGAGAAATTGCCCTGTCATGTGCTTCTGCCTGAGCAAACCCTGTTCAGAGTGATTCCCTTGCTTTATTTTTGCTTGATTACTCATGATACTGCCTGAAGGCTCCTGAGGTAGCTTATTGCTAATAAGGCTATTTCAAAGGCTTATCGAGTATTTTCCAACCTTTGACTCAAAGGATACTAAATAGGTCAAAATTCATCGTGGAAATCTATTGCTTACTTAAATGCTGTGGTCTTGCCCAGGGCTAAGAGGAACACGTGGGTTTGTGAGATCTGAAACTGCTACTGGATTTCTGGCAGAGCAGAGATGAAAGTTGTGAAATGCTTTTATGAAAGTTGTGCTTTCAAAAAAGCACTACAGAACATGAAAACAGTGAGTGAGGTGGGGTGTACAGGGACCAACCACATATCCAGGATCCAGCCCAATTTGTATGGCAGGGAAGTACAAGAAAATTTTGCTTGAAGAGGGATTGGGACTCAGAGCAAGAATTTTAAATCTCAGTAGGATTAAGATATTAGTCAGCCATAAACACAGCTCATAATTCAGTGTTTCTGCAAAAGGATTGCCTCAGACAGGCTTTCTAACATTTTTTTCGAACTTTTCAAGTGTCTCGAAAGTCTAAGTTCCATCTACAGAAGTAACCAAAGCTTTTGAGGGACCACCTCTCATGGAAAGTCATTCAGTGAGACCCAATTTCCAAATATCCAAAATCTCTTTAGAAGAATTTGCTGAGTGCCTGGAGTCTCCTCCAGCTTCACACACCTCAGGGATGACTCATTTTCAGGTTTAACAGCTCCCCCATCAAAATTGAGTTATTATATAAGGTCAAAACCTGACCAGCCCAAATCTATGATGTTTAAAATTATAAATCACTAATGGCTTATTGGGATCTTGCCCATAATCACACACATCATTCAAGGTTTTGAAAACACCACTTCTTCTCCACATTGGACAATGGGGTAGGACCCCTGCAGGTCAGTCCTTACACCTAATTTGCACTGAAATGAGCCACACAAGCTGCCCCACCTCTCCCAATTCAGGTGCTATCTAAAAATTGGGTATCTAGTCCCAGCTCATCACCCAGACTCTTTCCATAAGAAATGGGGTAAGAATGGTAAGCAGATAAGAAAATGCAAGCCCTTCTTAGAAAGGGTTGTATTGTCAGATCCTCTTTTCAGTAAGCAAACTTTTAGACTGGCCTCTTAACAAAAGTGGCTCAAATAATTGGGTTAAATTATCTTAACCATCAGCTTTTCATCACAGAGCCAAAATCTCTGACAAAAATCCTGAAAAAATAAGAACTCAGAACTGTTGACAGTAATTTAATCTGTAAGGTAGAGGTCTAAAAGCTGAAATGTTAATGTACGTGCACATTTTAGATATGGTCTAATTTGAAAAGTTATACTTTGATTTTCAGAAAGAAAACTGATATTTGTTGAGGAATTAAATTATAATTACGCCTTTCCTTATTCAATAAATTACCTAACCACATAAACAGGGATTTACTGTCTTGGGTACTACTGTTCTTTGTAGACAAAAATAAAGAAAGTTGAGATAAAAACTGAAACAAAAAGAGTTGAATGTATATCCTGATCAGAAAAATAGACAGAAATGAGGGGGGCAGTTGCATACTTGCAAATACTTGGGCAGCAGACATGAGTTAAGATCAGGTTTGCTTCCAAGTCAGAAGCTTGTCCAGCACTTTGCATAGTGGGATCTGACTGGACCCATTTCTGGAGGTGAAGTATAAATAGTAGCCAATGACTTATTAACAGAGCCCTGGGTGCCTTTGACATGTGATGTGTGCCTAATTCTCTTCCAGCAATTTAAAAGCAAAGTGGTTAAACTGACAAAAATAATCAATTCTAATAAAAACTTTTAAAATGGGGTGTTCTACATATCTCTGAAAAAAAGCACCAGGAAATGAATTTTAAGTGATGGATCCCTGACTGCTACTTAACCCTAGGTAAAATATGTGGGAAAGAAAAAGCAAAACACAAAAAGAGGTGGCAGACAGGGCACTTCACGGGTCGGGACTGTGGCATTTGTCTGCCCCAGCCTGGTTGAGGACTTTTATTCATGCTGTGCCAGAAGGAGGGATGACTCTTCCATTGATTTGAGGGCAGCTGGCAGGTGCTAAAAGTTGGAGTGACACTGCAGGGCATGAAAGCTTTTGGCTGTGGGCAAATTGCAGACCACCTATGCAGAAGCCCCATCATCAGGTGTAACACTCAAGGAGGACCATTTGTGGGGATCACCACAGTGACTGGGAACAAAAACGTTCTGTGCTTGGAAAATGTTGTCTGAGCAACCTATTACCTTTTAAAATAAGTACAGAACTAAAGAGGAGCAGCGTCCTGTGAAGAAAAAAAAAAAAAAGGGAAGAAATAGAACAAATACTTAGAGATGTTTTCTTTGTGAAGGAGGGGGAGAAGTCCTGTCAGCACTGCAGAAATGAGTGGCTGTGACCTCTTGAACCGGGATGAGTAAATCCTGCATTCAGCAAGGTAACAACAAGCCTGGAGGCACTTGTGCAGCTATCAGAGCCCAGAGCACGGGTAATGAGAGCTCTCAAACATCTCTCAAAGCACTCCAGCTCCTGTCACAGGCTCTGAGAGCTTCCTTTCCAAACCAGCAAGTTTTCTCATGTAAATAGGAATGCTGAGAGGCTGCATGAGATCACTCAGTGACCAAGCAGAGCCACTCCCTCATCTTCATCAGCACTTCAGCAAACATAATCTAAGCTTTCCTGTGTCTTGAGACTCATTCTAGTCAGTGCCCATTCCAGAGCAAAATAAAACAAGTTTGATAAGGACAGAAGAGCTGACAGCAACAGTTATGAAAATTGCTGTCTCAGCTCAATTCCTGCTGATGCTCTGGAAGAAGATTTCCAGTCTGGTGTGATTACACAAGACTGCTACTCAGACAGCATCCTAGTCCATGTCTTAAAATACAACAACGAGGGGCTGACGGCTTCATGATGGGAAAGCACAGAAATCCGTTCCTTTTTCTGATTTTATTGGGATAGAGTGTGTCTGTGCAGTGTGAAGATAATGCCCAGAAAAAAGTACCTGGGACAGATCTGTATCACTGTGTCATAACCACATAACCTGAGTTCCTGTACTCTGGTATCATCAGAACCATGAAAACAGGTGAGGTGGCAGTTGCAAAGTAAAAAGAGCTTCTGAGTGCTGGAAAACATCCAGTCTTTCCTGCTGGAAAGATCTGAGAGAAATCTATCCACTGTCAGCTTCATGGATTTCACTGATACCCCAGAGTTTAATTTTCCCACCTCAGCTGATGGTCTTGGTATGGCAGGAGGCACAGGCTTGCTGGATGTCTCGTGCACAAAAGGAGCCTTTTAAATAGTGTTTGCTCAAACAGACCTCATCAGCACCTGCCATCTAATGCTCACTTTCAGCTACTTGAACTGTTTTTAAAGGCTGCTGGTAAACATGCTGCTAATAGGTAGCCTCGTATAATCACTACCAAAAGGGTAACAGATCAAAGAATAAATGACAGAAAACAATTGGATACTGTCCAGGAAGGCCCAAGAATCTAAAGAGCTTTTGCATTCTGACATCTGAGTCAGTAACTTAACTGGTTGTAATAGAGGATTATTGAACATGTCTGAAAATCAATGCAGCTCCTTAATTTTACTGTCTTCTATCAGAGGAATCTGGCAAATGCTATCTTTATGACTAAAATAACACATTTCATTAGGTAAAGCTTCTTCATTTTCTAGGTGCTTGCAGAAACAATACATTTGAGGCTATTCTTGACATGCTCCTGGTGTAGGTACAAGCAGTGTCTTTGAGAACACTCATTCTGCAAAGGACTGAAAACACGAAAGTAAATCCCACAAACCCAGAGCTGGAATGCAGGATTGCACCCCAAAGGGGAAGAGGACACAAGGCAGAGCACAGGCAAATACTAAAACCTAACAAATATCTGTAAAATCTCATGTACACCATGTAACAGCACCAGAAAATGAGTATTGTTTCATTTTCACTAAAATATATCCAAAGCTCTTACCGACATAGCCAGGAGTTCCACAGGCTGTGGACATCACATCTCCTTTACCCTCCATCTTCGACAAGCCAAAGTCACTGATCATGATTTTTGACTCTTCATCCTGGCTGTAGTAAAGCAGGTTCTCAGGCTAGAAAGGAGAACAAGCACAATGAGTTTTGAATATGTGAGTTCAGTAACAACACCTGTTCATTCATGCATTGCATTTAATACAATCCTTAGTCATGTCATACAAAAATGTAATTTGGTTCCCCCAAGCCTAAAGAGTTGTCCTTAAAACATACATGGAGATCCTCTCCAGACTCCTGTATGGCAACAAATGGAAGAAATTGATATCCTGAGCTTTGAGCAACTTTTCTGGGATAGCAAATTTCTCCTCTGGCACCTCAAATAACACCTATGGCTCACCCCTTACTTGTGAGATGTGTCTGACATATTATCACTTCAGAGTGGTAAAACAGAAGGATTTATTTGAAAACAGGTAAATTTGGCAAATCCAGGTAGTATAATGAAAAATTTTTTACAGTATTTGAAAAAAGAAAAAGGAAAACAGGATGTATTGGAGAATTTTTGTATCTTCTCCACTGGAAACAAACTGTTTTGAGAGAGGAAATGCCTTTACAGTTAACAGACTTGCAGCAAGGATGTTTCAGCTAGAGCTGATTAGGAAAAAATGCTGAAGGAAAAATGTGCTATAGCACTAAGCACAGCAACTTGTTTATGGCAAGAGAAAACAAGGATCACTCCACAAAGCCCTGTGACTTTTTATAGCAGAGTCAGGCGGGTTGGAGAGCCCAACCAGCCTCCATCTGCTCCTGACAGTCCTGCATCCATGTGTTTTGAATGTGCTGGGAGAGCCCACCTCTTCCCCTGCTTAACTTTTGGGCTTGTGAAAGGGTCCACACCTGCACACTCAGCCTGGTGGCAACGGGCCCTGGACCTTGGGGTCTCCACCTATAAAAGTGATGGGTACCCAACGTTTCCAAATAGCCTCGGTGGAGATTTTTGGCCAGAGCTGGTACAAATGCTGACAGGCAGCCTGGTGTGTGCTCCAGGGAATGGTGAGGAGCAGCTGTGGCCACACAACAACCTCAGGCTCCCTGGGACACATCCAAGCTTGGATTTGTGCAGAGGAGAAATTGCAGTGCAGCAGCACCAGCATCCATCTTCCCTTCTCCATCTGCTGTGGGGAAGGGGCAATGAAGGAGTGCTGGATGTCTCCATTCAGGAGGTTCTGGCATTTCCTGGCTCCCCAGCCCCAGCATCAAGTGATGGCTTTATCCATGGGACTTGTGTGAACATGGGACACACGGCCATGAGGATCTACAAGCCACAGACACAGCTGTGGGCCAGCTGGGCTGAGGTAAAAAGGGAAACAATTCGGTTCCTAAAAATAAATACGCAGTTGTACCATTTACGTGTCTTTCTCATGATGCCTTGCAAGTCCAGTGCTTTAATTGGACTTTATAGTGCCGACACTGTTTTAGGGACTACAGTTTTATGCCATGTTCTGCCCTAGGCTGGAGTCACTCCTGATTTTTACTTATGCCCTTGTGATCTGCTGAGGGGTTGGTAGACTTGGGATTAAGGGAAAAGTAGTTATTTCCTAACAATTTCTGCTAACTCACCCCAGGTTCCCACTTACATTTAGTAAGGCCAAGAAATCCACACATTTAAAACTCAAACCTGCTTAAAAGAATTCTGTTTCCTCAAGCTGGTTAATTCAAAAAGCATTAACAAGGTGGCTCTGTACCAAGTAGAGCTGCTTGAACCTTTCAGTCCTTTTGTCCATCCTGGACTTCCCCAGACACCACCTGCTGCCATCTCTTCTAATCTGATGTTGCATTACTTAGATTAGAGACCTGGAGCCCAGACCTGCTTTTACCAACCACAGCAAGTACTATTTTGGTATCTGAATAAACACATAATTACAATAAATTATTGTTATGGATGTTTCATGGTTTGTATTTTTGTAGAGTGGATCCTTTCCCAGAGTTTCATTTTGAACCTTACACTTATTTTGATATTTTGAGATCACAAAAAGCCTTATTATATCCCTGTTTTTCTCATCATAGTATGCTTTTGCTAACAGAAATTCACAGCAGGTGTTCCTCATATAATGTATTTTATGAGTCATTATGACAACTGATATGGTACTGACAAAAGCCTGCAAACAAAAGAAAGAAAGAGAAAAGGAGCTACTCTTTGCTACAAAATACCACTGGAGAAGGTTGATTCGATCTAAATTCAGCATTATGGGCTTACATAAACTCTGAAAGTAATTTGTACATGAATTTCCTTGCCAACACCAGATCCCATATTTTATTACAGGAACTTTAAAATAAGATTATTTTTTAAAAGTGAGAGGTATAACCTGCTTTGGATTATAAAGACAAGAATACTAAGAGCTTGTACAGTGGAATATCTGAATTAAGAGGTCTTGGATGTCACTCCAAAAATATTGGTGGCAGAAAGAAGCCTGAAGTTATTTCCTAGAAATTGAATTTGGAGCAAGCTGGTCATGTTAAAATACAACATTTCCATACTGAAATTCTATGGAGCTCTAATAAATATGAGAATATTTCTATGTACTTCAGCATAAGGGCAGGAAATGAACAGGAACTGAGGGCAGTGTGTGGAGACTTTAGGAGATGGAAGCCTAACCAGTGCCTCCTTACAGGAAACCCATTATTTGGGACTGTCTGGACTGGACTGCACAATACCGTGGAGGAAACATCATTTGAGGATATTAGTGTATATTTTCTTTCAGTGGACTTAAGGTTTTGTCTTAAACATGTGCCAAACCAATACTTAAATTTTTTTCTACCTTCTTATTCCCCTATCTGTTGAAGATCATAGGATGCTCCCCTCTCTAGGAGGTACACAGGACTGAGGCACGTCCCTTGTAGCAGAAAGGTGTGGAAAAGCTTCCAATCCCATGGGAATGGCCCACACACAGCTCAAAGATTCCCATCTGGAGTCAAAGATAGGCAGGAGGAAATGACTGCGTGGAGATTGTCACAAAAGAAGGCCAGGTCTGCCTGCCTTGGGCACTGCTGCACTTTGGAGAACTCTGCTGCTGGTGGTTACACCAGTAACAGGCTCTATTTTGCCCCGTTGAATTTGGGAATAAGCCTGTCATTTATTATTTTACACCACGCAGCATTTCACCTCAGCACTGATTTTGGAGAAGACAACAAGCAAATAAAGAGGATCTCTCAAACCCACGGTTTTTCATCCATCTAATGGCATAAAGCAAGATGACATTACCAGCACTGTAACTTTGCTAAGAGTAGTCAAAAATTGCAGGCATGTAGTTAAATATTAGATTATATCAAAATAAATTAGGAATACATTTAATAAAGACTTGTATTTAAGAAGTAAAAAAGGAAAAAATTCCATTCTTTGTGCCTCCTGAGTCTATTAATGTTCATTAAGCCTTTTTATAAGGCTTATATAAGGCTTGTAACATGTAGCCAAATTCCACTCTTTTTCCAGGGGGAAAATACAAGCTCTGCATCAACATCCAAGGAAACTCCTGTTTGGAGCATCCTTCCAAAATACAACCAGAGGTGTTATTTCACTCACTGAATTCTTAATTTCTGGCAGTAAACTTTGGCAGAATGAACCAGCTCAGGAACTGAACCCACAGCTTTCTCTTGAAATTTGTATCTTTTTCTAGTATCTTCTGCTAATTATTTTAAATACTAGAGTGTTATCAAATCCAAGCCTTTCTGCTTGTCTAATGCCAGTTTAAGATACTGGAAGAAAACAATAAAACAACAACGTTTAGGATTTTTTTACCTGAAAAACTGAGAGGTTTAGATGTGACAATATGGTGCAGCTGAAAGGATAATCATCTAAACATCACAGTGGCACACAATGGTCCTTAGAAGAACCCTTGCTATTAACAGTGTCTCCAAAAACACTGCTCCAAATGATAGGAAATCACTCAAACTTCTCCCACTATTGCTAGCAGTTATTATGAAGTTAAAGTAAATACAGCACAGTAAACCTGCAAAATACTTTACAACAGTAAACACACCCCAGCTGAGTTTTCTGCCTTAATGTAACATCTTGGGTCTCAGTGGCTTTCCCCCACATCATACATACAAAACTCCCATAGCAGCTGCCCTGATTGCAGGGTCCTCATTAAAACCAATTAATGGGGAGGCTTTGGAGCATCTCCCCCATGGTAAAACCCTACTAGAACAGCCAGTCCTGGGGTACACGTGTTGGTTGGACTCAGACAATTACACAACCCTCATGAACACTGCCCAGGGCACTGAGGGTGCTGTGGCTGTACCTTGAGGTCCCTGTGCACGATGCCCATGCGGTGCAGGTAGTACACAGCGTCCAGGACCTGCCGGATCAGGGTGCTGGCGTCCTTCTCCGTGTAGAACCCTTTCTCCACGATGCGGTCGAAGAGCTCTCCCCCTGACACTCTGGAAAACACAACGGGGAGCAGAAGTGTGAGGATGTGCTTTGTGCTGCCCTTTCTGTGTCACTGAAGGGTGGTCAAGGCCATGCACTAGACACAGGCAGCCAGAGCAGATCTGCCTGCAGCTCTGGGGGTCCCCCACTGCCCCAAGAAGGGCCACGAGGACGGTGGGTCTGGAGGGGAAGCCTTAGGAGTAGGGGCTGAGATCACTTGGTCTGGTCAGCCTGGAGGAGACTGAGGGGAGACCTCACTGTGGTCTTCAACATCCTCACGGTGGAGCGGCAGACACTGATTTCTTCTCTGGTGCCCAGTGACAGGACACGAGGGAATGGCCTGAAGCTGAGTCAGGGGAGGTTTAAGTTGCATATCAGAAAAAGGTTCTTCGCCCAGAGGGTGTTTGGGCACTGGAACAGCTCCCCAGGGCAGTGGTCACAGCACCGAGCCTGACAGAATTCAAAAGCACTTGGACAATGCTTTCAGGCACAGGGTGCGATTGGGGTGTCCTGTGCAGGGCCAGCTGGACTCAGTGATCCTGATGGATGCCTTCCAATTCAGCGTATTTTATGATTCTATTAATTGAGTTTGATTTTCTGCAAGCACTGGTCAGGCTATAATGGAAAATCAAATCCGTCACACCTCAGGGAATGCTCCAAAACTCACTAGCACTTGCAGAGGGAATCATGAACATACAGGGCCAGCAGCCAGAGCAGCAGACCCTGCTTTCCATGCTGTCCCACCCTAGAGAACTTTGCATAGGCAGTTCCATCTGCTGGTGCTGGCCCGCTCCTCAGATGATCCCTTGGGGTTCACTTTTCACTCCACTGACCAAGGCCTGGGGTTTGCCCTGGAGGAATGATCCCATTCTTTCCCCACTAGTGAGTGAAATGCATTCAGGGGTCGCTGCCACCACCTATAGAGCATTAGTTTATTAAGGCAGCCTGCATCTCTGACAAATTTAAAAACTCTCAGAGGTCCCCTCCTTTACTCACACATATATGTTCATTTATCTGCAGTCACAAGCTCTTTAGGCAGAGCACAGTCTCTGTCTGGCACTGGTAGGAGACAGTTATTGATGAGGAGCACAGACTATCAGTGCAATTAATCAGCAGATGACACAAATGAGGAAAGGATTCTACAACTCAAAGAGGAAAGAAAATAAAACCTTGACATCCCACTATTTAATGTCTGCTATATTGCACTTTTTCCCTGCCTTGCTAGAAATAACACGTTCTGAACCCAATCTTAAATAAAGAATGGCACATTAAAACTCCCTGGAGGAGTATCTGAGGAAACAAAAGAGGAAAGAAATGTCTGAGTAATTGAAATAATAAAACTGTCAGCAAAAAACTGCCCTACTAGGGTAAATAAAAGATTTCCATTTTAGCAAGCAAAACCTATTAAAAAATAAAATGTATGCGATTTGTTTCTTCAGCAAGTTGCACCACTTAGCATATCATAAATAGCACAGTAAAACTTTCTTTAAAAACAAACCTAATAAAGGGAAAATAACAAATGATTACAGTCATTAAATACATATGGACTGAGAGCTTGCCATTACACGAACACTAGGTAATTCAGCCACTCCAGGCAATAATCTGCTTGAATAATAAAATGAAGTCACTTCCTAGGGAAGTTTGGAGCCTGAATGGAAGAGAATGCTACCTCTAATAATGAGCACATTCAGCTTCAAAAATGAAAAGCAACCTTGGAAGAAAAAGAAAGAAACCAGATAATCCCTCTATTAAGTGCTAGGCAAACAAACCAAACAGCTTGCTAAACTACTGTCACTAAATTGAAACTGCAGGAAAGGTGAAGTTCACCCAGGATCTGAAGTCCACCAGCAGCCTGAATTAAACCCCTTTCTTTCCTGGTTTCTCAAAACAGGAGTTTTATTATATGTTTTATATACATATTTTTATATTCATATGCATGAATACACAGAGTGTTGCTCCAAGCTGCTTTTGGCCCTACACTCACTGCCTGGCCCATCCTGTGCCCTGCCAAGGGAGAACAAACACACCTCACCCTCACTGTTCATTGAAGGCAGGACAATTTTATTGAATCTGGCTCCTATTAGCTGAGTGTCTTTTTATATTTCCCTTGCAGTCCCTTTGTTTCCTGTGGATTGATTGCACTGAAAATTGAGCCCACACAGTAATTAATATCACTGAATACAGTACATTTCCCCAGGAAAATGCAGTGTGTGCTGTTTTGCAGTTTCATACAGTTACTTTTGTTACATTCAAGCAATGGACTGCTTTAGTAGCTACCAATTTACATCACATGCTTTCCTGCACAAGGAAACTCTCCTTCGATCTTTGCAGAGAGTATATTTCCACAAAACATTTTTCACTAAATTGACAGAACTTCCCTCCATACCAGCTCACTTCCCATCCCTCTTAAGCCTCATTCTTTAATTGAAGGTTTTTCCTAGTCAGATTTAGTCCAGTGGATCTACTGTACCCAGGCTCAATCTGTTTATAATTTTATTCCAACACACGGAAAATATTTGCAACCTCTTAAATGATGCACTGCAAACCAGAGCTTAATCCAAGGACTCAGGAGGAGCAGCCCTTACATTTTCAGCCACTTGCTTATTCAGGGTGCTGACAGCATCCCAGGTAGATGCAGAGAGCCAAGGGGCTCGTGCTCCCATTTATTAGTGTGGTGACCCCACGTTATGGTGCATTGCTCGTTTGCACTCACCTCCAGAGTCTCCCTGCTGAGGGCAAGATTCCTGGCTGAGGTCCACCTCCCTGGGATGCTCTTCAACTCAGCACCCAAGGCCATGGCTACCTTCCATATGGAGCTTATGTCCATATGGCTTTTCTCCTCCAAAATAGGGTTAACTCAACCGTAATGTCATTGGGAATGCTGCTCCCTGCACGAGGCCCAAGGACTGACATCAGTCAGAGCTGTTACAGGAGAAAAGCAGCAAAGGCAGCTGTGGGAGAGCATCTGAGCTCTAAACCCATAGTGAAGATGTGGCCTGTTTGCTGGTCTTGATCCCAGCCCCCTCCGCCCTGCTGAGATGGGACTTGGCACCTGCTCTGAACAGACCTGGGCACTCACAAAGCAATGCTGCAATTTGTTCCAGTCTTTAATATTCTGGAATAATTCGTTTCTTTTTAATGGCACCATCCAGCTTTGCCCTCCCTATGGCAATTTTGAGGCAGAGTTGAAACTGCAGGCAGTAAGAGCAGAATTAGGTCTTTGTCTTAAAGAAATTTAAGACAAAATTTTCTGTCCAGAAAGAGAGGGTAGGAGGGATTTCTCATTAGTGGAAATTAGAGGACTGCTCCTGTCTTGCAGCTGGCACTGGCTCACAGAGCTGGACACACAAACAACAGCAAAAGGAACCCTTTTCCCCTGATTTCAATCTTGGTTCCCAGCACAGAAAAAGTCAAAGGAGGACTGGCCAAGTCAAGTTACTTGAAAACATTTAACCCTGGAGAAGCTCAAGTGTTACACTGGGATCTAGAGTAGCATCAGCCCTGCCCGGGGACTCAGAGTTGGGCAAAAGTCAGCAAAGCAGCCACAACTGCACCTTCTGTATGGATGTGTCTGCTGGGACTGCCTGGATGGAACCTGTGGGGCTCCAACCCTTGGTCCTTGCTCAGCCACCGAGCAGGGGCTCTCCCCTGGTTCTCCAAGCACCCAGGGAAAAGCCCAGCACTCAGGGAAAGAGCTGAGCTAAGTGTCCCCATGGCACATGGACACCCCAGCAAATGCCTTGTCTCCAGCAATACAGGAAACAATTTCAAAACAATGATCAGAAGATTAATTTGGTTTAGAATAGAAAACAGCCCCACGAAATCCAGCCATAAATATGAATACTTTTCATTTCTACTACACCTTTCAGCTGAGGCTATATGCCTTTAGTACAGCTAGTCACTACTAGTACAGCTAGTACAGCTAGTAG
>VZRO01008518.1:393462-413705 GCA_013397915.1 Daphoenositta chrysoptera | reverse complement strand
GCTCTTGGCTCCTTTTTTCAGAATAAAGAGATGGAGAGTTAAAATTTTTCTCTGGGACTTTGGTTTTTTTCCTTCTTCTTCTTCTCTTCTGAACTGTTCAACAATACCAGACACACTGGGAGAACTTTCCACCAAGGCCCAGGCTGACTCAGCTCCGAGGAGGAGGAGAGAGACCACACCCACAGAAGGACTCTAAAATCTTCCCAGGTTTCTCTGCACACCGAGAGATTTTATTATTTAGCATTATTATCCTTTTTTCTGTATGCTTGTTAAATAAATAGGGTTTTTTTTTCTCCTTCACTTTCCTCCGAGAAAAATTCTTTTCTTTCCCGAACCTTGTTGGGGTAGGGGTGGCTGTAATCTGCCTTCTATCAGAGGATATTTTCCTCCAAATTTTCCTCAAACCGGCACAATATTCCCTGCTATTGTTTTTCCTTTAGCAACTCCACTGTCCAACTAGGCATTAATAGTCACCTAATGTTATATATGTATATGTATATATATAGTTTCTCATATGATGTCTAAATTGGAAAAGGTAATAGGTTGTTTTCACATGACCTAGTTTTGAGATCACCATTTCGGAATAATGTTTCAGTTTCTTTAACCTCTCTTTAAAAAGCATTCCATAACCTGGAGTGCTGCTGTAAACCAAGAGGCAGTAGTACTTGGCCATATCACTTTTTCACTTTTTCCATTCCCCTTTATTGTTTGCTATTTTGAAGTGTTCCTAAATTACAGATGTAAATTATTCAGCCTTAAATGAATATAATTGTCATCTGCATATGAGAATTTTAAAGGAGATTTTGTAGAGTGTTTGGATTCTGAGATATCTTTAAGGAAGGGTGTTTGATCCTCTCTATGTCAGTTTTTGAAGTATGGGGTTTTTTGGATCATTCAGTACCTGATACAGCTTAGCTTTGTTTCTCAAACATTAACTTGTATACCTGAAAAAAACTGCCTTTCACTAAGGCTTATGATCCGTAACGTGTATGTGGGGCCACTGTAGTGTGTGGCATTTATTGTGCCACTTGTCACAGTGAAGTGGGAGATTTACCTTGCAGAGCAGGGGAGTTTGACCCAGCAATGCCTAAGTACAGTGGATGTATGGAAAACAAAAGATGCCGGACACTGAGGGGTTTTTCCATTAATCTTAAGCATTTATACAGCTATGTCTAATGATTAATTTTGTAGTTAGCTCTTATGAATATCTGTATCTCACAGTCAGAGTGCCAGGGTTGCATTGTAGGATGTGTATGAGAAGGGCTGATATAGCATCTGCAATCCACGTGTGTGTATCGTGTATTAGAAAAACCCTGTGCTCCATAAACATCTCAGTAAGTACATCTGTAGCTGACACACATGTGCATGGCAAAGTATTTTTATGTTTCTACTAGCAAACATACAGAGTTTTAAAAATATTCTTCTTTGGCAGCTGTTGAATTGTTTCTGTATAGCTTTTCAATGCAAGTGGAAAGTCAGTGCTTGTGAAGGAAGGACTGAGATTGTTCAAAATACTTGAATGTTAACTAAGGGAGGAAAGCTGGTAGTCTTAAATCCTAATCTGCTGTTTCTTTTTCAAGATACATGAGAAAGTTACAATGATATTATTTCTTAAGCTGGTTAGACTGAATACTGAGTTTTTGCTGTAGTTCTTCTTTGCTTCTCTAAAATCCACAATGCAGAAGGTGATTCAAAATAGCATTAGTTGTGATACAGATACTTCAACAAAACAGGACAATTCACAGAAGCCAAGATGCTGTGACTTTCCTCCCTAGTACAGTTGTATTTAATTATCAGCTGAACCAGAGTGCTGAAGACATAGATGTATGATTTTACTGTTCAGGAGTTTTTCCAACTTCTTCAAGAGATGCTTGAAGAGTACATTGTTTAGGGATTTATTTTTTCCATTGACATAAATGAACAAAAGTAGATATTTTGATTGCTTTATAAATTAATATAACTTTTTTTCTAATTTCAGGTTCACTTTTACAATATAAACAGATAACTCCTATTTTTATGCCCCTTAACCACTGTAAATTAAAACAAATTATTAAGGCACTGGCCCTTAAGTATTTAGAATAAATGTTGTCTAGTATTATAATGTTTAAGAAATGCAGATAGGGACAGGATGCAGCAAATAATAAATAATGCATTTACAGCTTTAAAACATAAAAAAGTTGCGCAGATGTTTCAGTATATGAGTAGCTCCCATGTAAAGCCTTTAAGTAAATGTTTTCATAATTCCTAGTTACTGATATGCTTGTCATCTGATATCGTCATCTGATATTTACACATCATACAAGCTAAAAGCTTTAACTTAATCACTTATGAAATGTATTTCCCAAGTTACAGATTTATGAACTTTCAAATACGTTCCTAATCCTTCCTGTTTATGTTTTTCTCTATTTTTATTTGTAAAATCTGATGCTTTCTCAAACTCTTTTGTCTTGCACATAACTATCTGCAATCCGTGCCATCTCTGCCTCTGGTGGATCCTGAACTGCAGGTGGGTGGGATGGTTGTTGGAGGCAGCACCACTTTAGATACCTTGTGCTTTTCCTGCTTTTGGCCACTGTTGAAGGCAGAGGTCTGGGACAAACCTTTGCTCTGGCCTGGTGCAGCTGCTCCTTGTGTTCACAAGTGAGTATTTAGCGAGAGGAAAGCTTTTAGCTGTGTTCTAAGTTCATAGCACCAAAATTTGCTAATGCCTGTGCTTCACTGGTAGCCTTCATCTTTCAATCATCCAGCCAGACCTTCACATTTGTTGCAGTTCATGAACTGGGAGGTTTCTAGTACTGTGAGGAACATGTGTTTTTTTCTTAATGAAGAGCTTAATGTGTTCTGAGGTTTAAAGGTAGGGTGAGGAAACTGCAAAGGAAAGCCTTGCCTCCTGGCAGTTTTTTCTCCAGTCTCAGCTAGATGCTGACTGACAGCTGACTTCTCCAGCTCCTTCCTTCGAGGGCAGGTAAGATTAACTCAGAAGGTGACAGAGTACCTTCTGGCACTGAGAGTTATCCTTTCTGGTGATTTCCTCATTGACGTATGTCAGCCCCACCCTTAAAATAGTTTAAAATAGAAATAATTTCTTTAATAGTTTAAAATCTACTTCTTTTAATTCTCTCTTAGTTTATTTGTACTCATACATACCTGAAAGCATGTAACCATGCTCTGTTCTCCATCTGTTGCAGAACAGTCATTTCTCAAACAGTGATTTCTTACCCTCCACCTCAGTCAAGGGTGGCTTGCACCTCCAGCATCTGCTGCTACCCTGAAAGGTTTTGGGGCCTTTCCCAAGGTTGTTGAAATGTATGGTGACAAGTCTGAAGACTCTGATAAATTCTGTGAAGCTTTCTTCTGGTACCCGATTGCTACAGAAATTGGGGTAGGCTGCTGCCATGTGCCACAAGCAATGAAAATCAACATATTCTACCTAAACAAAATCCTTGGAAAGCACAAGTTTCACATGGTTTTAGTGCTTAACTTGGTGGTCTCTTCTTTATCCATCTTGAACTCACTTCCTTGATGCTATTGACTATGAAAAATAACTGATAGTTTTAATCTGATCTTTTGACGAAAATCTGTATATGCCGTGGTGCTTGTGATAAAGTTTGTATTGCCAAGCTACTTCACAGGTTAGAACAGCAAGTTGAAATTGTTTTGTATTCAAATAGTTGAATATAAACTATTGAAGCAGGTTATATTCACTAGACTTAGGTGGTTAAAGTAATTTCCTTTTCTCAAAGAAGTAAGTTGACTCCAGTACTCTTCCAGAAGACCACCTTGTTTTGAATTTTCCCTACAAGAGGTGCTGGAGTCACAACAGCAAGGATAGATCTGTGCCACTGAGGAGTTTCCCTTCATTTTCTGTATTGTCTCAGAAAGAAGCAAAGCCAGAATTTAACAAATGCTGCCTTTCTTACTTAGTGTTATGACCACTTGTTATGACCTGTACTTGTCTGTATACTCAGGAAAGGAAGCAGTGCTGTTGCTTATAGACTGTCTTCCTGGCTTTGCCTCCAACTGCATCTCACCACCACATCTTTGGACTCCTGCCAGAAAGGATGTGGTTTTTTTCTTCTTCTGTTCTGCATTTGGACACAGATTGTACAATTTCCATTTTGTTGCAGCTGTATCATGATGAGCATCCCTTCTTATGTTTATGATATAGTGGAGTGTGTGATGTCATCAGCTGATACACTGTCTCATGCTGTGACATACTCTACATGAAATGGTGCAAGGCATCAGCAGTCCCTGACATAGCTGTGATTGCTGTCCTGGGAATTCTGAGTTCTTTCTGGATGCCCTGGGGCGAAACAAGGCTTTTTAGAGGAAAGACCCTTTCAGATTTGGATTACGTGGAAACTGCTGTCGTCAGCACGCTTGGATGGTTATGGCTCAGCATTTCTGTGCACCTCTGCAGAGCAACTCCATGCAGTATGGAGGGATGTCTAGCATTTTCCCACTGAGACAACAGCTGTCATGCTTTAGTGTTGACAGTCAACAATCATAATGTGTCACATAAACAGAACTGTGAGATGTTCTCCTGTATAGGGAAGTCAATGACTTTTGGGAGGTTGTCTTACAGGATAGCTCAGTTTGGTTAAACATCTGGGCTGCTAGTGAGAGACACAGCATAAAAGTTGAAAAAAACAGAACTTAAAATAAAAATTCCTAAGCCTTACCTTTCTTTTTTACTCTAAAAAGTAATGGCTTTTCAGTTTCTGAGCCTATGGATTCCTAACACTGCAACTGGATGCCTTCCCCCCTTCTCAGTCTGAGGCATGAGTTCCTACTGAGCATTTCTGCCTCATCTTCAAAAATACTCAGAAGTCCTGGCAGTGCTGGGACAGCTTCCCTTCCCAAATGCTTCCCCTTGTCAACTAGATAGTTTCAGCCCCATTAGTGTGGGGGTTTCTCAGCCCCATGAGGTGTGCTTGTTAATTTTAAAACACTGGGGTAGCCAATGCATGGCATGCCATGTGTTCCTGTCTGGCCTCAGTTGAGTTCCATAGCATTTTCCTGTGGTCAGTGACAGTGTTTCACAGGGCACCTTAGACAGGCATTGGTGCCTTTTGTGAAGGAGCCTTTCAAGGTCACAGCCCTGAGCAGCCTGTTTCCTCTGGAGGAGAGGGGTGTGAGCATGAATGAGCACTTGCATGAAAGACATGAGAGGGCTGTTTATTGATAACTGCAGATAATTCCAGATGTATTCCATATCTGTATTCACTGTCCTCTGTTGTTCTGCCTCAAGTGCTGTCAAGTGATTTTGATACTTAAAAATTGCAAAGAAACCAAGAACACAGCAGCAGGATCCAGCTACTTGTGTCCTCCTAGAGGGAGGAGATGTCAGCACTTCTGCCCCAGCAGCTCCAGTCATGCTTAGTCTTCATGTAAGTGGGCAGTATCTCTGAAAGGTGTTGGTTACTGTTAACATAAAAATTTAGGAATACAGCAGAGTGGCATTTGAAAGCACTTCGATTTGTGGATGAAGTCTGCATGTCAGCACTATTTCTGAACAGCCTACCAGGTAGGCAGTTGTTTAATACTGCTGTCTTATTTTCTAGTAAATCAAGGTTTATGCAGACCAGAATGATGGCACAGGCTTGTCATGCTGTGCTGAATATATTCAAGCTTTTGGCCTAAAACTATATTACTTAATTTTTGTAATGAAACTGGTCCTGAAAACTTTGTAATCACTAAAATGTATATAAAAGTAGAAATATATATTTCAGTTAAGAGGGCATCAGGTAGCACAAATATAGTTAAACAAGAGCCTTATGGGTGCCTTCACCGATCTTAACTGTTTATGGTTTTTGTCACTACCTGAACTTTATCTTTTATAATGTTGCTAACCCTTTTTCCTTTCCTGGAGGTGTATCAGACATTTTGATCAATAGCTTCTCTCCGGTTCAGTGTAGAAACAGATACTGTTTATTTTTTGGGGTTGATAATTCTGCTGAGATGCAGAAGATACTGTTTCATTTGTCTTATTTAGTCAAAATAACATTTATGTCTAGTTTGAGTTGTAGTGTAAACCACCTGTGAATAATTAACTTACCTGTTCAGCCAATTTTAGAATAGACACCTGTAGTTACAGTGTTTTTACTCTGTGAAACCAGTACTGGGTCAAATGAAGTTTCTGTAGCTTTATACATGAGGATTTTGCCGTAAAAAATTTGGGGAGGAAAAAACTGCTGTCTTACTCGCCAAGAGATTTCAGCACACAGCCCTGGGTCAGATGTCAGCACCCTCAAAAAGTGCTGACCAGTTTACATGGGATTCACAACCACCAGGGGGGTGAGGTAAGGACTTCCTGGTCATCACTAGAAGTTGACATGCATGAATTCCTAGTTCCTGTCTGGAGAGAGATGTCCATGGAAAGGTAGTACCCAAAAAAATTCGTATCCTGGACCTCTGAAACAAGACCCTTCTGTGAATGGAGGTTGTTAATACACAAATCTTGAGTAAATATAATTTGTGGCATTTGGTTATTTCTTTATATAATGATGTTAGAAATAGTTTCAAGGTGATAAAAAATTCTTGATTCAAGTCTCAGACAACATCAAGCATTTCTAACCATGTTCAGTTTTGATTTCATTTAGAAACCAATTGGTAAGAAGGCATAAGTAGATTTGAGTTGGAGATCAGATAAGATGAGCATAAATCTCTGTGGTCATCAAATACATTACTTTCTTTCAGATCTTTGTTGCACAAACATGATTAACTGAGTAGTTTCTGATTTTTGTTGTGCACTTTGGCCTGTGTAAATCTAGTTCTGCGAAGAATTTTACAGCTGCATCTAAAAGAGTTGGCATTCATGTCTAACACTCTTCAAAGGGTAAATACTCATGGATACCACATTTCAAAGGATGTGGAAGAAATAGATAGACAGTACATCCCCTGACGAGCTCTGTGTGTGCACGGTCAGTGAAGGCTCTGCAGAATCTGTGTCGCCCAGAGTCATGCAAGGGATGCTGACACCTGTTACACCTTATATACTCTAAAATGCAACATTTCATGCTAAGTGTACTTGCATGCTTCTTAAAAACTAGACAAATAACATGTATCAACTTTGCAAACATAAGACAAAGCAACAGTGTTTGTCATCAGTCATCACAATATACCAGTTTTGAGTAGCAGGTTTTTTTTAAAAATTACATTCTTTTTCTTGAAGTTTTATATTTAGACAGATTTCTTTGTCTTAAATACTTGAATATTTTAGTGTAGTAGTTTTTTTTTTTTTTTTACTATTTGCCTATTCATTCACTATTTTGTGTTTGTATTTCACCTATTTCTGATAAATATTGGAATAAAGATCAGAAACCCACTATAACAAATTGGAATTTTTGTTTTTTCCTTGCAGTCAGTAGGGCCAAAAATGCTCTTGTTTTTATTTTGTCATGCCTGTGATTTTTGCAGAGAAGTTTTCACTTCTTAACCCCTGACTCACATTGTTTTGATAGACTGATGTACTTATTTCTAGATTTACAGGTATCTACATATGGAGTCTGCTGTGTTTAAATTCCATAGGAATTTTGAAAAGAAATTAGATTGTTTATGCAGGAACTATTAAAAAGCTGTCAAGAATTGGTCACAAGCTTGAAGGTCAGTCTGCATTTACACTATAAACTGTGGAGTAAAAACCACAGTGGATTATGAAAGCAAACTCTCAGGAAATGGGGAAACATGATGGCTTTAGTATTATGTTGCCCAAACATGCTCACTGTTTACTGTCAGGTAAGTTCCTGCTGGCTTTTTCCTGACATTAAAAATAAGCTATGTTATGCAGATGTTGAAATGATCTGTTTTGGGAAGGCATTGCATTATCTTTGAGTCAAATATATTTGTAGCCTGGCCTCATAATGCCACATTTCAGCTCTGCTTTTCTGTTCATCAGCTGGACTTGCTACTGTTTTCTCTACACGGTCACCTGCACTGAGATCAAGTAAGAGCGTTTGGTTATCAAAATCTGGTTTGAATGAAACAGCTGTATAGCCGAGTGAACATATGAGCTTTGTGCCAAATAGATGCTATTTTAGTCCTTTCAGTTAATGTGTTCCTTAGTACCATTCTCTTAGTTTCACAGTTAAGCATGTCATTTCTGGTATTTGGTAATGGAGATTTGTTAATGGAGATTTGCTTTTTCAGTTTCACTTACAGAGATGAAGAACTTGATAACTCTACATTGGCTTAAAATACAGATCAAGATTTTTGGGAAAGTCTCACTTGCTTAGATAGTGTTGTTTTCAGTAATGGGAATGTTTTAAGTGATGGCAGTTCCTGCTTCATCTTTTTTCATAGGGAATGTAAATGCATTTGTCAATCATTTAGGATTAAATGCTCTAAGGCAGTCAGGAAATAGAAAACATATATTTAGTACTTTTTATTTTCATACACATCTAAAAACATGGTCGGCAATTGTCTCTACCTAATACTGATTAAACTAGAATATTCTAATTTTTCTGATCACATCTCTGTTACTATAAATTAGCTACATTAAAAAGAAAAAGTTTTCTAGACGTTTTAAAAAAATACTAGGGGAAAAAATATTGGAAGGGGGTGCCCCAGATAACTGCAGTTTACAGTGGGCACAAAAACAACAACTATTACCTAATTTTAGCTACACCATCCTTTTGCCACCATTTGAGTTGCTCCTAATTTTCAAGAGAATAACATCTTTTGAGTTTTTGAATTCTCACAAAATTAATGAGGCACTGTCTTTTCGTGGAGGTAAGATGAAAAAAAGCTTAATACTTGGGGATGTTTTTCAGACCTAGTTGATGTGTGTGGAATCTTTATATGTGGTGTTCCTGGTTTATGATGGGCACTTCAGTTCTACATAGTAGTGATATTTGAGACTTCTTAACATCAGACCTGGTGTCACTGCTGCACATCAGGTGAGAGGCCATGAGGATTCCTGGTGACTTGCTGAGAGCTGGAACTCCTCTCTCCCTTCCCACGCCGACCTCCCCACTGCTCCTCCACCCTGCTGTACCTTGCTGGGGACCCGTAGCTAGAAACTGTTCTGGCATGACCAGCCCTTCGCAGGGCTGACAACAGTGTGAGGAGTCACATTTATCCTGTTTGAATTCCTGAAATAGGAGAGATCTAGTCTAGTCCAGGCCCCTGTTTCATCCACTCTTCCCCTCAATAATCCACCACCTCTGCATGCAGAACAATCCCACGTGTCTGGTAAAAGGAAATGCTGGCACTGACTTTGCAGCTGGGAAGTTGAGTTACAGGTAACTCAACACATCCCCTCCAAGGGAGAAAAAAATGAAGGTTACATTATCCCGTTTCTGGAAAGTCAATGGCAGGATACCGAGGGGAAAAACATAGAGAGCAGAGCAGGGCTGACGTAAGTCACTGCAGGCAGA
Source organism: Daphoenositta chrysoptera (assembly GCA_013397915.1). Classification (NCBI taxonomy): domain Eukaryota; kingdom Metazoa; phylum Chordata; class Aves; order Passeriformes; genus Daphoenositta; species Daphoenositta chrysoptera. The sequence continues at coordinate 404,328 of VZRO01008518.1, read as the reverse complement.
ATCTGGGAGCAAGGGGTGAGCCTCAGGAGTAGCACAATTGTATCCATACTTTGAAGTGATACTTGAAATTTTAGTGTGGTTTCAAATTCATGGAGCCAAGCTGTTTCCACTACATCATCTATTATATTGCATTCTTAATGCAGCTATCCTCTAGGTGTATTTCAGGTTTTTTTCAAACCTATCTGGGATTAGGGTTGGAAAAAAACGACAGGTATTTTGTACTGCTACCTGATGTTTTGCCGACTGATTTCAGGTGATGTCCTCTGCTTCAGAAGTGTTTAGTTCTCCAGATTTGCCATTCCTGCATGTACAAAACACAATTTCAGCCTTTCTGTGTGTTGCAATATAAAATGCTGTCACAGGGCTGTATGGGAAGCCTCTTGCTCGACATTTTAACCAGCGCTTTCCTGCTCTGTTCCCTAGACGACCAGTACTCTTTCGAGAGGACCTTCTCTTTTTTACTCAGGGCGCTGTTGCCACCTCGTGGCATTGGCCAAAACCACCAGCAAATGCTCCATGACCTACATCAGTTGCTGACAGATGTCCCCAGTGAGATGGATGTGGGATGCACAGAGGGGAGCAGGTGGATCTCTTCTGAGGTTTGACCTCAGTGCAACTCTCAGAAGTTTGTTACAGGGGATTTCTGATCAGAGTGCCACGTTCCTTGCGTGCAGAGTCAGTGGCAGTCTTCATTCTTTATCTTGTCCCATTTATTTTCTAGTGGACAAAGGTAGTAGCTATTGTCCATACTGAGCCTCAGATTTTGGAAACACGCTGTAAAGTCCTAAGCCTTTAGGAAGAATTGCAGAAGCACAGCCCTGACAGGCCATCCGCCTGATCAAGTAAATCATCTTGAGTATGTGCCATAACTCAGCTCTCTGTAAACAAGATGTTGAGCAACAAGACTAAGGAGTTTTGTTCAGATCTTGTTATCCACAGCTTTTTTTTTTCTTTGGAAACAGAATACTTGAAATAGTTCCTGAAAGTCTTGCAATAACCCTGTGAAGTGGTATTCAGTTTGGCTGAGCCCCAGAGTGTAGACTGTTATTATTGTTGCTAAAGCATTCTAAGGGCTGAAGTATGAGTTTCCTGTAAAGTGGATAAAATCGTTGAGAAGTTAGACATACTTCTATGAAATAAACTCATTTGTAGTCCAGCAAAATTCTGATGTGTTTTATTTGTTTGGGTTTTTTTTAATTGGAACTGAGAGCAGTCAACAGAAGTGCAATATTGAATTTTTAAAGCAATGTGGAAATGGTAACCAGAGTTACACCTGAAATTTGCCTGAACATTGCTCACTAGTGTAATCTTGCTTAATAGAGGGAAAAATGAGCAAGGCATGGATTTTCAGTGGTTATAACTAGATTAAAGATCATCCAAGCCCTTCTTTTTGAGACAAGTACTTACTTTCAGGTGCAATTAATTTATTATAGAACAATAATAAAAAAAAAAAGTCAGAGACCTAGTTGTGGTTTAAATTCTCCTGTAAATGGACACCACATGGTAAATGGAGAGGAAAAAGAGGAAGATGGTGCTGCTCTGGTAGACAGACACTCTCGCTTGGACCAGCCTGAAGTGCTGTTTTCTCAAGTGTGCTTTAGTTATGAAAATGTTACCATAAACCAGAGAAAGCAAGTGCTGAAAATCTTCCCTCTAAGACTTCCATAAATGATGAGTTCCTGAGTTTCTTTGGGTATTGACTTTCCAGCACCTGTTCAACATATTCTTAGCTAATATTTTGGGGGGAAAAAAAAAAAAAAATCCAGCTCCTCCAGATAATTTTTGGCTTCAGTCTAAGTTTTATGTAAATAGTAAACTGATTTAAAAGCCAATTTGGAACAAGCAGAAATCAATATGGTTATTTGAAGGAATACCATATAATTAGGTACACCTGGCTTGTGAGTGTAAACTATAGCTAAACTCAGTTTTAAAGAGCAAACACTGCTTAGGTTTAATATCCATTTAAATCTCCCTTTTAATCTCTTAATTAAATTTGTACTAAAAAGAGATTATTCACATAGGTATTTAAAAGGGTTTTTTTTTATTTGAAATTTTATCTAGATAAGATTTCCATTTGATATGCAAGTGGTGTTTTGACTGATTGCATGATTAATGTCTTTGGCGTCTTGAGAAAAAGGGCATCGTTTGATTGTTACACATTAGCAAAATACTTGGATCGTGTGCTTGGGACTGGAACACAGCCCTCACAAACCGAGACATGTGTTTTCCCACATGTACACCACTTTTATATGAGCAGAAACTTTCATTTTTTCAAGATAATATTCATTTCCTGTTCTGTCAGCATCACCGCCATACCTTAAAAAATCCCAAACCAAACAACGTTATTTGCCATACCCTCCAGTAGCACTGTTTAAAATATACGGTCTGTAACACTAGTTCAGGCACCTTGTTTTTGAGCTTTTTTTGAGTTTTGGCGATGTGATACTAGATTTTCTGGTTTTAATTAAAATACCCCTCTTCAATTAAAATCGTTCTAGCACTGTGTTTTGATCCATAGGCATCCGGCAATATCTCTTATGTATTGCTGAGAGATGCGGTGTAGTATCTGCTCTCGTGGCCTGTGGTGGTGCTGTCGGGTTTTGTGCAGCACGCTGACTCCCCCTACTTGCCTGGGGAAACGGTGACATTATGGCGTGATTTCTGTTTTCGGTGCACGGATTTTTTTAAAATTTATGGTTTTGGTGCTCTGCCCCTCAGATGTCTTAGACCTTGCTTTTATTTTTGCAAAGGCTGCAACTTTATATAATAACATAACCCTTTCCTAAGAATTATACCGCAAACTACTGCTGGGAAGCTTATTTTTCGATGTGACAAAACTACAAAACCAGCTCTGGTCTGCTCTACTCTTCACCAGACCAGAGGATTGCACTTTCCTACATCTGTTCATGCAGGTCACAGTCTCATTGTCTCCAATGCTGCTCTCTGCTTGGCATAGCACTGTTGGCAGGAGCAGTTTGTGCGTGGTCCTCTTAAGGGAAAAAAAAGTTAAAATAATGAGTGAAATATTTGCTACTGGAAGAAACAGTGCTATAAGCCAGTGTCATACATGTTGCAGTATTTGGTTCAAGGCCCTCAAAACCACTGTCTGTTTAACTCCAGTCACAAGCTGTATGAATCCCAAACCATCAGCAGCTGTCAATGATTGCCTCCTCTTTCTGGATAGCTGTGCTGGTTTTGGCTGGGGTACAGTTAATTTTCTTCCTAGTACCTTGTATGGGGCAGTGTTTTGGATTTCTGCTAGAAATAATGTTAATACAGGGGTGTTTTCTTACTGCTGAGCAGGGCTTGCACAGAGCCAAGGCCTTTTCTGCTCCTCACCCGCCCCACCAGCAAGTGGTTTGGGGCTGCACAAGCATTCATGGTGTTGCTGTGTGTGTGAATTTTCAGAGTGATTTTGAAAGAAAAAGATAAGCCAGTGAAACCCCTCCTGAGCTGAGAGCAGTCTTGTACCCTGGCAGTGTGCTGTTCTGTAACAAATAATGATCATTGTGAGGTTGAAAGGAGGGAATCAGTCTGAGCCACCATCGCAGGCCTGTGCTGAGACTGTGCTGTGACTGTAAAGTCCAACAATAAATGGGAGATGCAGATAAAATTTAGGAAGAAAGCTTCATTTTGAGGCTAAGTGGAGGGAGTTTCCTCACCTCTTAACTACAGGAACTTTTAAGTAGAGCTTAAGAACAACTTAAGAACAACTGTTGTCACTATTTGGAAACTTAAAATAGCAACATGTTTGGGACAAGGACAGAGGTTTGGAAGATGCACACTACAAACTGTCTTGGCAGTTTGCAAGGTGGTTACTCTATCACGTTGTCATCTTGTGCTGTCAGCTCTGAATATTTATAAATGTGGTTGTGGATATTGCAGAGGTGGGATGTTGTAGAAAAGTTATGTTCAAATGTTGTAGAAAAGTTATGTTCAACATTAAGCAGGTTCGACTTTGTGAAGCCTTTTGTGCATGTATCTTCTTGCCCTCTCTCTGTCCAGTTTCTTTCGGGGAGAAGAGCTGAGGTGAGCACTGTCTGTTAGGGAAGTTTCTCTGCATCCGTATGGAATCCAAGATCTGTCCCCTACATGCTGCTTTTCCCTATCCCTCACTTGGTAGGCTTATTGTGAACTCATTTGTCACCCCATAGTGCTGCTCATTCGGCCAGTTGATTGTCAGAAGGAGTTCTTCAGTCATACTTTTGTACAGCTTACTCTGTGGTGAAGCCCTAGGTTTTGCTTATTCTGAAGGCCACACCAGCAGTGCAGTGCGGGTTCATTCAGCACCAGCTTTGTCATGTTCTATTTTTAACATTTGCAAAAGACAGAAGGGACAGACCTCAGTACACCAGTAGCAGGTGGAGAACGGATGTTTTAACAGGAAGGTCTAGAAACAGGAAAGGAGGACAGCATAGGAAGGGGAGAAGAACAGAATTAAGTGCTGGATGCCAAGCATGGTGCAAATGCTGTTGAGTGATCCCCTAGTAAAAGTATCAGGTGACAATGATATGCTTTTATAATTTGTTAGCTTATAATTGTTAACTTTTTATAATTTATTAACCACATGGTAGAAGCATACACTAGAGTATCATTCATGATTTTCCCCAACAGGTGGGGGTATTGTGAGTGTTTCAGCAAGCCATAATCATCTGCTTTGGTCTAAAGTCTGTTGTGCAAAGGGGAAATAACGAGTTAAGGAATAACAAGCAGCAACGATCAGACCAAACCCAGGAGTACACATATTTTTCAGATCTGGAATATAGCTCAAAAATATAGCTCAAATCAAAATATAGCTCAAAAATACAGCTCAAAATATAGCTCAATCTTATTTTTATTTTGTTTCTCTATCTTTCGGTGGGCTAACTTTTCCTAAGACAAAAACAGTACCTGGTAGTTTATGTGCATGAAGAAAAGTTGGTTTAAAATTCTGCACCATATATAACTGAGATGTTAGAGTTGTGCTGTTACATGGAAACACTTAATACTGCTGAAAACAGTATTTCTGACATTTATCATAAGATAAGCACTGTCTAGGTTATCTTGATATATGTCTAGTTTATGGTAGAAGATAACACAGTTGTAAAGTCTGGCTACAGCAACAGGTAGGCTGTTGTACCTAATATTCTTACTTACAGAACTGTGTAAACAATCCTATTAAAATCACACAGCTAATCAAGATTTTTTTTTAAAACTCAACTCCAAAATAATTAAATTGCGTAAGAGTTGGAATTTGTTTTTGCTGTGCTCACACCTCACGGACAGTGCATATTGCATTTTCTTTTGCAATAGTAGAAGTAATACAGCTACAGATGCTGTTGCTTTACCTCTGTGTTAGGAAATAACTTTAAAATAGCTTCTTGCTTTGCCCAGTTTGCTCGGTCTGTTTGTAACTGCGTAAGTGCATAACTGAAAGCAGAACAACTTAGATGAAGTAGGCATAATACAATTCTTTGTTTCAGTGAGAAAGCCGAAGCATTACTTTTTTCTCTGTGACTGCAGCACTCTCTGCACACTTTCCCCGTGCGCCGGCGGTGCCCGTGCGTGGCAGCAGCAGAAGGCACAGACCGGGGGCCAGCCCTGCACCCTTGGGCACGGAGGGGGCTCAGCAGCTGGATTTGTGCATCCTAGGAGATGGGCAGTGCTGGGAGAGGCAGCAGGTCCTGCTTTTGTGCTGCAAGATCTCAGCGCTCTGAGAGCTCATCCACCAGTCTGAACTAATAGAGAAGGGCTAGAAAACAAAAGTATTTCCTGTTTCATAAACGTGTGCATCTTGAAAGTCAATGCAATTGTGATCTGCTTGCCTAAAAAAAAAATGGTTGTAGTGATATTGGAAGGAGTGCAAGAAAGGAGCAAGTCAAGGGCATGCTCCTGTGCTGTCTTTGCCTGCTTACTCAATCAGTAATTTCTATAAAAAGATCTTTCAGGTAAAATTTACAAGTTAATGAGGTACCACTTGCAGAAGAGATCGCTACAGCTAATTTCCTATTCTCAGTGTGGCTTCCAGACTTGAACTTAACAATTTTCCTCTTATTTCTATGAGGAGAAAAACCCATTATTTGTATGGTTTTTTCTGAGATAGCATCTTGTTGCCCTTATGAGAGGGCAGCATTTTTGGAGATTCCATATATGTATGCAGACCAGACCTGTTACCCTTTTTCTTGCATGGAAGGTTTTAGATTTAAGATATAACAATCTTACATCTTGTTCCCCCTCAGAACATTAGTTTGAGAAAAAGTTAAAACTCTTGAGAACTGGCAAAATCCAGTGTAGTACATAATTTCCCATTACATTTTGAAAATTGTATACATTAAAAAATAATATATGTGAGTGATTCAGGATAGTATCCAATGTTCTCCTTGTCCTGTATGAAAACTTCCATCATGTATCTACAATCCACACACATTGAAGAGCCTCAGAGTTGAAAATCTGTTAATCCAAACCTCTAGAATCAGAAATAGGTACAACAGCTTGTTTCGGCTACAAAAGAAAAATGTATTTCTTCTTGGGAATTCTCCTTGTATTTCTGCTCTGGGAATTCTGGCCTTCCCTCTGCAACATTGTCTGTCCATATGTGTGATGGGTTTTAAGCCCTTCATTGTAGAAAGTTTTGTTTTCCGTAAGAGAATTTGCCCCACAAAATTTTGTTTTGTCTAGTGAGTCTATTTTTAGAGTTTTTGTCATTCTTTGTTTTGTCCTTCCTATTCCATATCACATGCAGAGTTTACAATTAGAGAGGTTTTTTGAGCTTGTTTATTTAGCATGATTGCTAAATGGCAAAGCATTATCCCTAAGTTATGGTATATTTTAGTTTATTCCATGAAATCAGCTGTTTGAAAAGCTTTGTTTATAGCACTACTGTTCAACTACACAGTCTTACATGGGTCAGTGTAGTGCAACACTTTTACTTTCTCATAACTGATCTACACAACATTCTCCACCCTGCTAATTTGTGGGAAAGAAAATTTCAACAGCATGGCTACTGGTACAGCATAAAGAAACCATACCATATGTGTATTGTCATCTTTCAGGGTACTTGCACACCTTTTCCTTTTGCCTCATGGTTGGGAGTGTGGTGGGACACTCAGATCTTCTCAGCTGCCACTGGGGTCTGTCATGTGGCTTCAAATAATTCAGTAAGTTACAGCCAGCAGAAAACACACAACTGATTCAGGGAAAAGGACTGGTGGCTATCAACTGTACCAAGGAGTTGCAGTTGGGCATGGATCTTAATATTTTATTGTTTAAACGTTTGCAATCCATTGAATGTGACATTCTGGAAGAGCAGAAGTTATTCACCATGCAATTTTATTTGTGTTAACAAAATATGGGGAAGTTTGGGGTTGTTTTTTTTTTTAATCCCATGAATGTGTAATGTCTTAAATGTGACATTACCACGTCCTTCTCTAGAACTGTTCCAGAGCTGTACAGGGTTTTTCTTGCAGTGGAAGATTTAGTCTTTCTTCCATGGCAGCTGCCTCCTTTTGAAAGCTTCTTGCTGATACTTTTCTGGTAGTGGTGCTGCTTCCTCTTTTTTCATAAAACAAATCATTACAGTCTTTTTTGACGTGTCAGGATCTTCTTGGCAGCAATTTTTAGCAATTTTTTTTGCTACTAAGATACTTACTATTCTTTTGTTACATATTTATAAAATATGTAATAGGATTTGCAACTTCTGTATCTAATAAACAAATTCTTCTGTAAACAGAGCTGTGTCAGCATGGATTGTGACACAAAACATAAGCAGGGTTTTGAGCTGGACTGGGGATGTGCTGACACACAGCTGCCCATGCCTTCACAATTCCCCATGTACTACTGTAGTAAGCCAGGGGCTGGCTCTAGTCTGTTCTTGCTGTGGTAACCCTCCCGTAGGGTTTAGCAGAAGTCAGGACAATGGACAGATGATGAGTTAAAAGCCAAGCCAAACCAAAACTAGCTAAATTTTTTTGCAAAGTAAAACCAGAAGTTTTTTTTGTTTCAGCAGAGAAGGGTGGATAGGACCATACCCGCCCCCCCCCTCCTCCCCCCCTTTGTCTTACCCAGCTTTGTAGCTTTTAGGCTTTTAGCCACTGAAGTATGTCAACCCATTTTTTGTGTGCTTCACACAGACTATTTCATTTTCCTCTGGGAGTTCTGGCCTTCCCTCCACGACGGTGTCTGTCCTAATGTGTGGTGAGTTTTAGGCCTTCATTGTAGGATGGTACTTTTCTTTTCTGTAAGAGAATCTGCCTTGTGAAATTTAGCTGTGCCTACTAATTATGTTTTTAGAATTTTTGTAATTCTTTTTTTGTTGTTGTTCCTATTCCATATCACATGCACGGCTTACAATTAAAGAGGGATTTTTTTGAGTTTCCTTGCTTTTTACTCACCATGGGATCCAGATCAGTCTGGATGCTTTGACAAATGTCATTTCCCTGAAGATGTAGTGTCATCCCTTACCTGGGCTCCACTGTTTTCCACGGACTCTGCTTAATTTTTACCTGCCTCATTCCATTACTTTTGCTGTCTTTCTAAGTAAAATAATTAAAGTTGATTGGGTGCAGACTCTGAAAAAGGTGATAATGTCCCCATCATTGTATGCCTGTACAAATCCCTGCTTAACCTGAGATAAGAAAATTACATACTTAACCAGTCTTTAGCCAGGTTGGAGTCTTTTGAGCCAGTGCATGTATTTTTAAGATGCCTAACAACCAAAATGAAACAAAAAATAATTTCTCAAGTCTGAATTGAGACCCTGTATGCAGCATTAACAGGACTGAGTGAGGAGATGTGATTTTGACTCTGCAGGGAAGAAACAAAACAAAATCACTGTATTTTTGTTATCTATCCAGTGAGGTATAAAGTTTCTGAGAGATTTGAGAAATCATAATTTGCAGAACTTGCTGACATTTAATCACAAGTCTTATTATCTCTCTGTCTGTCATCTAAAATAACAAAAGGCATCCATCTAAAGTGTAAATCTGATCATGCAGGGATCTTGATGCTGGCTTATATTCTTATCTCTCTAGAACACTTCCTTTGATTAAAGGACCCCAGAGGCTATTGCAGTTCTTCTGGACTAACCTTATGTTTCTTCCTGTTCCTTATCTATTCTGTGTGAAGTTTTTTGAGTGATTTTAATCTCCTAAACAGTAATTATCCCAAACTAGTACTTTTTTTTTTTTTTTTTTTTTTTTTTTTTTTTTTTTTTTTTTTTTTTTAAACCTTGAAAATGTGGCTTCTTTAGCTACTCTGGTGTTGTAAATTGGATAATATTCAATTTCATACTCTGTGCTTTGAAGGATGGTGCTTTGTACACCACAGGAGATGATAAGGCCTGTAGAAGGCAGCTAGCTTCTTGAGGAATATATCTAAGGAACCCATGGAAGTACGTGTATTGCAAAACAAGAAATTGGCAGTGTCACCAAAATCCTTTAAATAAATTGAAATCTGTCTTTCCTAGGTGTGGGAGAAGCACATGGTGAAGGACAGTCCTTATCATAAAATAACTGAAAATAGGGTAAAAGTACTTACATTCTGAAGTATTATTTACCCCAGTCCACAGAGCAACTTTGCTGTAGGTAAAGAATTTGTACTGCCCTTCATACTGTATCTGTTATTTACAAGACATCCTACCTACATCTGGTCTTCCCAGCTTGGTGAGTGTTTAAGCCTTAATGAGTACAAGTGAATGCTACAATCGGAACAGTTTATTTTTTTTTTTTCCTCTGTGCCCCAGTGCAGAGCAGCTAACAGCTTTGGCTCTCTCTGACTTCACCGTGAAATACACTTACTTCTGCTTGACTCCAGCAAGTCATTTGCTAACTGTTAGTAGCTGTTAATAGCGTTACCTCCGGGAGACCCTGACAGCCCTTCAGGCCCACACATTTAACCCTGTGACAGAGAAGTAGGTGGGAATTTGATTGCCTGTTGGAGCTGGCAGTGCCATCAGGTCTTCACTTGAGAGACCACACCTCTTCTTTTGTCAGAGCAGTCATCGTCGAGGTTTTGTCCTGTTCGCTGTGCTAAAAATCTATTAAATGATTAAGTGGGGAAAGGCGGTTCTTTAGGGCAGTGGTTTTAGTGGAGGCTGTGCGAATTGAGAATAGGCTTCCAAGTAATCCCCCCGATGTTGCACTGGAGGCATGTGGGATGCATTGCAAACTGGGAGGTGGGTTCAGGAGACCCCCGTTCTCTTGCTGTAAAACTGTATCGTGTAGTAGTTAAAAATATCAGTCTTTTCTGGGATGTGTGCGGGGTAACTGTAGCACAAAGAAATCAAGTAGTTTTTCCTACAAGGTAAGGTGAATTGTTAGTCTCAGGGTAGATGGCACCATGCACTGAGCATGAGTGAAAGAGTGAAAATTATTTAGGTTAAACTACCTGAAAGAAAGCTGCTACTTCTCATCATTTAGTCATCCAGTATTAGTCAGTGTAATTACGGAGGCTACAGAAGTAATTCCAGATACCAATCAGTGTTGAAATGTACAATTTAGGTTTAAAAATGAAACCATTTAAAATAGATTTTGCTGCAAGTTAAGAGAGTCCCAGTGTGATTGTCAGCCGCCGCAATCAGGCACTGCTCTGCACGCAGGGCTTTTTTGGCTTCTCCTGCTTGCTTTCTCATACCACGTTGGCAAGCTGCAACAAGTGAAAACTCCACCCTTCTACAGGCTGGGGAGAATAAGATTCATAAACGGCAACAGCTGGCGAGTAAAATCGGGGTTCCTCTGAAGGTGGTGGTTTTTCAGACAGCCGCTGTGTGCAGCTGAGAAAGGGGCGGGATCCTTTTCAAGTACGTTAGTTGTGATTTGCTGAATTCGTAGAGTTTTCCCCTCAAAACCCCAACCCTCTCTCTCTGTCTTTTTTTTTTTTTTTTTTTTTTTT
>VZRO01008518.1:361280-393433 GCA_013397915.1 Daphoenositta chrysoptera | reverse complement strand
TTTTTTTGAGAGAGAGAGAGAGAGAAAGGGAGAGGGAGAGAAGTTGACTTGCGGCTGCATCTCAGTGCGCACGTCAGCGTTAATCTGGTCCCCAGAGCCCTGCCTGACACCATGAGCTCGGAAGCCGATGAGCCCAAGGAAGGTACGGTTTTTAACTATTTTCGCAGGAGAGGAAATGTGCAGGCTGCCTCTCTCAGCACGGAGGAGAGTTTCTGCTCTCTTTAGCTTTCGGGCATTGAAAGGGGAGGGGAAAAGGCCTCTGCACAACTATTCCAAGTCCTGCCGACTTTGCAGGATATGAAGTGAGCGAAGTGTTGGCATCCCGGGATATCTGTCTGGACAATGGTAATTTACTCACACGCGGACTACTGATAAGTGGAAGAAAGAGTGTTTCAAAACACTGGTAGTCAAATGTCGAAAGAGGAAGATATCTTTCATTTGGAAGCACCGTATTTTTCAGCAAAAGAGGAAGTTGCATGGGGGAGAAGTGAAAGGTCATTATTTTGGGAATAAGGTTGATGCCATTTACTTCCCTGCGAATGAGTGTGCATGTGTGTGTGTGTGTTAAAACAGAAGAGTGTGCCAAAGCTACATGGTGCTGCCGCTGCCTCTGGAGTGGAACGTGTGGAGGGGCTGGAAGTGCTCCAACAAAAATGCAATTATTCCCTAGTGTTGATCGGGAGGGGGGTGCGAGAGGCATTCGGACGGTGGGGAGCAAGCGGGGGAGGAGTAGGGCAATTTCCTGAAAGTGCCTATATATAAAAGAGCATTTATACAGATGAGGGAACGGGGCAGTGGTGGGGTTGTACGCTGGATTTCTTAAAATAGAATTGATGTTTCATGGTTACACATAGTCCTTAGGGAGACTCAAACATACAGAGATCCAGTATGGCTGAGAAAAACAGCTTAAAAAACCCCAACAGAAAAGCAAGCAGTAAGGCGACCTAAGCATTTTGTATTTTGTGAAAACAAGAACTTTTTGGAATGTTTCAGATGGTTTTCCCCTCACAGTGTGTACAACTTCCTTAACTTGAAGTGTAACATTACCAGGGACATCTGTCTGTTTACTTGCTTAAGAGTATTTTGCTAATTTGCAAAAAGTCTGCTTGCACTGAATCAAACTTAATGCTAATAATGCTGGTAGAACCTGCGAAGTAATGAAGCCTGAAAGCCTCTGTTTTGATAAGAATAATCCTTATATTTTTCTTCTTGTCAAATGAACAGCTGAACCAAAAGGCAGCTCGTTTGATTTTTCGATTTTTTCCTCAAGAAGATTGTGTAGGAAAGATTTGTTGAAAAGCAGAACTGTAAAAATTATTTCTCTATAAAAACTTTTAAAAAGAGAATATGTGAACATTCTGCCTCAGTTTTACAGCATGAGAGATCTGCTTGCATGCTATAGCAGGAAAGATCCTCTGGTTTCTTACAGGAAGCTTCAGACAGTTTTACTAAGCTGACTATATTTGAAATGTAGATTTTATTGTTTGAAGAAATGTCTTGTCTTCTTAGATTATTCTGATTCTTAAAATCCCCTTTAAATAGGTTTGCCTTTCTGTGCATTTCTTCATAAACAATTTGAGGTGCCAGGATTTTCATGCTGAACAAAGGCATTTGAAGCAGGTGTCTGAGACAGAAAAGAAAGGGTAGCTTTTTGATTAGTTATTTTTAGCTTGGGGAGTATTTGGGTTTTGCTGTCCTTTGTTCTTAATATGTTAAAATGGAAAATGAAACAGTAACCATTGTGGGAAGATGAGGTACAGATGTCACTGAGAAGGTTTTTCAGTCAGTCTGTAAACGTATTCCTGCTAATATATTCACATCTTTAAAAGAACAATTTAGAAAATGCATGAGAAAAGGGGCGCTTAGTGTGTATGTGAATAAAAGCCGGGATTAACAGGTAGCTGTTACACTACTTTGCCTAGTCTGATTGAACATTTATGGAAGCATAAAATACTGAAAAATACAGTCAAATACTTGTGTATTTGTAGTCATCCACTGTATGTGGAATAAAATAGTCAGTCTTTCAACTAACAAGCTCTGTTTCATGAAGAAAATCGATGCTTCACAAATTCAAACTGAATGTGTAGCTCAGTCTTTTGACACTGAGGATATATAATTTTTAAGCGGTTTACCAAAGGGGAGGTGGTTGATTTTTCCTTTAGGTGCAAGACTAAATGTCACTCTAAAAGAGAAATTCTGATTTACCCACAAATTATATGGTCCACCCAGCGTGTTAGGAGGTAAAGGCCTGTGACTGGTTATGGAAGTAGTAGAGGGTACACTTGGAACCTTACAAAATAGTTACTTTAACAGATTCTATACATCTCAAGGCCAAAGCAAGTGATGAAGGGTATAGTGGCTAATCTGCTACAAGCTAAAAAGTGAAAGGAGGAGAAAGCTAATTGAGAAATGTTGGTTTAATGATGTTTGTAAGCATAGGCAGATTTTTCCTGTTTTCCTTAATGCAGAGATGCTCAAGTGGCCAGGAGCTAGTGAAGAGGTCTGGGGAGCTCCGAAGTTCAATTGCAACTTCCAGGCATGACTCCCAGAGCATGTGTTGGAAGATCAGCCTCCGTGAAAAGGAGTGTTGAGGATGCAGTAGTAACACTGAACGTTGTGTATGTGCTGCCAATGATCTGATGCTGAAGTGAGAAATACTCCACTTTCAGCTACTTTATACAAGTGAATTGAAGTAATTGGAGAACACTGGGATGTCTACAAAAGTAGATCTAGTGTGCATTATTTTTAAAAATCTACATAACAAGATCCAAGATCGTAGGCTTTACTACTGTAAAAATTAACTATATCCATTATTACAATGAAACCCAAAATTGAGGTCAATTTTGAATGGCAAACTCCTTAAGATTTTCTTTTTTGTAATTAATCAAATAAAGGTAGAGCATTTGACCGCAAGTAAAATCTAATTTTTTTAACAGGAACATAGAATAAAAAGATACTGTTAGAAAACAGGCATTACCCCACTATATATTATACTAATTGCTGGGTATAGGGTATGCAGCAGTGTATGTGGGCTTTTCAGCTTCTGCCTTTGATGTCTTTGTGGTCCGTATTAGAACGGTAACGTGAATCAGGTCTTTTTCCTCCCGCCACACTGCTCAGTAACTTCAGAACAATCTTTGTGTTCTGTGTCCCACAATGCTGTGGTAAATATGTGCATGTGTCTGTATGGCATCAATCTGTATTGCATTTACAGATTCCAGCAACTGTCATGATATAAATAACCCTGTCACATTTTCTTGTTTTCATTCCTTTTGCCCCAGATGAAATAAGTTCTGTGATAAATAAAGTCCATAAGAAGACTATAGCATTTAACTGCATGGCATCATTTCATTCTGGTGTTGATTGGTGGTATGTCACCTACTATGGAAGGTACCAAATGGTTTCAGGCTTTGATTTGACTGAATTCCTTTTTGAGATCTGAAGGGAATGTTCTTACTACTGTTGTGGTAAAACTATGAATCATGAGTGCACCTTTTAAAATACATGCCAATACCGATTAAAATTATTGTGATGTGAATGTATTTCTTTGAGACAAGGAAACATAATTTGTGTAAAGCTCCAGAAAACTTCATCTTCATTCTACAGGTTTTATGCAGTATATTAAAAAAACAAAAACAGGAAAGAAGTCCAATATCTCAAAGGAAAAGTAAAATAGTAACAGATATGAGAGTGACTGTAATACATAACCTGTAAAACAATGGATATTGTATTACAAACTCGGACACAAGTGGGAGTCTGCATTGCACCTTTATCATACTTAGTTTTGAATACCACATTTCAGGAGGGAGAGAGATCACTGCATTCCTGCAAGTGCTTGGAGATTTTTTTAGACATGATTAGCATTTTTTTAATCCAAATGAGATTACTGAAGAATGAGCTCACCTGTTTTGTTCCTTTTAGAGCTCAGAACAACACAGGGGTTATAAAATCACAGAGCATTCACTGTTTCAAGAAGTTAGTACTCCGTCCTGTAAGTAGTCATGGATTTGCTTTGACATTTTGCAGTCACCTCTCATGTGTGAATGTTTTCCAAGCTAGAATTGTGTTCAATTAGACAACAAACCAACTGCTCTTGTGTTCCTACAGGCCGCTTACTCCATCTACAACATCGATGGGGCCCTGTAATGAATCATCCTCCATCCCACTAATTCCAAAACTAGCATTTGTTAGAACCTTTTTTTATTTTATGATAGTGAATGGGGAAATCCAAACTGTAGAAGTAGAGCACGGAATTAGTGCTTAACCCCACTGATTTGACTTATCTTCTGCTCTCATCCTGAAGACTAAAAAATGTGGTCTTCCTTTGTTTCACCTGCTCTTTGCTTACCCTCCCTTGTCAAAACAATAACCTTAATAAAACATTAAGGCAGTGAAACAGGGGCCTTTTGTTGAGAGTAGTCTGGACAGTTCAGTTCAGGATCAGGAAGAATCACTGGGCCTCAGTGGATGTGTTAGAGATCTTGATTACTCAATTTGAGAACTTTTTTTATTTCACAGATAACTTTCTTACTGCTGATGAAGAAAATTAAAGGATTGCTATGGTTATACATACCATGTACACAGCTTTGTAAATCATAGCAGTGCATGACAATTCGGCATTTTGTGCAATCCCTTCTGTAGTTAATTAGAATTCAAGATTTTTAGGACTGGGTGATGGGGAAAAAAAGTATCCCTCTAGTACAGGAAAGAATGAAAAAGGAAAATAAGCTTGTGAGAGGTTAGAAAGAATTATTACTAACCAGGTGCTGTGTAATACCAGATCACATATGCATGAGGAAAACATTGCCAGAGGTACAAATAGCAGGGCAAAAGGAAAACCAAGCAGTGAAAACCTTAATGAAGTAGAAGCAATGCGAAATTTGGAGGAGTGAGAGTACAGTACACAGGCAAGTTGGAACTGCTAGATTTTTTTTTTTTTAATGCAGTTTGGGGGATAGTACATTTAATGAAGCAAAATGCAGGAAATAAAGGGTTGTGAGGACAGGACAACAACTGCTGTGGTTTGTAGCACAGCTGCTGCAGCTTCATTAAGATGTGGGCCCTTGAATCTGTCAGTAAGAGCACTGAGTTCAGGCTGTTAAGCCATAAGAATCCATAAGAAGCTCTTGAACCTCTCCCCTTCAAAACTGAAAGAATGGTTGTTTTTATGTTCCTGGCCACATCAGGGCCATCTTTGAGATAACCTGTTTGTGAGTGTATCAGATGGCCACTCTGATTGCTTTTCCTACGGGCTCAGAATTTAATTAGCTGAGCTGGTGATTTTTTTGTTGTATAACACATTTGGAAGTCCATATGCAGTAGTTGTTTTCTGCAGGACACTTTGTACCTCATGTATTTATTAATCTGTGCAGCTGCATCAGATGAGGAAGCTAGGTGGTAATTTGAGCACAGGCAATGGGATAAACACGGGCTGTAGCTGATAGATTACTTCAGAGAATCACTGAAACTTAACAGGTTAATAATTTAGCTGTGATTGTTGGGTTGAATGCTAGATTGCTTTGAGAAAATTCCATTAATATAATTATGCTTATGCAATCAAATCTTTTAATCCAAAATGAATTGCAAGGTTCACATGCTTAGTTTCAAATAAGATACAGTCCCTTGAGCTATCTGGTCGATAGAGAGAATCGTAGATTAACTGAGGCTCTAGGGAATTTCTGGAGGTCACTGGGCACAACCTTCTACTGGAGGCAGAGACAGCTTTAAAGCTGGATCCAAATTCAAAGTTAGATGAGGTTGCTCAGGCTTTTTCCAGTCACATTGATAGTATCTTAGGGAGTGGTGGTACCACCACTTCTCTAGCAGCCACTTCTCTAGTACTTCAGTATTTGGCCACACTCGCTATGAAGGTGGTCATTGCTAATGAGACTTCCTCTTGATGCTGCTTGTGCCTCTTGCCCTCTTCTCTTTTGCTGTGCATCCTCAAAAAGAGCCTGGCTCTGTCTGCTCCTTACCTACCCAGTAACAAGTTGCACATGTTGGTAAGGGCCGCTGTTGCTTTGATCAAACCTAGCACTCTCAACCCTCTTTGGTATCAGGCACTCCACCTCCCTAACCATGCTGGTGGCAGTCTGTAGGACCTGCTTCAGTTTGTCAGCTCCTTTTTTGGGGAGATATTGAGGAGCCCAGTCCTGTTCACAGTATTCCACATAAGGGAAGAAAGTACTTTGACTTCAAGCTCTACCAGTATTTTTTCATCTTCCAGAACTGTCTGTTGTAATGGAGACTTCCTTTCATTTATCTGTTGATGATAGCATTTGCTGTATTACAGTACTTACAGCTTTGGGTTGTTTTCTTTGGGGATTTGGCAAATTATGGACTGCCACAAATGAGACAGAGACCAGGAGCAAAAGTCAGAGAATCTCTGCAGAATCAAAAGAAGTATCTGGGTAAGCGAAGGGCCTTGCACATACATTTGGTAAAGCTGTATTCTTTACCAGTAATATTTCCAAGTGTATTCATAGGCTAAATGAATTGCTTCTAAGAATAATGAGTGTTTTGTAATACATTAGCCAGGAATAGCTTAAGGAAAATGTAATGCTGAAACACTAATTGTAATTTGCAATTTTTATTCAAAACCACACGTAATTTCTTTTATCAATTTATCATTTGGTCAAATCTTCCATTAAATATTGCAATTTCAGAAGGGTTCTTAAATGCTGCTTTTTGAGAAGCAAAATGCATGCCCTCTCCACTCAGTAATTTAGTGTCCCTGTAATATAAATAAAGCAAAGGAAAACTATATTGCAGGTGTTATTTCAAACTTCTGGACCGATTTTTTGCTACAATTAGATTACAAAATGTAAGAGGAGAGCATTTCATAAAGAGGCATGGAAGATTGTTATGCTATTTCGGGAAACAACTTCTGGTTTTCATTTTTCCATACTCAACAGAAGTAGTAGGCTAAAATTGTTTAATCTATTTCATAATGGCTTTAAAGCAGAAATTACTTTTTTTCATATTTAAAGATTTTTTTTTCATGTTTGCCTATTGCTTAGATACTTCACAGATCCCGTAATATCCAGCAGTAGAACTGTTATTAGTAGCAATTGCTGTTTATGAGTTTGTAAGAAATTTGAGTGCTTAAACTGAATGTTTCTGTATTAATGAGTAGCACTAATCTGAACAGTAGCCTTATACATATTGACATGAAGGTTTTTTTTATGATTGGAAATCTGAAAGTTACAGATGTTCATGTTTTCTTGGCTTGCGTAATTGTATTTGATGAGCGGCTTATGTTTTTTAATGCTAGGTGTACATTTCCTGTTTTGTGGACGCATCTCTGTCGTGACTACAGAACAGGATACACAGTGGGATTAGCAATAAAATGCAACTGCCAAAAACTTGGTTGTTTTAACCATCGTGTCAACAAAAGCACAAGCGTTAACCCTGTTTTGTCATTTGGAGACAGTCTTTCTTTGAAGGAGAGAAACTGAGAGACCTGTTTTTTGAGATATTCATTCTACATTCATAACTTCGGGATGTTTTCTCACAAATTTTGTTCTTACTCCTAAGATGCCCTGCCTGGGTTGGGTTGTGATCTGACTCAGTTTCATCAGTGAATTCCCTGTCCCAGTTCTGGTGTGTGGTTCAGTTCTAGTGTTTGACTGGCAGGCAGTGAGAAGTAGAGAGCTCACATCTCTGGGTGTCATGTTGGACTCGGTCTGGGGAACTTGGGATTCAAAATCTTCCCCACAGAACTGTTTCAGCAGAAGCGATATAGAGGATTGGATACACACTGTATAAACTAATTTAATTTTCCCTACCTTTTGCAGAATTTAGTATCAGTGTTTGTAACTATGCAGATTAATGGTGAAAGATCAGATAGTCTGTTTTGCATAGCAATAAGGCAAACCTACACTTCAGTTTGACATATAATATACAAATGTCAAAATGTCTTCAGAGAGTCCTGTTCCTGCTGGCAGTTTGCAGTAATGAGAATAAATTGCAGTAAAGTGGGAATAAGGACCTCATTTATTTGAGAGCATTTATCCTTGAAAGGTTTGAAACCTGAAATTCCAGGGACATTTTCTGAGATGATTTTATTTATCTATAAAGGCCGGTAATTGCAAGTTTTTCTAAGGCATTACTAGCTGCCCTGGGATTTCAGTGGATCTCTTAAGAATGTGATACCCTCAAGTCTCTATCCCAAAATGTTTACATTCATACGGGAATTAATAAAGCACTGACTTAGTGCATGCACAGACAAGCATCCACTTAATTAACTTCAAAGAGGTATGGAGGAAACTTTGAAAAATGCACAAACTCCATTGTTTTAAAACCTGAGGCTTTCATGAGGAATGGTTTTGCTTTTGCTTTGTCCACCTTGCAAAACTATTCCACAAAGATTTTATTTATAGAAAGAATAAAATTTTGTTTTAATATTAACAGAAGTAAGCAGACGACACCATTGAATACTTCAGCTACTGATTCCAGGGGCTCTTTTTTACTACTTGCAAATAAGAAAATGAATGGATGTTTCTGTTCACTTAAAAACATTTGTTTTAAAAACATTCACTGGGAAATAGTGATGTAGACTTTACTTTAGGAACTTGAAACAATGAATCATAAATTTGAGCATCTGTGAACAGAAATGGTGGATACTTAAGGAAGGGGTAGGAATAACGTTGTATTGGTATCTTGTGGTAAGATGTCCTCATCAAGCTCACAGCTTTGTCCTTAATGCTGGAAATTAGAGATTTAAATTATGTGATGCAAGACATTGCATCCTGGATGTATGTTTACACATCTTTCTTTGCAACAAGCAGTTGGACTCAAAATCAGTGGAAAGAGATGTAACTTGCAGTTAAATGTTGATCCCTTTGTTGTGGCTTGTTACCTAATGCCATGCATTTGGGGAGGAGAGGACAGCAGTATGATGAGGATGAGATAAACTATTACATTTTTATTTCAGTGGCAATATTTGAAGTTTAGATTGATAGTGTTTCTATTCACCACTTGAGGCCTTTCCTTCTCCAGCTTCAAATTTGTGTTCCCTCCTTCTTACTATGGGTAATAATCTGGAAAATCTCAAGGTACAACAACCTTTCCTGCTTTGTATGTTCCTTCATAGCTGATCAGTGCTATCCATTGCTTAGTTGAAAATGTCATTTGATACCAGTGCAAAGTGAAGAAGCTAAATGGTCAAACTCTGCAGCAGTCAACAGCTGTAAAAAACAGGACAGCCAAGTCTCATATGTTTTGGCCCAATAAGTGAATTACAAAGTAGATGCAGGTTTTACAAAACGCAGAAGATTTGAGGCGGAAAGGGACCCCTGGAGGCTGTCCAGTTTTTAGTCAGTAAATATACTTGCGACATTTAAAAATAAACAGGATTACTACTGCTTTGCTAGATAACAAAGTTCTGTGTCCAAGTAATACTGCTTCCTGATGTAAAAGAGAATGATAGTGTCAGACATAATGGTTAACCAGAAGATTGAATTTTACAGAAGATTAAGTTTCTAACAGTACTGAAGACCTAATTTTTCTCTTATGTTTTATATTCCAGTAGAACTTAATAACATTAGTAAAAACAAAACCAAACTCTTAAAATACATGGGGAGGTGGACTGGTGTTTTGACAGTCTTAATTATGTTTGAGTTTTGGTGTTGTTAAGTCAAACGTTTTACTGATGGGTTTGGGTGGCACTAGTGGAAACAAAGGGGAGTCAAAGCAAAGCCTGTGCAAGATAAACATGTGCTTGGCTCTTGGAGAGCCTGTTCTGAGCTGACAGTGAGGGAGCAGAGAAGTGGAGAAAAGATTCAACCACTGGTTTCATGACTGGGTGTTTGGATAAAGGTCATGGTAGTTGTATGGATACAGAAACAGGCTGTAGCTACTAAATATTGGGAAAAGAACTTAAAACTCAGGGGTTGGTTTATTTTGCTCCTTGTGGAAGAGAAAAGTAAACATGTTAAGTGTGCAGAGAAAATGACCATTTCAGCCACCAAGTGTAGTCTTCTAAGATCACAGGTACCAGGAGTGGCTGGTATGGAAGGGTAGACAAAGCACATATTCTCTGTAGAGCCATGCATTGAGTACCATGAAATTTATGCTTTGTGCTACAAAACAGGAAAAAGGGTAGTGAAAAATTAAAAACTGAAAAAGAGGTGAAGGGTGTCACTAGTGTCTTAGACCTAAAGAACAGACAATATCTGATAAGTAAAACTCTTAGATGGCGTATTTTCTTGTGTTTTATAATCTACATTTCAATGTTGGCACTGGAAATAAATACACCAACCAGACGCCTGAGAACTGAAAGCCCTGCGAACCATTACTACATTTTATGTAGCTGGTCTGTAGCTATGACAGTCTTTGGTGCCTTGGAAGTTAGTTTTATATCTATATACATACATACATATATATAAGTATGTATTTACACACACACACACAGTGAATAGTAGCAATCCAGTCTACTTTAAACATTACAATGAAAGACAGATACCAAGGGACTCCCATCCTCTCTGTAAGAAACAGACAGTGTAGCTACAGATTGACAGGAAGAAGAACAGAGAACCAGAACTAGAAATACAGGAAAAAAATTATTAACTAGTTTCAAAGACATTGTAAGATCCCTTACAAACTTCTGAGTTAATTTGAACTCTCTGAAGCCTCTGCTTTGACTTTCTTTACATGTGATTCAAATACATGCCCTTTGCATTTTGACAGCCAGGTTGTGACATTTCCTTGTGATTGAGTTCCCTGTCCCTCTTATGCCAGATTGTAATCTCGTCTGGACCTTCCAGGTCATTGTATTTTTGCAACATGTATCTTAATCTTTAATTCTACCCTTGTCCCTGTGTCAAATTTAAGCTTCTCCATCCAACGGATTCTAAGTTCTCCAGGGATGCTGGCCTCAGAGGTTGTCCTTCTGCATTCAAGCCAGGAACTCTTTTTTTATATGTTTATAGGTCCTGTGCCTACAGCTAAGTGTTTTGTTGTTGCTTTTTGTTTCTTGCCAGGATGGTTGCAAGAGCAATTAGGTACCACTTATTTAAACTTCAAGTTTTGGGTCCCACTTGGCTTAGGGAGCTTGGCACTGTTGCCTTGCTGCAGGTTGGTATTTGTTTCTAAGGCTGGACAAAATACGGAGTACCTGCATTGTATTTGATAGGAAGGAATGACGTAAGATACACTTTATTTCCTGTGAAAAGATTTGTCAGTATTACTGTTCACTGTGCATGGACACCTGGTAGATACAGAGGAACCTGATACAGCCCTGAAAAGGCTAACAGCTGAAATATACAGGCTGCGTATTTAACAGCACTGCACCAGTTGCTGCATTCCAGCAAGGAAAACAAATGGTGGCAGAGGACTGAAATACCAAATTAAGTTCATGACACTGCTCTGTGTGACTGTCATTTTCTCAGTTTAATATCCAACATATTCTGAAATACTCTGAGAGCAGTCGTCAGAAGTTAATCTGGTTTTTTTCCCCCCTTCCTTTTAAAGCTAAGATGTAATTAAAATACATGCAGAGGTTTTGAGAAAAATGGCTTTTAGAAGGCTTTTTAAAATTTCTAAATCAGCTACCGTATATGTATCATGTGATGCACAGGCTGGCTGTGGGAAGCACAAGCATGTAAAACCAGAATAACTTGTTGGCACTGACTGCTCCCATGGGACTGCAAAACTCTGCAACATTCTTACTGGAAATAGCATCATTCCTTGCCACTCTACCCAGCCTTAACATTCAGGTATATTTTTTGGCAATTCCTCTCACCTCTCGATCAACAAAGTATTTTGTTTTCTGAGTTTTTTAATGGTTTGGTTTTGTTTTTGCAGCTAGAATGTGGGTCATCTTTTGCTGTTTATAGAATTTTGGACATTTTAATACACTAATGTTAGAATTAAATAGCAACATCTAGAAGCATATAACAATATCACGTGCTTTGCAAACATATTGGCAATGACTTATTCAGCATTTTATTGAGTGAAAATAAGCTGTTCTAAATGGTGTGTGCTGGCTTTTATTTTTCCCATGTTTTTGCAGCTGAATATATGCTCACGTTCAGTGTGAGTATGCAGATCAGACTTAGTCTTTATTTTCAAAAATGCTTCATTAGCTGTATTTTTTTTCTGAAATTGCTTGATTAACTGTTGCTCCAGAGTGACTTGCAGCCTCATAGCTGATTCCCAAATCCAGTAAGACTGCTCATGCAGTATTCGCCATGCATTAGGCTTGGCTTCAGATGGGGTGTTTTTTCTTTTGAAGGTCTTCCAGTGTGACTGCTAGAACTAGTGCACATTGCTTGAATAATTAACATTCTCATCATATGCTCAGTTGGTAACAATTATGGCAAGTGAGAATTCAGTACAATTTGCTTTACCTGTTAGGAGAACTGTAGGCAAATGTTACTTATGAAAGAATGCTTTGTATGCACTGAAAATTTTAGTTTAAGCCGTATTCTAGTTAAAATTGGTATTCATATATAAATCCCTCTTCTTAAACACAAGGTGCCAAGCTAAATATTTGATCTTCCAATAAGGACCTTGTGTACATCAATTAAAAAAAAGTAGAGGTGTATGTGAAAGAAGCAAGTACTGTACAGGGCCCTTGTTTGAGGGGTTTTTTTCATTCCTCCTTCTGCACTTAGTCATTTGCTCTCTGGGTTTTCCACTGCCTGATGGTGCTTGCCCAACCTATCTGCCCTGCTGACGTCCTTCTATCAATTAACTCTGTGGCTGTCCTGGTCTCTTCCCACTCCCGCCTTCAGCCAGCCGTGAAGTTGCAGTCCCAGTGTCTGAGGTTGCAGAGTGAAAGCTCTCAGAGTGCTTCTGGTCTTGCATGTCTGGTACAAGCCTCAGTTTTCATCAGCTTTTGAAAAGCCAGCAAGTGACCAAATGCTTGTGAATGTGGAGACTGGCCAACATGCTGAAGTGGCTGATTGGGAACTGCTGTATTTTCAGAAGGGATTCTGGAAGAATTTCTGGAAGGATTTTAAGGATTTTAACGTACCTTTCACCCAAGAAACTTTGAAGCACTTAGATAAGAATCAAAACACTGACTCTTCTGTTAAAAAAGAAAAAAGAAAACAGCATTAAAAAACCTTTTTGAAACTGTGACTCACTCACTCAAAAGGTTATTAAGAAGCTATATATATATCATGTGGCAGCTAGAAAAATCAACTTACCTTATTCATATCTGAAGAATTCCTAGTCTGTATCCTACCACTCAAGTTTTTTAATCATATTGTCATGTAATAAGTATATTGTGAAAATTGTTAGAGCCCTGGTAACAGGTTTTGAACTATTTCTGTCTATTTTGTACTTCAAGACTTGTTTGTTCACTGATGCTAACTCTTCTAGTTAATCACCACTGGAGCTTTACCTTACTGAAGTCATGTATTTATACATGAATTAATATATGTATATGCTTCTGTATTTGGGGTTTTTTTAATGTTTCTGCCCTGTATCATTCCTGAAATTAAGGGTAGACCTGTAAAGACCCAGAAAGCAGAAGGCAAGAAAAGATGAAAAATTCAGTAATTCTTTTATCCCTTCATATCTAGGCAATCTCATGATTTTGGAGGTGCATGACTCACGGTCACATACACTCAGAGAGCATAACGCTGTCAATTCCACTTGATTTCAAGTTGCCTCCCTCCAGGGAAATGGTGCTCTTTCACTACAGGAGTCTGACTGAACATGCAATTTGTATGGCATGTGCAGGCTTTTAGCTGTAGTTCTCACACACAGTCTGTAGAGAGGCAAACACACACATCCATCCACACAGGGTTCCCAGCAGGAAGTCCGTTGCCACATTTCTCAATGCTATGTGATAATCTTTTAAACGCTGCCTGAGGCTCTCAGTCAGTGCTGTGTCTTTCCTCCCAAGCCCGTGCTGGTGCTCTTTGTGCCTTACCCAAAAACCCTTGTCGTTTTTGGGCCCTACCAGTGCAGCACGGGATGTGCCAGTCATTAAAACGAGAACTGAGTCTCAGGCAGCAGCGTTTCACAGTCCTATTTTCTCATCCTTTGGGACTGTTGTATCAACACAGTGAGTATCAGAAAGCTCAGCTCTTGACTTGACCATGGAATTTAACGTGGTTCACTGTAATTTTTTGCTGGATGCATTTTTTTCCTACTCCTTCATTATGAGAAGTTTAAAAATACTCAGTGACTCAAGTATTCATTGTCAATGTACATGAGATTGCATACACTCAGCTGCAAGTGATGTTGAATCTACCATAGACTTTTGTCTTGTGGAAAAAAAAACCAGTTGGGTTTTTTCCAAGTACTACCTTTTTTTTTTTTTTTCTTTTTTTTCCCTTAATTTTAAGTAGAGTTGAGACATAGGGTATGTGGTAATAGTGTAATAGTCATTTGCCACAGTACGTAGGGAGGTGTGCTAGCTTCCATGTGAGGGAAAAGTCAGCATTGCAGCCATAAGTATGAGCCTTCTTGTACTTTTATAGCAGTCTCCTGAGAGTCTATTAACCACAATTTCAAATTTTCACTGAAAGTTTATACTTCCACCACAGTTTAAGAAAAACCTCTGTATGGTAAAATATTTTGGGAAAAACATCCAGAATTCTACATGTCCAGTGTTTATTCATTTTAATACACAAAATACCATGTTAAACAAGCATATGTGTGCTTGGCTACAAAAATCAAGACGTTTCATAATCACTAAGCTCACAACTTTCACAGGAGGCTGCCTCTAGCACCTTGTTTGCTCATCTAAATCATAAATTAGGAGATTTTGCAGATGTCTGCATTATTCCTAAGATTGATCCTGTGAATTTCAAAGTAATGGAAGCGGGATTTCCTCTGAGAGCCTTTCCTCTTGGACTACTTTTCTTTATGGAGACATGGCTTTGCTGTACATAATCATGCTTGTTTGTGCAGAAAATGACATCCCATTGATTTAAAAGGGATATTTTTTGATTATAACCTTTTAAAAAGTAAAGTGTAAAATTGCAGAGGAAAGAAACTGGAGCTGTAAAGAGCAGTCATGAGGTAAACCAAATTGTGACATGCTTAAAATTGGTGGGATTACCTGCAGGTCACCAGAGAAATGACACTATTTCGGTTTAAAGTGCAAGGATGTAACCTGCCAATAAAAAAGGTGTGGTCAGACATCCAGGCCAACTAGTGTAATCACTTTCAGAAGGTGGCTGCATGCAGTCATCCCTAAGTAGTTGTATGAAGGTGCATTTTCAGGTGCTCGTATCGGAAATGGCAGTCAGATGTTTGAAAGGGGTGCCGGGCAGCTGGGAACGCTGCCCTCCCAGCACGACCTGTGAGTCAGGCACCTCTGATAGATACCCCGAGCACCTCCACTTGCAGATACCAGGTTAATGTTTTAACCTCTTCTTGACACGTCACCTGTCCTCTGGAGTCACAGGACCTTTCTTTTCCCTCCCTGTCTGTGAATTGTCCCAGTTGTCAGTTGGCAGGAACAGCCCTAGGGTTGCACTGCTTGCTCAGCGCTGCAATTTCCTTTCAGCTCTCTCTTCGAGGAAGTGAAACCACTGAGATGTATTTTTGCATTTTGAGGTGCCAGAGCAAAATGAAGCACTGCAGGCAGGAGAAAAAGGTAGCTGAGAAGAGCTGCTGTTACAGCGAGGAGGAAAACCTCATATTCACTCTGTGATAGCTTCTGACAACGTTTCAAAGCACATGATAAAGTGTGCGCTGGATTTACCAGAATAAATAAGCCACAGGCCAGTCTTCACCTTGGGTATTTTGCTTGTCTTTCTGCTGTCAGCAATAAAAACTGCAATTACATTAGATGAACAAGTAAGTAATAGTTTTACTGTTATTTAAGGAAGTATGTGTGTTCACTCTGAAGAAGCTCTATAATCTTACTGCTTAAACTGAGTTTTATTCAAGCTGTGAAACACATTTTAAGTCTTTCTGTCATTGGTAAGGAGGAAAAATTCTTGTTATAAAATACAAACAATTAGCAAGTTCCTTTTTTGGATTGGCTGAAATCCTGATGTATGAAATTTACATATTTAGCAATTAAGTTAGAACCCATGTAACAGTATAGGGAAAATGAAGCTAACTTCCGGTGTATTTATAACAAAGTAGATAAAGGTAAGCCATGCTGGATAGCCCCAAAACTTGGACAGATTTTAGAAAAATACCATTAAGAGTTCAGCAGCTCTTGGAATGGAGCAATTCCTGTTTTGGTTAGCAAAGGTACCTACATGCTGAGCTGTACTTTGTAAAATGTAAAATTTTGAATTATAAGATTATTGTTGTTCAAAAACTGTAAAGTATTTAGGAAACTGCCATGTTTTCAGCCTCTTGTAATTGATACTTTGCATGTTATGATGTTAGAAGCATTCCTGAGTGTTTGCATGGCTTTCTGGAGATAGGTTATGTGGCTTTAGAAATATAGAATTGTTCAGGCTGGAATTACAGTGGAGCAATCTGTGTGATAGATATTATTTTATAAGAAATAATACCTACAGCATCCTCACTTTAGTAATGAAAGTTATGAAATAACGATATTCCTGTTTTGGAAGGGAAAAAAGTTATCATTCATCAGTAGATCGTTGTAAAGCATTGGCTGTTGAGTTCTAATATTTGACCACACTTTGGAAAACTTGGATTAGTTTTACTTTAATAGTAACCATTGCAGTTTTAAATTTAAAAACACAGAAAACAAATCAAATATTTTCAGTTCAGAATGACTGCTCAGCATCTTTAATGTCTTCTTGTATCTTTGTGGTTGAGAAGCATGTCTGTCTTGTGATCTTGAGTGCTTTGCCCAAGATAGTTAACAAGGGCTTCTTTGGTTTTTGAGTATCCTCTTGTAGTAAGGATTTAAAAAAATGTGCTCAGACACTTCACACTTCAAAACAAAATACTGATATGCACTGGAAGTTTTAAGAAACAAACCTGCTTGAAAGTTTTTGGGATGATAAAAAAGGAGCTTGTTATTAAGTTTCTCAAAGATACTCTTGAATTAAAAACACAGATTTGTGTTTCATGTCCTGAAGGACAAGTT
This sequence comes from Daphoenositta chrysoptera, assembly GCA_013397915.1. Taxonomy (NCBI): domain Eukaryota; kingdom Metazoa; phylum Chordata; class Aves; order Passeriformes; genus Daphoenositta; species Daphoenositta chrysoptera. The sequence goes on along the minus strand of VZRO01008518.1, from coordinate 376,449 downwards.
TCTTCTATTTGCTGGAACCCCTGAGGCACCCTGCGTCTGAACACACCCAGCTGCCCACATACCAGCAGTTAGCAGAAAACCTTTTCCAAATTCAGGGACTTACTGTCTGACATCTGCAGTTGATGTTTTCATTAAAAGAAAAAAAAAAAAAAAGAAAAAAAAAAAATTTCCAGTCCCTGTGTTTGCTAAGCAAACCTTTCATATGTATTGTAAATGTAAACAGATGTAGCTTTCCTTTGGCCTGTCTGAGACTCCAGGAGAGCTGCAGCACAAAGGCAGCCATTTCCTAGACAATTCTACCTGAAAATACGAACACACGGGTCTCAGTGGAGAGAGTGCTGTCAAGGGAGCGTATTTTAAAAATTGTTGCTGACAACAGAATGCATGGTAATGCAAATCAAGTTTCTGAAGGACTGTTTGGGGTCTTTTAAGTATCTGAGCGAAATTACAAACCAGTAACTGGGTGTATTAGTGTAATAAAACATAGTTTTAGAGGTGGAAATCTGATCTAAGATCTACTTCACTGGTCACAGAGATACTTTTAAAAGGTTATGCTTACAAGTGTTATGACAATCCCTAGAAAGTTAATTTCTTGCTTTTACTGCATGAAGTATAGGACATAGAAATGTTAATCTGTACTTGCTTTTCTTCTGAAAACTAGTGTCTTCAGATTGCACCCAGAGAATCTCAGTGTTGTTTGCTGACCATGGATTTTTTATATTCTTCTATAGACTTTCTTCTATGTTTCTACATGGATAGCTATAGATATGTATAAAATAGATATCTAAAAAAAAATTAATAGATGTGAGGTGTCTGCATTCACTGATGATGTAAAATGCCAAGCAGGAAAAGGCTTTATGATGGTTGCTTCACTGAATTACTATATTTATTTGAGCAGCAGTGGTTATTTGTCATGGCATTGGGATAATCCTGGTTTCAGATTTCATTATGAACGTGACAATCAGATTAGATTTGTGACTCATCTAATTAAATAGGGCAGTTTTACTGCCTCAATTTGAAATTCCATCAATGCATATATAGAGAGATCTTCTAAACCATTTCTGTGCAAGTTCAGTTGGTATTTTCTCAAAAGAAAAACAGTCTGAAAGAATGTAAACCTAAAGAGAAAAGAGTTTTGGGAATTTAAATACGGTTTTCTTCTGCAGCTGTGTTGCATTGCTTTTGTGACACTTAGTAAGATTAACATGAATGTATAAATATGGGAATATTCCTCAACTTGCTGTCCAGAGACTGTCTGTTTGGAAGTACTGACTGTGTACTTTTTTCTTCTCCTAGTGGCCACAGATGTCTTCAACTCCAAAAGTCTGGCCATTCAGGCCCAGAAGAAGATCCTTGGAAAAATGGTGTCCAAATCAATAGCAACTACTTTGATTGATGATACAAGCAGTGATGTTTTAGATGAGCTTTACAGAGTAACAAAGGAATATACACAAAATAAAAAAGAAGCAGAGAAGATCATCAAAAACCTCATTAAAATAGTCCTCAAATTGGCAATTCTCTACAGGAACAACCAGTTTAATCAGGATGAAATAGCATTGATGGAGAAATTCAAGAAGAAGGTTCATCAGCTGGCTAAGACCGTGGTCAGTTTCCATCAGGTGGATTATACCTTTGACAGGAACTTTTTGTCCAAACTGTTAAACGAATGTAGAGAGCTGCTTCACGAAATCATTCAGCGTCACCTAACTGCGAAGTCACACGGACGCATCAACAATGTGTTTGATCACTTCTCTGATTGTGAATTTTTGGCTGCCTTGTACAATCCCTTTGGACCTTATAAAACTCATTTGCAGAAACTTTGTGATGGGGTCAACAAAATGCTAGATGAGGGGAACATATAAGTACTTGTATTAGAGGTGACTGCCTATGAGTTATTTGTAGATGGAACACTGTTGATTTATGAAGGAATAAGGGAGCATGCAAAGAGGTTTTTTTACATTATGACAAATCTTTCCTAAATATCTTTATTAATTGATTTCTTACTATGCTCTATCTGTTGCTATTCACAGTACATCTGGAAGAAAAACTGCCAATGACTTTTTTTACTGTGCTTTGCCTATGGAAACAGCTTGATAAAGACAATCAAACAAAATGGTTCAGGTAGAGTCAGAGTCTTGCAAGACAGGTATACAAACCAAAACAATGTGCTGTCAGAAAATCTGCATCTTTCACAGATTTACAGAATTAATTCTAAACTATCAGAATCCAGTAGTGTTGGTAACAGATTGTCGTGGTGATGGTACACTCTGTAATTTCTTTCATTTACTTGTAAAATAGACATATTTGATTCATTTATAGTCTTTTATGCTCTCCGCACAGATAACAGCTTCCTAGTGTTGCCATTATGAAGCATTGAGTTTTAAAAATCAGTGATGCTGTCACATAGAGTCTTAACAGCAGGCTTGTGCATCTCCAGCTCAGAGGTGAAAACTTCCTGTCTGCAAGGCAGGATCTCCCAAGTAGAGATCCTTATAGACCTGCACAGGTGCTTGCTTCCTTTGATTACATGGGGATTATTTGAGGAATAAGCTATAGGAAAATAGCTGAAGTGGGGAAGAGTATTCCCAAGAAACCGCTTGTGGTACAGAATTTTAACTCTGCCTATGAAAAGGTAAAACACAGTGACTTCTCTGTGCAATTCCTTAAGATATTTAGAATTCTGCTCGTAGAATCATAGAATCAATCATTTGGGTTGGAAGGGTCACAATTCTTTTCAAAAAGATATGAGTGGGTATATTTGATATACTAGTCTGATGTGTATGATGATGTGAACTCACTGAAGTTGATAAATAATTCAAGCCAATTTGCTTTGTCTACAAAGAAACTAGAAACAGAAATTAGTGTTATCATTGTGTTATATACTATTTAACTAATGGAAAAATGGAATTCTAAATAAATTTTTTTCTTGTTTTCTTACTTCCTACATTTTATCCTTCTTCTTCTTCCTCATCTTCTCTCTGCCTTGACATTGGGGATAAAAAATGTGACTTTTTAGACACTGTAATGTACTTAAAAGCATGAAGTTAATACATTTCAAACAGCCAAAGACTTTTTGTTAGGAAGCATATAAAGAATTTGCTGTTTATTTAATTGCCAGTGTTTTTGCTGTTTGCTGTGTCCTTTTGTTTTAATGAGTAAACCAAAGAATATTTGCACTCCAAACTTCTCTTGTCTTTTTTTTCCCTTATCACATTTTAAATTCTAAATTGTGCCAGCAAAAAAAGCATTGCAACATCCGACATATGATTTCAGCATTACTTGTGATTTTTAACAGAGAAAATTAAGTTTCATTCATGTTAGGTTGGTCATTAGCCTCTCAATAATTCTAGAAATGTGCCAGAGAAATGTGTTCAAAAGGTGAACTCATTTTATGGGAAGCTACTGGTGTTCAGCAGAGAGAGAAGATTGATATACTGCTAGTCTGGAAACAACTGGGAACTGATGTAAGGATAGTACACCAAAATTTGCCAAGAAGTAAATTATTAGGTTGACATCTGAAAGAACATCATGTAAGATCCCTTCCTATGTTTTACCTAAACAGTAAATACACTGTGTTTCTGTCCATCAGAAGTCATGTCCAGGGATTCAACATCATGGAGAAAGCACAAATTTTAAAGAGTTTAGTTGCTGGTGTATTTATTTTATCTTCCGACCAAGAAAGAGAAAGCTGTTTATTTTCTTCACCAATTCTTCCTCCTGGGGTGAAAGTAAAAAGGAACTTGACTCTAGAAATTAAAGGAGTTTTATCTACAAATCCTGTTTTAACATCATGTCCTGATTCTTCCAAAATAGCGTAGTTTACAATGAATGGTAACAGTTACTGAAAGGAGGGGACAGTACCTCGTTTAGAACCAGGTGTGTTATATGCGTGTGCTGTGTAAAGCACAGAAGATTATCTTCGGCCGTGACCCAGGATATTTTGATTGCTCAAATTTTAATTTTCTCTGGGATAAAAATTGCTGAAATAATCTTTGTACATTGATAATTAACACCTACATGTATATGAGCCATCTGTATTTTCAGTACCCAGGACCTTCTTACTGAGTATCTGGCCATTTACTTGCTAGAAAAAGTGAAAATTGCCCATGGAGATTTGATTATAAGCATGAAAACTTCACAGCTAGGAGAACTTATATTTAGCTCACAATTGAGTTACATTCTTCTGAAATGCTGTAACAATGGTTTTTGTCTGGCATTCATTTTGAATTACAAAAAAAGTGACTTCCATAAGTATCAAAGAAACCAATTGTGTTGGGTTTCCAAACACCTACCATGTACTTCTGACATGACATAGCACTCAAGCTGTATATTTTTGCAGTCAATTTATTTTACCTCCAGCATACATAAGTAGTAGCTTTAATTATGAAAATTCAGAAATAAATTGACAGCATTTTTCCCTGTAGTACACTTGTATGAAGGCATTGACCCTTGACATAACCAAGATTTAAAAAATGGTCACAGTTTAATTATGGGTAGCATAATGCCATTATTTAGTGTTGCAAAATTGATAATACTGTGTTTTAAAAGGGTAATAATTATTAATACATTAAAATCCAGTCATCATAGGTTCATTTTATAATAGGCTTTTAAATCTCAGTACCTCTGGTGTTGTGTATTTTTAATGTCTTTTCAATGCTTAGTTAATATATAAAGCCTAATGCCATCAAAATACAGGTTGAAATTCTGGAAGTTAAAACTAATTTTATAGCCTACTAGAGGCATTGAAAAAGTGCTAAGTCAGACCTTGGATACCTTTTGCAATATGCAAACAAACACGATCTCCTCCATACAATGAAAACAAATTACAGGGAGGTTATCAGGGCAATTTTGTGTGGGCCACCTTAGAAGGGATTCACTGAAACTTTTGGTCACCCCTTAATTATGTTTGTTTGCACAGACAAACAAAAAGACCCAGTTGGGTAAATTACAAGCCTTATTCCTGGCCTTGAGTTATCTTGAGATTTATCTCCATTTAGAAGGTACAGAGATCATCAGGAATCTGGAAGCTTTCAGCAACTGATGAGGGGTGATTTGTGGTTTTGGGTTTGTTTTTTTTTCTAAAAGGAAAATATCAAATCATGTCTCTTCTAAAAAAAGATCCAACCCCACCCATAAATTCTTATAAAACAATGGAGTGGGGAGATGGCCAATTGCTTTCTCATATCTCTCCCTAGTGAGATTACATTTTCCCAAGAAAATAGGGAACTGATTGTGATGGCAGTTGGCTTCAGTCACTTTCCAGCCCCTTCTAGCTGTAATGGCTATAATGTGACTATTAAAAGGTAAACTGCAATTCTGCATGTAGCTCTTCAAGGGACCAGAATGTTCTCATTTTCAGGGTCTGGCAGAGAGGGACCCAGACCATCTCATTGTCAGAGAGGACAGCGTTAGGAGAAGGATGGGCAAGTTGTAGGTTGTATGGCTCGGATGGTCTCTCTATGATGAGCATTGGCTGTCTGGTCACCTGCTGCCACAGCTTTCCTTTGCCTTTTCCTGCCCTTCTGAGCAGCTGAACTACTCTTAAGACAGGTCAACTCCTTTCCTATTGTTTTTACCTGAGGATTACATTACATTCTGTATGCATCTAAGGATCTAAGGAGGATCTAAGAGTAGATAGACTACGTTACCTGCTTCACTTAATGAAAAACACAAATAAACACCACTTTCCTGTTTGGTTGGGTTTTTTTCTAAGGTACGGGGAGTGGTGGGTTTGCAATGTAATTTGATCTCTGAAAGAATAATCTACATCTTGATTTAGCTGTTAATACTGTTTTGGCTATAATCTAAACCCTCATCAGTGTAGTAAGCATTTAGCTGTGATTTCAGTACATGTACTTTTGAGCCTTTATTTTATTTTTCCCAGAAGTGCTTTTGAATATATTACAGACAGTATACTTCATATACATGAGATGAAGATGCCTGTTTGCATAACCATTTGCAGAAAAACTTTGGTACAACTGCTTTTTATTGAGATTTGGGCAGGTCAGCCAACATTCATGGTTAAGTGGCAAACATCTGTGCTCTGGATAAAACAACTGTCAAAAGAGATTATATTTGTCCAGAAAAGTTCTGTAATATCTTACTTCTATGTTTTTCACATAAATGAAACTTCTTTTGGGAGGCAAAAGTTTCCTATTTATCTTAAAACCAAACTGCTGTGAAAACCACACTGTGACTATTACTCAGAAAGTTTAGACTTAGTAATGTAGTTCTTTCCAGTTTGTTAAAAAAAAGACACCAAAGCCCAACACAAGAAAACTTGCATTTGAAAGAAGTTCTGAAATAATTATCCCTTCTAATTTTCTAATCTTTTCATGCTGAATTTTGCTTACTGCAGTTGAAATTATATTGCAACTTTGTAATTCATATGCATTATTAAATATTATAGGTTAACATGATTTTTTTTAACGTCTATAAAAATAAAGGAATAGTATCTCCATAGAGGCTATGTCAAAGACCTTTCTCAGTTACAATAGTGCTCAGTCTGTGTAACAAATCAAGATTTCTTAATGTTTAAACTACAAATTCGTGAAGTGACCTCTCTTTTTTTAGTACTCAGTTTTATTATTTAGAGTTCTGTTTTCCGATTTTAAAGTTGAGATTTATGGAAAAGACATTCCTGAATCAATACCCACTCTTTCTTGTGAGCTTGGGAAATACAGGTGCTGGTGTATGTCTTCTAACCATCTGTAAATTTCTACTTGCTAGCACAACACCAGTCTCTGGAGAAACATCCCTTATGGCACTTCTTTCTATTACAGAGCAAATTGAACAGAGGCGTCTTATAGCTTTGGGATGTACCATAATTACACAGTATCAAACAAAGAAGCAGACTATAATGATTAAGAATTATGTAATTAAGAAGGTACTTTGCTTGCCCAGCTTTCCCAAGCAATCAAAACTTACTTGCTATTTGTTATTCTCCCCTGTGGGAAAGTCTTGGTATGGTAGGTGAAGGACAAAGGCTGAGCTTCCTACAGCTACTGTGATTTAGATTTAAATTACTTTTACATGTAAGGCCTTCCGTTGTCTACTCTAAAAATGTTAACACTGGATTTTAAAATCACAATTTTCATTGGCTTCATGACAAATTAATTCCTATTTCAGTTTGTATTAAATATTTGGGTTTCAAATGTGCTTTTATTGTGTACATAAATATGAGCTGAAACAAAGTAGCAGCTGGTGTTGTGCATCATATCATGCTTCCTAGATACCTGGGAATTTTTTCATTAGTCAGTAGGTGTTTTGTGTCCTATAAAGAAACTTCTTAGTGGATATAATTCTGAAGGTTTTCATAAATTCAGGTCATTCTAAGAGAAAAATTGTTGCTTTCCACGCACTTATTCTCCAGTTTCCACCAGCGCCTCGTGGCAACTTAAAGCTCTTCATTTGCAAGACATTTGTGGGACATTTTGAAGTACATTTTCTCAGAATTCATTTATTGTTGATTGTTCTGGCCAAGCTGCAGCTAATGGTGGATGAAAAATATTGTTACATTTATGTTGTGTGAGCGTTTTCTAATACAGGGTGTATGGTGGTGCAGATTAAATAAATCAGCTCACATACCACCAACCCCTATTCTCTTGCGTGGAAACACAAATGCACTAGTTATGCTCCATTACTGAATAGTGTTGAAAAAACTACTTGGCTTTCTTGAGCAGGACTTACTCTTTTGTTTGGGGAATCTATTTCAGTAGCTGGGCTTGGCTAGGGTTCTGAGAAGAAAGTCCCCTGGCTGTTGATAGCCTACTGTTAATTAAGGGTTTCTGTGACATGAAAGGACAGTCTTTCCCCATTCCAGAAGCACTGAGCTGATGCTTCAGTTTACTTCGCTGGCTGGAATGGAGACACTCTGGTTTTTTGCTTTGTTTGTTCTGGGGTCGGTTTTATTTTTGCGGAGAATCACAACTGTGTATGATCTGCTCGGCCTACTAAGAGATTACGGAAATAAAAGAGACTGAGGCTGACTGGTTTATTACCCCATAAGGCTTTGAGCCAGAGGTGGAATATGTGCATTGGTCCAGGGACATGACATGAGATCAGGTGTTACTTTCAAGAGAGCTGGTTCTGTATCTCAAGGATCTTGATAATTCAGCAACTGAAAAATTATCTCATCCTTGGAACTAAAGTGAGTCTCTTTGCCCAACTAAAAAGCTGTCTCAGTTACAGGCTGCCTAACTTGATTGCATGGTATGGACACTCCCAAAGGTACATTTGCTGTGCCATCATACTATTAGGGAAAAGTGGAAAGAAAAGCTCAGCACTTTTCTGGGAGGAAGGGCTGTGATCAGACGAAGATCTCATTAAGTTTGCTTTGCCATCCACACTGTGATAAGGACTACTGCCTGCTGTAAGCACAGGCATTTGACTTTGGCTAAGTAAGAAAATATATTTAATCCTGCTGTTCCAGTATCCTGTGATACTGCACTCTACAGTTTACCCAAAAGCTAGAACGGGGAGGCTCATGCTACAGAATATGGAAACAGGGAAGGAGGCCCTTTATAAAACAGTATCAAAGAAAACTAGTCCTTGTTAAGTTTGGAGCTGGGAGAACCTTAGCTGGGGTGTTTTGACTTCCCATCTCATTTCTGATTAGGAGAATAAGTGCTGAAGAAGCAAACTACAGGAAAATGTGTTTATGTTGCTAGTTAGTTCACTGTTTTCCGTCTTGCTTCTAGGTAGAAGGCTATGCCATACTTCATGTATTCTTGACTAAAATTGTTCTTTACTTAGACTGGGGAGGAATTCTCCCCATGGAATATAGACAATCTAAACCTGTGGAGTTTTGCTTTCATTTGCATTCTTGGGAGGTTTGGATGGAAGCTGGCAGAGTGGGTATTTCTGAGAGACAACTGGAACTCTGCTGTTAATCTGGAGGAAATGAATGTATGTTGTGCACAGAGAAAACTTCTGTAAAATTGTGATTAAGAACCGTAATACGTCCTTGGTGGCAGCTTGAGAGGCCATTATAGAAGGCACAGTTTAAAAGTAACTTATCTTTCTTGCGCTTTGTGTTCATCAAAGGAGCTGCCTGGATTTATTCTACAAGCAGAACCTCTTGGAAATTTTAGCTGTTCTAAATCTCAATACGGCTGGTAATTCAGGAAGCAACTGCACCAAATCAGTTTTCTCAGGAGGCATTTCAAGTCTTCCATCTATTCATTAAAGATTCAGCTCATCTGCAGAATCTGTTTACTTGTAACTTGGTAGTAGTGCAAATATGCACCTGATTTCCACAGAATGTGATATATAGTTATTTGCCAGTCTTTCTACTTCTTGATTTAGTTCTAATTTTTAGTCCTTGTGGGGTTTTATTGTCTTTTTTTCTTTTTTTTTTCCTTCAAGGGGACCAACTTAATGGATTTTTCATGAAGAAACATTTAGGATTAAATAGTGTGGTTGTGTTGTGGGACTAACACCATAACCTTTTGCTGGCACCTCCCTAACATCTCACCACAGGATGCATTTTCAAAGCTGTAGATGTGCACAGGCAACTAATTTCTGCTTCAAAAGTTTGTTCTACTACTGTGTTACTTCATACCTGCTCAGCAGTCCACCAAGCCCTGACTGACCCAGGGCTTCGGTCTCCCTTAAATCCTAAGTCTCTGATGGAATCAAATGGAGAGCTTCCATAGCGCTCTGCTTATGCCCCCTGCATGAATTTTCCACTTAATTGAGTGGTATGTGCAACAAATGCCAAAATTAATGTTTCTTGCCAAAACAGGGATATGAGACCTCCTGTGATGTGGGTTGTTGACAACAGCTATAAAAATGTTTGCATTTACATTTGCAGCTGGTGCATAAGAATGTGCGCACTGTTAACTACGCAGTAGGCTGCTCCTCAACATCTCATCAGGAAAGCTGCTTTTCAGGTTTGGAGGGTGACAAACAATAGATTCAATGGCAAAAAACCCCCACTTACTAATTGCTGTAGGCTCACAGAAAAAGAAAAGAAGACAAGAGAATGCAAGCTGGAATGGAAATACTGCTATATGCTGTTCCTGCAGAGGAAAGGAATCAACAGAAATATTGTATTCAAGCTATGAAGAATTCCTCAGTGGGGGTTTTGAAGTAGTTTTATCTAAACACTTTTACTGAGAGAGTGATTACTATGGTGAGCTGGGCCATACAGTTGGTTTCTGTGAGATAAAGATGTGACCAGCTCTGTGCTTAGAGCCCTCAATGACCAACTCAGGGCCTGAGACCCCTCAATGACCTCTCTGCACTGGCAGCCAGAGAATGGCTGCAGAAAGAGAGAGAGAGAGAGAGAGAGGAAATGGGGAGGATGACCTGGCTGCAAGCAAGGCGTCTTTGGTCCCAGCAAAAATCATGTGTCTTCAAAACCCCAGGGACTTTTAAAGCACTATGGCTATGGGGAGGCACCATCTGTTGGGGGCCATGGTTTCGCAGTATTCAGTGAAAGGTGCTACATGGATTTAACATGGATTCAATATGTAGTTCCTGGTCACGGCAAGAAACATCTCCCCCTTCAATCATGTTTGCAGAGAAGCCTTTGCCCCCAGTAAATACGCCTCTGCAAATCTCCATGGGCAAAACCATTTAGCAAGCAAATAAAGTACTTGAAAATGATCTTTATAATCCAAACAGATCTTTTAGCAAAGTTAAAAAATACAGAGTAAAAGCAAGTCAGTCAATTCCTTTATTCCCCCTGAATAAAAGTTTCTAAGGTGCTCGCCATCTCCAGCAGCAGACAGTAGAAACCACTTCCAATGGGATTAAGACTCCCACAGTACCCACAACACATGCAACCCCCTAGTTTATAAAAGACTCAGAAAAGAAAAAAAGCCCAACCCAATTATCTAACCTGTTAGTCAAAAGATGTTGGAACATACACCAAATCTGTTTCACTGCACAGCATGAAAATTTACTGTTAATAAAAAGAGCTTACCTGCTCTAGGCATTGAAGCGTAACAGAAAAGAAGTATCATCATATTCAGTATTACAAGGTCCTGTGCGGGGTTTTTGGAAAATTTTTCCTAGTGAAAAATGTCTGATATGTCAATATAAATGTTAATGACAAATATATGTTAGCCCACACTGCTCACTAAGAGACAAAATAAAGCAAATTTGGTTCTTCTTTTTGAACTCACTTATTTTGTTACCAGTTTCAACCAGTTTAAACCCTGTCTGGCTGAGTTTGGAATGTGAATATCCTGCTATTACTCTCGCACTATGGCTCAATCACTGAAAACTCACTATGGCACCTGATGTTGATTTGTGGCTTGACACCTCCTGTGTTCATGTTTCCACCTACCGTCACCTCACTTTGGTAAGCCTCATACCTTTTTTCAGACTGACACAGAAATTTTCTGATACCTGTATGATTTTTGGAACAAAGCTCTTCTGACTGCTAAGGAAACTCATCAAACACCTTTCCATCTGGAGTGGTTCTTTGTATTTTGCATCGTTTTAATACAGACAAATTTCACTTTAAAAACATAAAATATAGAAGTGAAGTACTGTCTCTCCAGTGCACTTTCTTTTGTGTTTTACAGGAAAAACCCCCAGTCTGTTGGGGAAACTCTTTAATTGTTTTGAAGTGTGAGCTCTCTCTTGATTCTAATCCCAGTCTATGCACAAAAATAAGGTAGCTGTGAAAGTTCCTGATTTCCTAACAAGGCCTGTTTATTCACTATGTAAAGAACGAATTCTGCTATAGAAGTACCTCAGGGACTGATTTTATATGGGCCATGTAACCACTAACTTCTAGGAAAATTCAAGAGTAAATTCTGTCCTTGAATAGCCCATTATCTATAAAAAACAGAAGATGGAAGACTATGGAATGTGAAAGACTAGAGCTGAAATGGCTTGTTCAAGACCATAAAAGATCTGGTGCTGGACAGAATCAGCACTGAAAATTAACCAGGTTCTCTTAGGACTTCTTTACAGAAGTGCCCACAGTTCTGTGCTGGTCTAGAGGGTTATATAGGGGATTGTGCAAATAAAATTGGCACTGTAAGGATGACCACTCAGCCCTTGTGGGTATTTCCAGTCTTCACTAGATGCTGCTCTCACAGCATCTTGGAGACTGCCCTTTCTTTTCCCAGGTGGGAGCCCAGTCCCACACTGTAGCAACAATAAACAAAATATTGAATGTTGAGGCTGAACCAAAGCTCACAGATGTTAAGGCCTCAATCTGTTACTTCCTCAGGAAGAGCAATTGCAATCTGACTCACCGCTCTGCCCTCCTCCCCCCAGGAAAGGGCTTCCTCCTGCTGCCAAGCACAGTACAGCCAAACAACCATCGGCGATGTTCTCTCTGCAAAACACACCCAGTTGCACCGGGCCTCCCACTGCTGGGAAATTTGCTCTTCTGATGAGCTGCATTCAAAGGACACAGACAAACTTCAGAAGTTTAACTAGTTGTGAGGCTATTTAGTGCTGTGACAGAATAACACACCTCCAGTGCAATGGGTTGTTTCTGGACACATTCAGATATATTTCCCCCACTTAAAAATTGTGATTTATTGTAGACTATTTATGTGAGGCATGTTCCTTTGCCTGCCTCCAGAAATGTTTTTCTTCTGTAGTTTCCAGTAGTTTCCCTGTGGGTGTTACTGTGAATGTGGGTACTCGGGGCAGTCTTACCGTAGCATGAGCTCGCTCTAGTGCTCACAATGTAAGTTGCAGTTGGAGCTTTCAAACCCCTGCAAGCCGAACTGTGTCATAAAATCATAGACCATTCGTCTCTGTTCCTACGACTTCTAAAGGAGTGGATGCCACAGATGATTTGAGGTCAAAAATGATAATTTATTCTATTTTGGAAGCTGTCACTTAGGAAACTATTACCTTTCTTTAGTGTAGACAATAAAGCGTTTACAGCCAAGAAGATAACCAAGCAGCAAAACCATTTTTTCTTTCTGTTAGCTCTAGAAATAATCCAAAGTTTACAAGAAAGTTTAATCAGGAATTAAAGTTCATCTGTGCAGACGGAATATGTAGATGAATTCCCCAAAAAATAATTCTGTGTGTTCCTTACACAATCTGCTGTTCCCTGAGCACTCCCCAGATTTAAGCATTGGCCCTATGAAATGCCAGAACAATTACATTCTGAATAACACTGTCTCACACAACAGCCACAGTAATATAATGATGAAGTGTGTACATTTGTACTTAACCCTCTGGTTGGTTCAACTAAACACAATGCACTCTGCTACCCTTTGTGCCTCAGTCTGTTCCTCTGCTGCACCATGGGGTCACTCCCACAGGCTGCAGGTCTCCATTAACTGCTCCAGCACGGGTCCCTCCCACATTCCTCCGAAACAGGCTGCTCCAGTCACCCCCAGGGTCACAAGTCCTGCCAGCAACCCTGCTCCAGTATGGACCCCCATGGGCTGCCTCACCAATGCTCTTCTCTAGGGGCTGCGGGGAATCTGCTCCTGCAGCTGGATCACCTGCTCTCCCTCCTCCCTCACTGGCCTGCGTGTCTGCAGGGCTGGTCTCCTTCAGCTTCCCCCTCTCTCACACTTGCTGCAAAACGCGTTTTATATTTTCTTAAAACCATTCCCAGAGAGGCACCACCGGCACCCTCTCTGAGGCTTTGGATCCGGTGGGAATGCTGGGCCCGGCACTGGTGTCCCGGGCCTGTTCCCGCGGCTGCCCCGCAGCCCACGGGCCCCGCACCCGGCACCGCCCTCCGCACACGGGCAGCCAAAGGAAGGGCGGTGGATCGCGCCTCAGTTGCTCCATACGGAGAGTTCCCGCAACCAGGGCTGAAAGCAGTGATTTGGATTGGGAAACAGCAAATAGAGCAAAAAGAAATTGCACACCATAAACTGTAAGATTAATACAAAAGAAGTAACTGTGGATTAACTTTGAACGGAGGCGTGATGTCTTACACCAGGGCAGCCTGGTCTCGCAACCCAGCCTGGAAATGGCCTCGTCGGACATGTGAATATGCCCGACAGGACAGCTTGCTCCTTCCCACCTTTCACAACCAGCCCGGGAAAAAAGGGCCGGGCGGGGCCGATCCTGGGCACTACCGCCTCTGTCCCGAGGCCCTGCCTTGCCCTCTGCATCCCTTCCTTCTCCCTTCCCTCCTCCATCCTCCCCCTGCATCCCTTCCTTCTCCCTTCCCTCCTCCAGCCTCCCCCTGCATCCCTTCCTTCTCCCTTCCCTCCTCCATCCTCCCCCTCTGCATCCCTTCCTTCTCCCTTCCCTCCTCCATCCTCCCCCTCTGCATCCCTTCCTCCACATCCCTTCCTTTCGCCCTTCCCATCCTTTCCCCTCCCCATCTCTTCCTCTCCTCTTCTCATCCTGTCATGTGGTATGGGAAATCACACCATGAAAAGCCAGTGTCCATAAAGGAGACAGAGGAGTCCTGCAACTTTATTCGAAAAAAAGGGAGAGAGTCCACAGGGGCACACGGGTTTTCTGTCTCTCGAAAGCCAGCGGGGTTTTCTTTCTCGAGGTTTTGGAGGGCGCAGCCTCTTTCTATCCCAAACTCCCGGCCGTACGTCACCCCCGTCCTTTCCCCTCTGGTNGCAGCGGGCCCGGGCGGCGCGGAGCGATGGCGGCGGCGGGGCTGAGGTTCGACGGGCGGGTGGTGCTGGTGACCGGCGCCGGAGGAGGTGAGCGCCGGCCGGGAGTTCCTCACCCGCGGGAGGCGGCGGAGTTGCTTCGGGGGCAGCCCGGGCGGTGCGGGCTCCGCGCAGCCGCCGCTGCCCGCGGCCCTGGCAGGTGCCCCGGGGNTTGTCTGTTTCAGGAGTCAAGCTGCCTGGGCTCTGTAGCAAACCTGCTGCCCAGAGTTACAGACATTAAAACCCGTTTCGAAGATGTCAACACCCATACCTTCACCCATCGAATTATTTGTAAATACATTAGCACACATCTTCCCTATCACTTTTCCCTCCCCATCCTCTTCCTTTGTTTATCCCTTCCCTTCCTTTTCCCTGCTTTGCCTTACTCTCCTCATCCCATCCCATCCCATCATATCCCGTCCCTTACTTTCCCCAACTCTTCCTTTCCCTTTCTTCCCCCTTCCTTCCTCTCCCTTCGTTCCCGCCCTTCCATTCCCCATCCCTTCCTTTCCCCTCCCCATCACTTCCTCCCTCCTTCCCTTCCTTTCCCTTTCTCTTCCCATCCCTTCCCGTCCCGTCCCGTCCCGTCCCGTGGCGCACTACAGTTC
>VZRO01008518.1:298481-361146 GCA_013397915.1 Daphoenositta chrysoptera | reverse complement strand
AGAAGCGGGGCTGGGGGGCAGGCGCTGTCCGTGCCGGTGCCGGCCCTGGCCGTGCCAAGGCTGTGCAGGGGTCACGGCCGTGCCTCCTGCTGCCGTCGGAGCTGCTGCCGTCCGAGCCCGGCCCGGCACTGCCCAAGTTGGTAACCTCTCCGAACGCGTGATTTGTGCTCTTTAAACACACACGGGGAGCAGCCGCCTTGCTCCCCGGTCTGCAATGGATGTCCTGCTCCAAGCGCTGTCCTGGTATCCAGATTCCTTCCAGTTGTGCCTTGGACCTAGTGGCTGGGGCGTGTGGCCCGTGTGGTTCGGCACGGTGCTGCCCCAGCAGGGCTTTCCCGAGTGCCGTCGCTGCTGCAGAAAGCAGCCGCCCACCTGCTGCTGCCTTCCCTGCCCGCGGTGCTCCCGGGAGCCGGCCCCGAGGCAGCTGGGAGCGGGCAGGAGAGGGGAGAGGGAAGGGTCAGCAGCAGGGCTGGCCTGCGCTGTCGGTGGTCTGCGGGCGTGATCTCTCCAGGGAACGTGGTCTGCAGTGGAATGCTTGGTGTTGCCAGGAAGTGTTTTTGTATTTGTTGTTATGGCGTGGGGTTGGTTGAGTGTTTTTTTTTGTTTTTGTTGTTTGTTTCTTCCCCCTTTTATTACTTTTTTTTCTTCCTCTGCATCCATGCTTTGACCTTTTGCCTACTGTGATAGTTAAGCAAAAACACGAGCTGTCAGTGTGGATGGGTCAGAGACAAAGTTTATGCTTGTGATGAGCTGCTTGTTCTGCCATACTCTAAGAAGGTTCTGCCCTCCCGACAGTGGAGTTTTGCTCTCATTTTGTGGCGCTTCACATAGTCAGAGGAGTAATTTTGGGGCCCTAGATTAAATGATGTCTTGTGAAGAAGATGTTTTGGAAAGCACTGAACAGTCCCTGTTCATCATCTGAAGGTGACCAACTCGATAATAATTGAGACCAGGTTTTTTAATGGTGCTTTTCTGCTTTCACTGGATCTGTATTTTTAGGCTTTTCCCTGTATAGCAAGTTTCACTGAAGAACAGGTTGAGACCTTGCGCAATAGCAAAACAAGGTCACTGTGGCAGTAGCAAAGCTTCTAAACAGTATTGCACCTAGTAAAAGTTGCTTGTCATAAGTATGTGTACAATGACCCTTGTACTCCTAGTGTTAGACTGCTTGAAAATGGTTGTTTAATAGAGAAAACTCCCCTTGGATGTTTTATTTCACAACAGCTTTATAATAAGTGGTTGATTAAATTTAAGCCAAGATAAAGGGAGGTCCTATTATCTACAGATTACTTCTCCTTTTGCTTTTATTTTATTTACCGCACTGTACTTAGACTGCATTACTAATAGCATTGTTTTTCAGCATTGATATTTTGGATGCTGGTGAACAGATCAGAGCTGGGAATTTATTTAGACGTGGGTCACTAATTTATGTTAAAGTGATACCTGTTTTCACATACACAGATACCTAAAAAGTGTTTCTTTGAGCTTTGAGCAGATCCTTTGTGACTTGCTATTCCTGCCTGTGTCAGGCATTGTTTCTGCAGCCTATCTTAGTTTTTTTAAAATTAATTTTGATTCTCAAGTGTTCAGACCTTGCTTAGCAGTTGAGAAGGCCAGCACATATAATTCGTCTGGGTTTTGTGCACTTCTCAGTTGTGTGGCTTTTCAAAACAAAACAAAAAAAGCTTCTCTTGGGCTTGGGTTACATGAGGCAGTAGATGTATATGAACCTCACATGTGACACTCTCCGTTGCAGTGACCTGAGGAAGCCTTAATGAAATTTTCAACTTGTTGCTGTGAGATTAGTGTGCTTCAAAACAGTCTTAACAGTTCTCATTTTTTCCCTGCATTGTTTTTTTGAGAACTAGCTTTGAATGTTCTGGTGAGGGGCAAAGAGATACTGTCTGCATTCTGAGAAACTTCTTCTAACTGATCATCTTTTGATCATTCAAATGGCTTTTTCTTCTGAAATTAATAAAAAAAGGATCATTGCTATTGATCCCAATAACTTTTGACTGGTACAGTGGATAATATATCTGTAAATAATTTATTTTAACAAACGTTAAACACAACATGAATCTAAGCCGGAGTGAGGTCCAAGACCCTCGCTTTTGTATGTGATGCAGAAATGACAGTCTTCTCTTAGAACAGGCAAACTATATATCTGTTTGGTTAACTGAGGTTTTAGGCATTCCTTTGTGTCCAAATGATTTTGTCAATACATCTTGAGTCACAGTTAAATTTTGTTCAGTTTCTTTTTCAAATCTTAACTTTAACTAGGGAAGTATCTTATTCACTTACAGTGTGATTAATTAACTTGAAACATCCCCTCCTTCAGAGTTACATCAGGACGTTAAAGGTTCTTCCTTTCAAATGTATTTTTCTATCACAAGAACAAACTCAGCAGCATACAGCTTTCCCAGATGCGTCTGTTGAATCCAACAACAAAGAGTAAGCATGGTTTGTTTGGGGTTTTTTCCTCTTGACCGTTTACTGTTTATCTGTTTGTTTACTTTTATATTTTGTTCTTATAAAAGACTTTGAACTCCTAGGGGGAATTGTGTTTTACTTTGAACCTGCAAGGTGTTTGTGTTGAATTGGTGCATTTTTTTCTCAATACAATAATTTTTAATGTAGCTTTTGTCTGAATTGTGATCTGGGTAACAGATTCAGTCTTGTTTTTAACTTTTTTCTCTTTTGAATTAGGTTTGGGCAGAGCTTATGCTCTGGCTTTTGCTGAAAGAGGAGCTTCAGTAGTTGGTAAGTTTTATCTTAACTAACTTGATCTAGGCAGTAACCTTTGCCTTTTCACATAGCTTGCATTCGACAGTCCATGGCCTTTTTGACAGTAACCTTTGTTATGTAATGGTTTTCTGTCTTATCTTTAGCTGTTTAAATTTTGCTTCTAAACTTTATTTTCATATGAAACAAGTTGCCCCAGTTTGTACAAGGGCTTACCTTTGCTGGAAAGCCAGTTTGAGTAAGATAATTTCCGAGATTTGACTTTCATCTATGCATACGAATCTTTACCACAATCTGAGGCAGAGAGTATGTTGTCCTAGGTAAATACTGCTCAGAAGTTTCCAATATGACCATTTGAAAATGTAATTATGTTGTCTTATAGTGTCTTCTCCCAAGAAAGAAGTTATTGAAATGTAGCTCAGTAGCACTGATTCTTTTTGCAGCTTGTGGGCCAGAAGAGCCGCCTGGTCTCGGTGTCAGGGCCAAGTAACTGTCAGTAAAGGATTTCTGGTGGTTTTGTAGTTCCTTGGTTGAACCTTCTCAGGGCATACTTAGTTGTGAAAAATGCTGTATCACAAGGCAGTCCTGAAGGTTAAGTTGTATTCTTGGGTACTCACTGGCAGTCGGCATGGCCATTTTTGTATTGGCTCTTAGGAAAACTTTTTCACAGAAAGGGTTGTGATGCTCTGGAAACAGGCCAGGGCAGTGATTGAGTGACCACCCCGGAGGTATTTAAAAGGTGTGTAGATGTGGCCCTTAAGGACATGGTTTACTCCTGGAGTTGGCAGTGTTAGGTTGATGGCTGGAGTTCACTTTACAAGACTTTTCCAACCTAAATGATTCTGTGATTTTATGATTTTGTTGTCTGTGAATGAATTTGTACAGGTATTCTTGATGAGTTCAAGATTAAATGTTTAAAGAGAAGATGGATAAGCACTTGCTCACTGTTTTTTTGTAGTTTTCGAATGACAATCCCAATCTCAGTTTACAAAATTCCATAAAAATAGTTTGGTTTTACTTCACTGATTGAAAATGAGTATGTGTGTAGACAACTTTAAAAAAATATCTAGGTTGTTTTTTCTTCTTTTTTTTCTGGTAGTTGCCATCTTTGATACCTGCTGTATATACCATGGATGTGAATAATTTACGTGGAGTTCTTATTTAGCAAAAATTAGGTCACTAAAGCAGCCCAAATATTTTGTATTGACTCTCTGTGGCTGCTGGTGGTCTGACTTTCCAGAATGATCTAAAAAAAAATGCATTCTGTTGCCTGACCACAGCTAATGCTCCTTTATCTCTTGGCCTTATTGTGTAATAACTAAACAGTAAGTTAAGAATTGACTGTAAGGGCAACTCCTTGTTTCCTTTTGGAAACTTCACCACACTTCAGCTTGTCTTGCATTATTACCTCTACATGCTTGTATTTGTTTCTCTTGTTCTCTTATGATTCTGACTTCTAAGCGTTGAGAAGTTACTTGTATAAACATTCAGTTTTTTAAAACTCGAGGAAATATGAGACTCATGCCTTGTCTCTTTGAAACAAGTTCTCTTTTTTAAGTTGTGGAAATGAAGGTATGTTCTAAGAACAGTGATCAAATACTGTGGAAGAATATTTTGAGTTGGAAGAATAGCAGTAGGTCCCAACATGGCACCTTTGTCCAGTTCTGCATCTCTGTTGAGCGAGTTGTGGTTGGTGTGGTCACACTTACAAGAGCAAGCTAGGTGGAAAACTCCCTGTTCTCATCACTGAAAGGCTGCCTGCTACCACTGGTTTTTGTCATTCTTTAACTCTTTCATGCCTCTCATTGGGAAAAGTGGAAAGCAGGAGGAAGGGTTGGTTTGCTTTTATCTTGCATCCTGTCATGTCCAGACCTCGTCTTTCTTCCAGTCTTTCTGAGGGCTCTTGTGTTGCTGTTTTATTTCAGTTTAGAGTCATGTTTTTGAAAAAATCTCTCCTGATACGTATTTTATTTGTATTTTTGTTTGCATAGTGAAATGGTATTGAATGGCATGAGTCCATGCCATTCAAAAAAAACAAACTGGAAGATGCAATCCAGCAGCACACCTACATTGTTCATGTGTGTTTGGTTTGTGACAGTGGACAACAGCAAGAAATGAATTGGCTTATTTTTAAAAAACTTGCACTGTAGATGTCAGGTCCTCAGCACCAACTGTTTCATCCTTCAGATTTGCTTCTGCTCTGCTAATGACACACTCATAGCCTTGGAGGACTTCTTCTCTAAGGTTCAGACTATAACTGTGCTCTGTCACAACTACTGCGGTCTCTGGCTCTTTTCTACTGTGTGTTTTCAGCTGAAAATTGCATGATGTAAAGGTTGGGCTTAAAATAATATTATTTTCTGTTTTGTTGTTAGGGTTTTTTTTCATTGCTCTATCCCACTCATGGAGTTACTATTTTCAAAGCCTAGAATAGCTCAACTCTTTCTTGTGTAGTCATCTTTGTTTCAACTCCATTAGTGCCTGTGCTTGGCCTAAGGTACTTTTCTGCCTCTGAAAATTTTCCCAAATATTCAATTAAGTTTTTGTCAGCAAAGTACTATTGAAGTGCAGGATAAATATAGATAAATTTGTCTGTGACAAAGAGTTATAAAGTATTAACAAGACTGAATGGTTTGTATATATGTTTACCACCAAATCGTTCACTCTTCTTTCCCAGGACAAATCAGAAATTCTAGTGTTGTTCCTGACTCACTTAACTTTAATGTCATGGATGTTTTAGACTGAGTAGTCTGCCTGTGTTGCCTATCCTAACACTTTCACTACACTTAGAAATTTTCCTTAGTGCCTCACTTGAATTGTGTTAGCTGCATGTTTGGATTGTTAGATATTGATCTGTTAGTTTGGAGATTCTGTCTCCTTTCTTTTTTGCATCAGTCTGTTAAGGTACTTGTACTTCCTGCTTCAGGCTGGGCATTTTTTGGGTTTGGTTTGGTTTGGTGATGGTTGATTGTTTTTTGGGTTTTTTTTGTCATGTTGTATCCCTCCCCTTTTGATCCTCACTTCTTCTGGACTTTGGCATGTTCATCTACTCACAAATTTTCTGCAGTATTTCTACATTTCTCTTGAAGTGCTTCTCACAAGGCTGAATATACCTGACACATCTATGTTCCTGTTTACATGGAGAGCTAAAAAAAAGGCACAAAATGGGTCTATTTCATTTTGTGATGATACAACAGACTTGCCATTACTGTTTATCATCAAGACCAGCAAGAATATCCTGCATATTTTGTAGATTTCACCGTGTCTGGCTTCTTGAAGTTAGAAGGCAGAAGCTGGAATTCACCATTAACAAAAGACTGTTCAGCAAAATACCAGTGTTGCATGTAAATTCAGTCAATTCAGTCTTTCTTACAATTCCAGTTTGAACCCATTTGAACAAAACTTCCTACCATTTTTTGAAGTTCTTTGTCCAAATACAGTGTTTCTGGGATTTTTGGGAGTGCTTTTGACGCCCTGGTAATGGCATGAAGCTGTGGGATGTGCAAATGCAGGAGCGCAGCGGAGTGTGACGGTGGCGCGTTCCAGCTGCCATTAGTGACGCGTGCCCCAGTGAGGAGCAGCCCGGAACAGCTCTGTGTGTCCGGTGGGCCTCTTACCCCACCCGAGCAGGATCTCAAGCTCCAGAGCAGGCACGTCTCACTTCGTTCAGACCGCTGGATCTCTTCTGTAGTGGTGTTGACTAGTAACAGTTAAACAGGAACAAAGTCTTCTCAGGCTTGATTACGGTTCATGCAATAGTTAGGGACTGGAATAAATTGCCTATGATTGGGGTGTAATCTAGATCTTAATCTCTGAACTACAACACAATTACAGAGGCAGCCTGGGCGGGGCAACCAAGTTGAATACATGGTGGAGGGGAGAAAAAAGTTCTGTTTTCCATGTTATTTAAAGAAAAAGGGATAATGTGTTGCACTGCTTTTAAAAAAAATAATTATGTATCCTACTATTTTTCTCTTGTCATCTGTGGTTTTCGGTAAGATCCAGATGCAGCAGGCTTTATTAATACTCCCTATAACCTCCAGAGTGATAATGAGGTAAGGACAGACTATGAAGTCTGTGTGTTAACAACAAAAATTTCATTTCTTTTTCATGCACAGTGAATGATCTTGGAGGTGATTTCAAGGGATATGGCAAAAGCTCCTCAGCTGCTGACAAAGTTGTCGATGAAATCAGAGCAAAAGGAGGGAAAGCAGTACCCAATTATGGTATGTTATTTTTCCAGATGAGTGTAATGCTTTATCTGTAGGAGTAGTGGACATGTTAAATAAAAAGTTGATGCTTCTTAGTGAAAGACTACTGCCAGCTTGCCAATAACATGTACATTAAACAGATGTAGTATCATATGGAGTGGGAAGACAGATGCTAAAAGCAAGCGCATCAATTGCTTCTTTTAATCAAGATTGTTTACTAATGCCCTTCTCTTTTACCTGATTTTTTGGTATTGGAGTGTTAAGCAGCTGTCCATCTGCAGTTTTCAGAGGCAAAATTGGAATGGATGATTCTTGCTTACTTTGCTTCATGCTTTTCTTGCAAGGGCAAATGTTGTGCCATTTAGACTTACTATGTGGGATTTGCTTTAGGCCACATGCAGATCATGGCTGAATTTTAGTTTAGTTTTCAGTGGGGTTGTACACAATTTATTTTCTTAGCTCTGTAGATTTAGTTGTTAATATCCTGGAAGTGCAGTGTAGTGCAGTATCCAGTTAATTTTGTTTGACAATGTGTACTTTTTTCTTACAGATTCCGTGGAAGATGGTGAAAAGCTTGTGAAGACAGCCCTTGAGGCTTTTGGGAGGATAGGTACAGTTGGTTAATTCATGTTGAAACTTGTTTGCAAGTGCAAAGCCATTATAAACAGTGCAATTAACAATATCTGTATGAAATACAGTGTGAGAACAGTAATACTCACCAACCCCTGATGCCTATGGTGAGTGAAATCTGAATAAGGCGCTTTCAGCTTCTTATCTGAATGGTCAACTTTCCTTGGTTTTTTTGGTGGTTTTAACAGAAGTTTAAAGCTGAGCATATGATTTTTATTTTCCTGCCCTTCAGAATTTTGGAGCTTCAATAATGGTTAACAATTTCTGTCACAAAGCACAGAGTCTATGAAGTGCTATAACTAGCTGCATAGAATTAGCATAAATAATGTTGCTGAAGGCAACATTTCATGTTTTGGGAGCTCTTCTGCTTATGTGAGGTCAAAATGCATTAAAATAAATGAAAAAATAAAACCCTGAGGTATTTTATCTAACAATTAAAATTCTTTTTAACCATGTGATTGCCTTCACTTAAAACCAGTTGGTGATTTTAAGTCAAGGTTAAATGGCTAAAAGTACACATAATCAAAGCCAACAGGAACCTAATTAAATATCTGACAAGAAATTGTTATAATCCAGGTTACTTTATCAGCTTTGTGACTCTATAGTTCCTCAAGTTATCGTTTGGGCTCCTGCAGCAAAGATGGTGGTACAAACTGCCTAATCGGGGCACTCTGAAATTCAATGCAGGCTTCTAAACTGTACAGGATGGCTGCATCCTGCAGGCATTGGATTCCTAAGCAGCCAGCATTTCACAGCTATGCCTCCCTGTCAGGCTTTGTCCCATTGACATCCGTGTCAGGTTGAGACTTGCCTCTCCTGAAGTATTACTAATACTTCAGTATTAGTTGTAATTATTGTCTAAGGGTAGAATTCATTAATCAGGACAAGGAGCTATAGAATATATGGAATATGATGTGTATGTTCAGTGTTCTTGTCTGTATATGTTTAGAAGTGGGAGGAAAATAGAAACAAGCTTGTATTTTATCAGTGCATTGAATTAGTTTCCTTCTTTTTATTTCAGATATTGTTATAAACAATGCTGGGTGAGTATACTTGAGGGTTTTGTCCTATTTGAGT
The DNA here is from genome assembly GCA_013397915.1 of Daphoenositta chrysoptera. Lineage (NCBI taxonomy): Eukaryota > Metazoa > Chordata > Aves > Passeriformes > Daphoenositta > Daphoenositta chrysoptera. The sequence goes on along the minus strand of VZRO01008518.1, from coordinate 352,486 downwards.
GTGGGCGGTCCCTTTCATGTGAACAAATGTTGATCTTATGTTTGTTTTGTTTTCCTAATGTTGCATTTTAGGATCCTAAGAGACCGTTCATTTGTTCGGATAAGTGATGAAGATTGGGGTGAGTTGATATTAAAATGACTTCAAAATCTACTTTCTGTGTGGAAGCTGACAGGTACATCCCTCCCACTGGAAGGCCTTTTGCCCTGCAAGCTTAGTGGCAAGCTGCTTGTGTTCAGTGTGCAAACCAGGTCTGTGCTGCAAAGCATGGTAGGTATATGTAGTTCCAAAGGGAAAGAAGGGCTTTTCTTCTCACTCCTGGTTGCCAAATGCACTAAGAGCCATGTGAATTACACACGAAAGTTTTTGTGAGCAGAACATTCCTAGTGCCAGCACTGAGTGGCTGAATACAAAACAGGCTTAAAAGACCCAGAACTAACTAGAAAGGAAAGCAAGCTCATGTGACATGAGATGGTGGATGGTGATAAGCCAGTGGAGAAGACTCTTACAAAGATCTTATCTTCTGTAGTTTTTGTCTGAGTCTGCTTAAGTGCAGGAATTGTGAATGCTTTTGAATTCTGTACAGGAGAGCCCCATCCAAGAGGGCAGTGTATGTGGGCAGCCCCCTCAAAATTGGCGTATGTTCAGGCAAGCACTGAAAAACAGTCTGTCAAGGGAAAAAAAAGCCCATCATTCTTTTAGTAACACTTTCAGAGTGTGAAGAGAGTGCATTTTTTGCCATGAAGAAGAAACATGGTGCATTTCAGGTTGGGAGACAAATCCTGGAATTATTAAACTGACATCAATTTGTTCCTAGATATAATTCATAGAATTCATCTGAGGGGATCGTTCCTGGTCACCCGAGCTGCATGGAATCATATGAAAAATCAGAAATTTGGCAGGTAAAAATATGTCTTCAGTTTTGTATTTTTCAGTAGGATATAACAGACGATGCATGCCCAAACAGTGAAGGAGTCTTGCATTCTTTTCTTTCACTTTCCTGGGGGTGAAGCAAAATCAGTTCAAATGTCTTTTCAGTTCTGATTTCCCCCTCTCCACTTCTTCAGCCAAATGTTTAAAGGTTTTTTTCCCAATGTATTTTTCTGACTATCCGAAACAGAAGTTGTAAGAAAATAAAAATACCATTTCTGTTAAGGAGGACTGGTTAGAAACATTTGTCACTTGTATGTTACGGCAAGTTTGAGGCACTCTTGTTGTGTTCCTTCTTATTCATATGACTGGTACATGCAGTTCTGCTTGTAGGTTGTGGTGTTTTTTTGTTTGTTTATTAGTTTTAACCCTTTGGACAAATGTACTTTTCTTAAAAGTTATGAGATTGTTCTTAGTCCATTTTGGTATGTATTACTGTTAACTCAAAAAGAATGCAGTGAAATCAGATCTTTTAACTTTTTTCATTTTTGTGGTTTTATCAAAAACCTTATCAAAGCACTGATGTGATTATATTAATCTTAACCATATCCACATATTGAAAACTGTGTGAACTGTTTTCTCATCCTGTGACATAAATAACATTTCATTCTCATCCAGGAAAGTGAACTGTGAGGATAGCAAAAATCTTAACTCTGGGAGTTTAAAATTAAATTACTTCTTCAAAAACAGCTTTAGTCTAGAGTTGCATCCATTTAGGAAAATGCTTTCCTTGTCTCCTTTTGTGTATTTGCTCAGATAACAGTGGTAGTGAGTGCTTCAGCAGTTTATGTATAGGCATCTGCCACCTGCAAAATGCCTGCTTTACATAGAATTTGTAGCTTTTCTTTGTCTTCATCATATTGAGCCAGTACTTGAAACACATCTTTTTACTTAGACTAAAAATACTAGATTATTGGCAGTGAGGCAGATAAAAAAATGAAATATATGTTGATCCCAGATATGCAGTATGTTTCCAAGTAGATTTGAACAGAATCTGATAAGGCTTCCTTTAAAAGTGGACGTGTAGACCCATTTCTTTTGAATTAAGATGACCTGCAGCACAACTTTGTTTGCCTCAAACCAGCTGTAAACTGCAGCAGTTTTAGAGCTCTCATGTGAGCAGTTTAGTCACCTCCGAAGGAGTAATGGGGACAGCAAAGAGCAAGACTTTCCTGTCTTCTTCTGTCATGCATTTAATGCCTATTAGAATTCTTTGAATGTTAATTCTGTGAGAATGGATCTTCAGATATTACCAGGTAGATAATATTAAGGGAAATAATTTTCAGTAAAGTAATTTTCTTCTGAGTGCTGAAACCATTTATTAATTGTGAGAATAACACCACCTGAAAGGGGTTAGAAATTAAAAGAAATTACTTTTCTCTATACTGTACCCAGTGTCACAGAATGTCCTTCCTAGTGCTTCAATATAAGTCAGAAAGCCTCATGACTTTATTCATTTTCTGCTACTCTGACAAGCTTCAAGATTTGTCAGATATTTGCTTTCCATCAAATATTAAATAGCTACCTGATTGTTAGCAAAACCAACAAATAATCTTTTCTTATTTGCCTTCTTTGTTTTGTGGAATATGGAGACTGTAATGCCAAATCTGGAAAATGCTGTTGTGTGGAATCAAATAACTTGAAGAAACAACTTAATTTTTTCTTCTCCTCTCCCCTAAGAATAATTATGACATCCTCAGCTGCTGGAATATATGGAAACTTTGGTCAGGCAAACTACAGTGCTGCAAAACTTGGCCTTTTGGGTCTTGCAAACACAATTGCAATTGAAGGTCGGAAGTACAACATCCACTGCAACACAATTGCTCCTACTGCTGGATCCAGGCTGACCCAAACCGTCATGCCACAAGGTGAATCATTTAAGGTCTACATTTTTCTATTTGAGGTCTATGTTTTTCAGGGAATTGAAGCACAAGAAACTTTCTTACCTCTTAGAAAATGCAAGTCCTTCACACTTCATATACTACAAATTCATTGTTCCTTCTATATTTTTGTCTCTGAACCATCAACTTACTTGCTTTGTCTGTTGTGAGGAATTCTTACCTTCTGTCACAAGGTATGAAGCAAGTTTTCTCATTTGCAAGAGCAATTTCATGTGGCAGGGCTCTTTAACTGTAATCTCTTCCAAGATCCTCCTACCGTAGTGGAAAGGCTTGTTTGTTTCATCACATGTGCAATCAGGTATGTGCAGAAGGTGTTGACACTTGTTACAATGTTGTCTAATTGCAAAATACTGAGTTTTTGCACAACATGTCATGTATGTACTTAGTGGTTCCATGATCAGCAGGGGATGATCGTGAACTGAGTTGCCTAATTTTTTTTATTGCACAAGTACTAATCTTTGAATGTTTGAACAGGTTTTAACAGAGTATTGCATTGGGAAGTCAGTGTAAGGAACATTTTAGGAGACAGTTGTGTCTAAGTGTAAATTTAGGATAAATAGACTAACTAATTACTTTGGCAAATGACCAGAACAAAGAAAAATAATTTGAAAAAAAAATATGTAAAAGGAAATTGCTTTCAGAAAATATTCTGGAATCAGCCTATTTCATTTCACTCCTGACCTTCTTTTCCCTGATGACAGACAGATTTCAAAGCCAAGGACATCATCACATATGTCAGGCTGATAGACAGGATATTGGAGAGTAATATATTTTGTACATTATGTACAGATTGAATGCTTGATTTTGTTTGACTGAAGTAGCCTGGTTTAGATCTAAATAATCCAGGTGGCCGTGACTCTAGCCGTCTTATATGCTGTACATTCCAGGGATTTATTGCAATTGTTTATAGTGATGCCTTTCTCTGGTCTTAAAATTGAGAGCCAAACATGGTTAGAGGGAAGAGGGGTTCTTACCTTGGTATTTAATTAAGGATCCTTAGGTGCACCACATCCAGGTGGAATGTGCTGCAGAGCACACTGGAATGCACATCCACTATCAGTCGGGTATAACATTATTGGCCTTACCAATTAGCAAATCTATCAAAGATTCCGCAATGAGAGGCTTGAGTGAACCCCCAGCCCAAGGATGGGCCAATCTCAGTTTACAGAATGTGTCTAGAGAGGACCTTGGTGTCTGGGGCTTTCTGACCCCTCACTACGAGGCTTCCAAGATGTTCAGTCTCTTGGCTTAACAAAATACTAAGTCTAAGAATGTGGGCTAGAAGCACTAAGAATATAGAAAAAGTATATAAAAGTGGTATAAAAGAAAAGGCAAAATGTCATCATGGCATCAATAGAAGATCCAAATACATTAGGCATGCAGTGTAAAATGGAGTACAGTAGCTGGCACGTTCTGAAGATACTTAAACTACATAAGGTGATAAAAAGCATCTCATAATTTTCTTTCTTAGTTATTTTAAGAAGAGTGGGATCCTTTGGTCTCTCTGTAAGATACTTACAGCTCTGATGATTCATTTGTTGCCTTGTTCACTCCATCCCAGTCCAGTTTTTTCAATACTCTTAAAAGATTTGAACACCACAACTTTAAAAACATTTTTGGATGTCTTATCAAATTATCCTTGTTATCTGACTCTTTGTCTTCAAGTGTCTGCAAGCACCTATGTCGCTGTTTTCCTGGGGTCGATGGACAAATGACATAGACTTGATCCAGGGAGAAATGGAATTATTTAATTATTTTACAGGCTGATTTATATCTCTTAGCTCACTTGAGTGGCGTAGGGCCATTGGTCCCTGACCATCCACCTCTCGGGCATGATTGGTGAAACCCTACAACACCCACTTGAAAACATTCTTCATCAGTATCATAACAATGCTGCATAATAGTCTTGCACCTGTAGATAGTTTACAAAAACTCTCTGTTTACGAACAGTATCTGTGTGAAAGCAAGGACTCTCACACAAACACCAGAATGCTGGAAAATATCTCTGCAAGCAGCTATCAGTGTCCACACACCTATGCTTTTTCATTGCCATACATTGTTACGTATGTTTAGCTTGATCCACATATTGTTGTTCTTGCTAAGAACTCTTAAATGCAGTTTGTGTCTTTTGTGTGGTTGTTTTTGTTTTTTTAAAACTTCCACCACCTATTTTTTAATAATTTTAATAGTGGATTACAAAGATTAATGGTAGTAGTCTAGGGCTAGATTTTGAGACTAAATTGTATGTGGCATAAAGTGGAATACTTTTGAAAAGCCTAGGAGGTTTGCTATGCACTTACAACTGCCATATTAAATGGAATTCAACTTTCTTCTACTTTTCTGTAACTTCTAAAAATGAACTTCTGTTTACTTTAGTTTTGCTATTAAATAAGTACTCGTAATGATAAGCTTTCTCAGCTCTTCATCTGGGAAAATCTGTCTATAATTGAAAATGCTTGATGACCTTTAGCTGAGGAACAGCTATATATCTATTTCTGTTGAAAAAATAATATTCTAAAAGCTGAAAATGGAAATTAAGCAAAGTTATTATTCAGACAGTGGACAGAATATGTGATAAGAGCTGCCTGGACAACCATACTGTTCCATGACAATGTCTCAATTTTCAGATAGCTTTCTATTGTGCCAAATTTCAATGAAAATCCTGAAATAGGACTGATACCTAAGTTTATCAGGGCTGATAATTTCCTATGCCATTTGGAAAAATCAGCATTTCCAAATGAGATAATTCTTAAACAATCAGCAGCTGCAATTATTTTCGTAATGACTTGTCTGTATAGCTGACTTGCAGACTAAAAGGAAAATTGCTCAGGTATGTCTCCGTCAGGATTATGTATAGCTGGCTTGTCCTTGTTTCATGCTGCCTGTCAGATGGAAATTTAAGAAGGTTATCTGGCTTTGCAGTCTGCATGTAACAGTGTTCCCAACAGTTAACCAGGCTTTCATCTCTCTGGCTGAGAAGCCATGTCATGGGGTTTGGCGGCATATACGTGTCTCATGAGTTGTTCCTATTTATTGAATCTTCAAATGTTTCATTTAGTTTGTCCTTGCTTTTCATGACAGAACACTATGGATTAAATTCTCCTGGCTCTGCCGTTCGTAAGAGGGTGTTAGATTAAATAATTTGGTGAAACTGTAGAGTATTTCTATTTCGTGATTCCCTTTCCGATTTGCTCTAGATCTGGTCGATGCTTTCAAACCAGAGTATGTTGCTCCCTTAGTAGTTTGGCTTTGCCACGAGAGCTGTGCTGAGAATGGCAGTCTGTTTGAGGTAAATATTTTATTTTTACTTTCTTCTCTCTCTTTCCCTTCCTTTGCTCCTTTCCCCAAAATCAGTTGTTTGTTTTATCTTGTCCAGTCTTAAACTTTTTGCTCAAACTGAATTACCATGTGTGAACTACATACTTTGCATAGACAGAAGAAATACTGATCAATACTGATCTGGTTGTGCAGTATTTGACAAGTGCTTCAGGCAGTAGCAGCCTTGTCAAATTCTGGTCTGTGCTCAAAATGATACCAGTTTGATTGTTACAATTCTTACTGTACTCTTTTAAGGTTGAAAAGATACCAAAATTCAAAAGACACTTTTGTCTTCTAAAGCATTGAAACATAGAAAGTAGCTTGCGGGAAGAATTAATTACTTAATTATGATATTTGTTATAGGTATTTGCATCAAACTGCTAACTCATATATTGGATAGAAACTGTTTTATCTAGATCACATTCAGGTGCTTAACTAAACTGTTAAATACAATCAGCAGTAGGTCAGAAATTTTTAATATATTGTGTTTGTTCTGGAGTATAGTTTTGTTCCCTAGCATTACCACAGCTTTGCTTTTTGACATGTCGTAAGCTCATGATATTCTTTTTTTCTTGGCAGGTGGGAGCTGGATGGATTGGAAAATGTAAGTTCTTTATGTTGCAGGATTGATCTTGTTTTTTGAATTGACATTGAGGCTATCCAAATTTTCTTTAGTGTTAACCTGTATGCTCAAGACATTTTTTACTCAGGAGAGATGATAAATAAAAGCCTAGGGTTCTGAGGAAACGGCTTTTATTCAGTAAAAGTCACAAATTTAGCTTCACGTGGGAAAAACTGGTAACTTACATATGTGCATTGTTGTGCTTTTGAACTAACAGTAACCGAAAATCTGCCTAAGTAACTTTAACTCTTGGATCTCAGGCATAATTTGAAGTAGAATTTGTGGTGCTAAGTATACATTGCTGCCTTTTCTTGAAAACTTTAATTTTTCATGATATAAAAGTATCACATACGGATAAACAGGCATGTTTTTAATTTTTCGTTTCATCCTTTCTCATTACTTTTCAAGTTTACTTATGCTTGTATTAAAATACTAGTGTATAAGCATGTTGAGGCAATTAGTCTTCTTAAATAACCAGTAGCTATGCTACCTATGTATTTTCCTTACTGACTCCCTCCAGTAACTAGCTTAAATATGAATTTAAGGAAAACTTGCAGACAATACTGAGGGCTTACGAGAAGAAAAAATACTGAGTGTGTGAGATGTCTTGACTTTTTTCCTAAATCCATTGAACCTAGTACAACCATTATCTTCATGAACTGTTCAACTTTTCAGCCTACATGATTGTCACTAGTGGATTGGAACTAGGGTTGTTAATTCAGGAAGTCATTCTGCTTTAATTTTTTTTTTCCCACTTTGTAATCATTTTGTACATTTCTAACTAACTGCAAGTGTTCTGTGTAACTGGAATAGAGTTTCCAAGAAGTATCATAAATAGATTAAAAGAAGCAGGGCAGCAGCACACAATGTCTTGCTGCTCTTCACAGGGAGTTAGGTTTTAATGCACTTTGATCAAGAGAAAACACAATTTTTCATCATTATAATGTCTATTGTTGAAGTTACTGAAATGAAACCAGGTTGTTAATTAGGTATCAGTATGGCCTTACTCATTGCCTTTTGCTGAATAAGGGCAAACCCAACATGACTGGTTAAGTATTAGAATTACAATCCAAGAAGACTGTGTCTTCATGGAACTAATTTCACATTGGCTTTACCAGTTTTTCTCAGGTTACAGTATTGAAATACAACTTCTGAGACCATTTAGAGGTGCTGGCTACTGGTATTAATGTTCTTTTATAGCTAGCAAGTGGTTTTCACTTTTCCCCTGTAGTTTTCCATGCTTTCAGAAGGTTCCTAAGCATTAATAGTCAAAAGTCATGTCAGGAGAGATAGCCTGTAGATATATACTAACTACAACTTTTCAGTCGACAGAATCCTGAAACAAGTATTTCTGGAAAGTAAATTAGTGTGTTGTAACTTCAGTGAAATGTAAAACCAGTGCTATTCCCTTTCTAAATATTAGTTGAAGCAGTGAGCCCTTTTAGTCCAGCTAGAAGTTATACTCATGAGTTACACTGGAGTACTTAAAATGTTTCCCTTATTGCACCGTCTTGAAGGTAGTTGCCCTCACGACTGTTACCTAAAAAATGAAAAGCTTCTTTGTTTGTTACTTGAACTCTCTGGCTGATGTTTCCCACTAGTGCGCTGGGAGCGATCCTTGGGTGCCATTGTCAGAGGAAAGAATCAGCCCATGACGCCTGAAGCAGTAAGAGATAAATGGGAGAGGGTGTGTGACTTTGATAATGCCAGCAAACCCAGAACCATCCAAGGTAAGGGAGTCTTTTGAGAGTTGGGGCCGTTCAGCCTGGGGAAGAGAATATTGTGGGGATACCTTATTGTAGGCTTTCAGTACTTTACAGAGGCCTGGAGAAATACAGAAAAGATGGGGAACAAATGTATCCTGCTGCATGGGACAGGGGGTAATGGTTTTAAACTAAAAGAGGATAAATTTAGATTAGATGCAAGAGGGAAGACATCACTGTCATTGTAAGCATTAGAGTCAGACTAATGACAGTGTTTTATTTATTTGTTTTTATTTGATTGCACCTACATGCAGACAGCATAGTGTAATAGAGAGAATGTGTTTTCCTTTCAGTCCTGGAATCTTGGTTTTTGGTGAGCATTTCACTACCAAAAAGCTCTACTTAAGTCTTGGGTTATATCACAGCAAAGAAGTTCTTACTGTGCCTTATATTCTTGGGTCATATCATTTCCTTGGCTGGTGACCAAAATGATTTTCTCTTTCAATGCTTTGTTTACTTTTCTTGTTCCTTGCCAGCATTTAAGAGTGTAGGGCAGGATGGGAGAAGGCCTCCTTATGCGCAGTGCCAGTTGAATTTCCAAGATATTTAAGCGCACAGTAGATGTTTAAGCTGTTGGCTCAGAAATCCATTAGGACGTTTTGTTAAAAACTTTAGGGGATATATTTTTAGATGCCTATACCAAAACTGGAATAGGAGACACTTTGCCCTTTCCCTCCCATCTTGGCACATTGGGGAATGTAACCATCCAAACACTAGTTCTAGGTCACTTTACTGCTCTTTGGCGTACAGATACCCTGTTTCCAAATGCATGCGAGTTTATACATTTTCTCTGTTCTGCTATGGAATGGTATTTATAACAACGTAATTCCAGCTTAATCACCTCTGATCTGTTCTGCAACCTGTCCCATGTACTATGTTATTTTTAGGGGTTGCTAGCAGAAAAGTTTTGTAGATGGGGATTTCTTTTCAAAGTTGCTTCAGCATTAGATATGGTGTTTCACATCTACCAGTTGATGCTATGAGGAGAAAAAGGCTGAAGAAGATTTTGAACTTCTGAAGTAAAAGTGCTTACGATACAACATGGCAGGTTTCTACAGTCAGGAAATCATAAATGTGACATTGGCATGAATCTTCCATACCTTAGCTTCTGTTTTGTTATGAACTCAGCCAAAATAGAGTTTTTTACTTCCAGTGCCATCAAACCACAGATAATGAATAAAAACTTGTGCGTTAATTGTTGTATTTTGTATTTGCGAGAATCAGCATAAGGATTGAGGACAATTCTCAAGTTAACTGAACAGAATTTTTAGTTCTATTAGAAGTTGTTTCTGTTGCCAAATTCTCCACTTTATTTCTTGAAGGTATTTGACTGTGAAATAAAGGAAACTAATTAGTGTACTTGCGTTAAAAATTGAAAGGTACTGTACCTAACATCTACAAGTTAAAACTTTTCCAGCAGATTTTCTTAATTTGAGTAATTTGATGTTGTGAAGAGCATTTGTGTACTAAGTATTATGTACAATAGAAAAAAAACCCAAAAAAGCAATTAGATAAAGCGTTTGCTTTTAATGTAGTAGAAGATCCTGTAATCAGAGATGCTGATCTTGTTTCTTTTTTTAGTAATGCTGATTAAGAGAGGCTTGACTATATAACTTTGTGTTCTGTACGTAAGCAGAAAGACCAAATTAAGGGTGATGCAGAAGCTTCTGCATGTGTGGTGAAGGGTGCAGTAGGTCACAGTTGCACCATGCACTGTGTGTCTTCTCCTTGCCTCCACAGTGTAATACTTGCTCTTGTGTCATTTTCCGATTCTTCCTGTCATAGAAAGGGAATCAGATTGTGTTGTGGTAGAGGCAGAGGACAGCCATCCCTGTCTTGAAGACTGTATACCATACACAGCATTCTGTAGTATCTTTTGCACAAGTTAGTGTGTTGTTCTCTTACCTAGGAAGCAGAATTTATTGTGTCTATGACCTATATGAGGCACTCTGTCTCAAGCTTCTCTTCAGTTGTGAAGATGTGAGCCAGTTTCAGCTAAATACAGTATTCTATGGGTCTGTAATCGGCTCTTAGAAATTTATGTGCATTTTTAATTCTCGTAGAAGCTATCTATTTACAGAAAACAACTTGAGCATTCTCATTGTCTGACTTCTGGCACATCTTAAAAGCGTATGTCTGACATAGAGCAAATTAATGTAAAACACATCAAAGGTGTGTGTATATATTTATGCACACTTTGTGTGTATATGAAGAAAGAATTTGCATAAGAGGAGAAGTGTTCCAGCTTCAGTGTCGGCTTTCCTTATATGTATTTACAAAAGGTTTAAACACTTGTGCTGTTTCCTCCATTGTTAAGGGATATGGTTCATGTGCAATGTCCCCTTACTGGAAAGTGAATCTTTTTGGAAAGAGACGGCCTTTGTTGTGACTATTTTCAACTGTTGTTCTCCAGCTTAATCTTTTCTTCCTGTCTGCTAATGTTTTGCTGTATAATAGCAGGCCATTCTGAGGTGGTGAACATTTAAGGTTTTAGAGTTCACTGATAGTGTAACAATTTAAAAAATACCCCTATATCAATAACAAAATAATTGTGTCAATTAAAATGTTTCCTACTGGGTTTGTTTCTGCCAAAATTAATACCCCTTGGCATAATTATATATTTCTTGGGTCTTAAAAAGAACCTTACTCAGTGTGTGGAGTCATGTACTAAAAAACTACAAATTGTCATAGTTTAGTCTACTGCTGAAGCATTAATTTCAGACATCCTTGTGTGTTTACTGAAAACTCAAGTACCACTCTGTGCTTTCCTCCTCAGCCTTTACTTGCAGTATTCAAAATCAATGCAAAATAAAGACATCCTTATCAGTGTCCACTGATCACTTATAATGACTTTTAATGTTTCATCTTTCTTTTTGGGTAGTCTCATACTGCATTAGTAGCTCATAACAATGTATTTGATCATAACCTTAAGTCCAGTTTCTTATGCCAAGCAGCAGAAGTGCAGGGAACACTGAAACAAATCAATATCTTGAAACATTACACTTGCATGCTGTGGCAACAGTCCCTGGAAGATGAAAAGGATATGTTAGCACTGGGGTTCTTACCTGGAAGAGTTATGTAACATAGTAATTCAGGGAGGGGGAAAAGAGAAATTAACATTTTTTCCCCCTCACTTTATTAAAAAAATAGAAAATTACAGTAGCTCCCCACCCCCCATCCCAGTTTGCTACCTGTATTTGATGATATTCAAATAGCTTGTTTAAGCAGTTTCGATAACGCAAAGGGGTAGGATCTTAAAAGTAGCTTTGATATCAAGAGATTAAAACCACTTTGAAACAGAAAGAAACATAAAGGATAACGTACACTTTTTGCTGATACTCTCTGAAAGTTTGGGCCTGGAACCACTGTCATACCTCACACAGTTGATGTCTGTTACAGATATAAAGAATAAACCCAAGAGTATTAGAAAGAACATTCCATATTTGAAAATCAATAACTGCGTTAACTAAATGATTCTGGTATGATCCAGTTCAAGTGCCTTTGCTGATTACAAATATAACAGTAGGCCAAGGTCTCAAAAAAACCAAAACCAAAACTATTTTATGAGGCTTTTGACATCGAGGGTGAAAAACATCACATCATACATTTCAAAAGTTAGAAAGGTTGGGAATTACCAACCTGTCACCCTTAACTCTGTGCAGGGGAAGATCATGGAGAACAGGGAGATGATTTGAGACAGCCAGTACAGATGCACCAAGAGCAAGTCCTGTCTGACCAAGCCAGTGGCCTTCTGTGATGGAGTGACTCCATCAGTGAGTTAGGGAAGGGCTCTGAATGTCATCTCTCTGAACTTGTGTAAGGCCTTTGACACAGCCCCCCATAACGTGTCTAAATTGCAGAGAGAGGGATGAACTGTTCAGTGGAGAAGGCATTTGTTGGACAGTCAGTGTCTCAATGTCCACATGGAGATCAGAAATGAATGGTGTCCCTCAGGCCTGTATTGTGAACAGTACCGTGTAATAGCTGCATGCATGACATGGGTGAAGGGATCGAGTGCACCCTGGGCAAACTTACTGAGGGTGCACTGAGCTGAGTGGTGCAGTGACACACCTGAGGGATGGGATGTCATCCAGAGGGACCTGGACAAGCTTGAGGAGGGAGCCCACAGGAACCTCATGAGCTTCAACAATGCCAAGTGCAAGGTGTTGCACCTAGGTTAGGGCAAACACCAGTATCAATACAGGATGAAGACATCAGAAACGTTCGTATGGAAAAAGACTTGGAGATGCTGGTGGATGAAAAGTTGGACAAAAGCTGGCAATGTGCACCTGCAGCCCCAGAAGGTCAATTGTATCCTGGGGGTGCATCAAAAGAAACATACCCAGCACGTTGTGGGAGCTGATTCTGCCCCTCAGATGTCTGCTCTCCACTTCAAGCACAACATCCAGCTCTGCAGTCTTCAGCACAGGAAAAACAGACCAGCTGGAGCAAGGCTAGAGGAGGGCCACAAAAATTACCAAAGTCATGTGATTGCTCTCCTAAAAGGAAAGGTGGAGAGAGTTGGGTTTGCTCAGTCTGGAGAAGAGAAGGCTTCAGTGACACCTTTTTGTAGTCTTTCAGTACTTAACTTTTTGGCAGGGCTGTTGCTTTTTGCATTGAGGATAGGTAAACACTGGAACAGGTTTTTCATAGACAGGTAGTAGATACCCCATCCTGTAAACATTCAAAGTCAGGTGTGACAAGGCTCTGATCTAGTTGAAAATGTATGTGATCATTGCAGGGGAGTTGGACTAGCTGACCTTTAAGGGTCCCTTCCAACCCAAACTATTCTATGATTCTGTGATTTCCTTAGTGTTCAGTCAGAGATGAGTCAGCTCACCAATTTTATAGTCCACTCATACCATACATTCTGGAAGAAAGAGTCCTTGAGAAGCAGGTTTTAGTTTTCTGCACCATTATTAATTTACAGGTTGCCTTTGTACTGTTGGTCTTAATTATGACATTTTGTCAAAAATGTATGTTTTTAACCTTTGGGTCTCGCCATGAAAAGTGATCTTTATATTCCTGCATGTAAGTGGTTTGTGATCATGCTAGGTTGAGGAAACCTTCAGGTTTGCTTGGAGGTCAAACCTATATTTTCCTGGGAAGATTTTAAAGCAATGTGAAACCTTCCTTTGGTTCATGCAGAAAAAGTAGAAGCAGCCTGTTACTTCTCCCAATAGCTCTGTATTGCTTTTCTTTTATTCATTTAATGAATGAACAAAGGGATAAAAGAGATTACTTTTTAAAAGGTTCTTATAAATTACAAGACTTGTTTTGCACATTTTCACATTATGTAAATGTCATAAATTCATGTCAATTGTGACAGAGCTTGTATCCGAAGAGGAAACTTGTCTTTGACAGAAGAGGGGATAACTTATGTTTGTTTCCTAGATGTTCCTTTTCTTCCTAAGATTCAGGCCACAAACAAAATGTTATGATGATTCTGGCAGTGAGACTGGTAAGCAAGAGATAGTTTAGGAAAACAGGATTCTGCAAGAGGGCATGCAGTTACCGTGTAGGGTGTTTAGAGTAGTGCAGTGTAATAGAGCAAAATGGTGTTAATCCAAACAACAATGCAAGTCAGTGTGGGCACAAGGGTTTTGAAGTGGAGGGCAGTGACTGTGGGTTAAGGTAGTTAAGTAATGATTTTGCACTTCTCTGATTTAAACACATTTTTATTTTTCTGTGCCAGATTCTCATCACCTTTTGTTTGATTCTTTCTAATGTTTAATATTGATTTTAGCCATACTAAGCTTCAAGGAACAAGCTGTTCTTAATGGCCTGTGTTTACCATAGCAAAATTCAGCCATGCATCATCTCATGTATAATTTTGTCATTGTTCAGTCTCAGACTGACTTGCTTTTCTATCTATCTGTCTGATCCAGGAAAGAGGGTAATAGTCAGAAGATTTAGACCTGTGACTTGTATTGCAAATAGTTTTCATGATAAGAAAATCAGTAGTAATTTTCAGATTTTTGCTTCTCAGACAGTTGAAACATACAGTGCTCATTATCTTCCCCTTAACACATTGAGATAGGTGTCATAGTTGACTGGTGGGTGCAGAACTGATGGAACCTGTGTGGAAATCACTTATCCTCTACTTTTGTGTGGATACTTGTAAAATGCAGCACTGTGCTCAATTTGCAGATGTATATTTAGTGTGTTTAAAATACCAGTCTATGTCTCATTTGCCGATGAGTGTGTTTTGTGTCTGTAACTGGAGTGTGCCATGTATGATTATCTGAAAGGGAGTTTTTTTCAATTCCTTTCTCTAGAGTCCATAAGTGTATTGAGTGATGCTCTAAGTCAGATAGAGTCTCAAGGGAATGTTTCTATGAATTCAACAAGCTCTGGATCAGTGGTCTCTTCATCTGTTGACACGGTAAGTATGTCTGTCTACCAGCTGTACTCAAAGCTGGGTGGAAACCTTGAGCAGAGAGACTTGTGTTGCTGGCCAGCTTGTCCTCTGGCTTGCTGTCTGTGAAAAGAAAGGTGGGGTTTAAACTGTGAAGCAAGGAAGCAGAATAAAAAACATCTCCAAACTCCAGTCTCTATTTTTCCTGTTGATGATTGGAACACTTAACGGCTGAACAGACTGGATAATGCAGAATCTAAGTGCATGTAAGTTCTGTTAAGCCTCTTTAATTAGGGTATTGTTCAGAAAAGCGGCAGGGCTTGGATGTTGCTAGGCAGTGCCATTTTGCTCTGGCTCCTTCTCTATAGATAATTTTTCCTCGTTTCGGTCTTATTATGTTGTTAATTATTTCATTTGTGGTTTGTTTTAGAAAAAATCTTATGCACTGCTGGGAGTGCAGCTGTGTGAAGTTACACCATTTATTCTTGAAGTAGATTGCTTGAAGCAAGATACAATACCTTGCATTTGGGTTGCTTGTATTGCAATGAATACATTCATATTTTATGGTATACTCATGCTTTATGCGCACATGTGACTGTAAAGAAAATGCTCAAATGTCAAGTTTGTCTGATAGAAGACTTACAGAAAGAATGCAAGTTCAATATTAACTGTTTTTAATTTTTATTTTGTACTGAATTCTGATTTCCAGACAGGCATTGTTGGCCGTGAATTGGCTACCAACGTGTATACATATACTCACTTGGAGCCTATTCTGTATGCACTTGGTGTGGGAATGTCAACTAAGGATCCAGACCACCTAAAATTTCTCTTTGAAGGAAATGAAGAGTTCTGCTGTTTACCCAGCTTTGGAGTAATTCCTGCTCAGACTTCAATGTTTGATGGAGTTCCTTCTCTTCCAGGACTAAATATTGATCTTGCAAAGGTATGGAAAAATTAATTAGATAATTTTGCCTCTGTGTCATGTAACTGAAAGGTGACTTCAATTAGTATTTTTGTAATATTGTTAAGTTCCTTTTGTTGTAGAAAAGAAAAATTCAGTGTTTTGTATTCTTACATCCTAAGAAATTATTCATTTACTTCTCTTGTATGATGTGTCTTCCTATGATGAGATTGATTCCTGTGATGAATTTGATACTCAGTTTTAATCTGTGTTCACAACGCTTTTTTTAAACCACAAAAGCTTAAAGCTTTATTGGAAAATACTTTGGGGATGAAGTTAGAAAAACAAAAGAATAAAACTTGGGGTTTTTTAAAATTTGTTTGCTCTGAACACTTTCTAAAATAGCTGTGTATTGACTTGGGGTAGAAAGCAATCTATTGATTGTTGTTACAGCACTGTCTTTCTTTACATAGATGCTGCATGGTGAGCAATATCTGGAGCTTTATAAACCATTACCAACCTCAGGTCAGTCCTTCTGTGCTGCTGATTTGTTTTTCACTATGACAACAGTTCCTGTAGCCATATTGTAAATAGAAATAGGGAAGCTTTGTTTCAGACTGTATTGCTGCATATCCTTTTTACAAGGAGTGGGGGCAGAAGAGAGGCAACCTGTTGTATTCCTGTAGGAGTTCTGAAACTGTGTTTTTGAGGTCAGGTGTTGCTTTTCTACAGTATACTTAGTAAAGTATGCTTAATCTTTGATACAATAAGCAAATATACTATATGCCTATGTATTATTCATCTAATTTGATACTAATTACCAGAACTTTTAAATACTTTGGTAAGGTTGTATCATAAAACTTTTGGGATGTTTACATAAGAATTCTTCAACATTGATTGTGTCACTGTGCCTGTAAGAGGATGAGATTTAAATTATGTGTGTAAAGAACAAATGGACATCTTAATGAGGTGGCTAAAAAACAATTACTTTTCTTCCTGTCAAAATTCTCAAGGTATTAGTTTCTGCAGTAGCAAATTATTTTTAGAGATGGCTGAATTTTCCCAGATTACAGCACCTGAGAGTTGCTTGTTAGACTCATTCAGGATACGTGTATGTCTGGATTTCTTCATTAGCAGTTTTTAAAAACTAGGTTTTTGAGAGTGTAGCAGAAAAAAAAATGGCAAGCTATAAATAAACGGCAGAATTTCTTGCTGAAACAAAAAAGAGAGATCTGAAAGTTACATTTACATGAAAGACGTCTGATAATTAGTAATGGATTGCCAGGACTTCATTAAGATTTTTATTTTTGCATTCTGTAGGCTGATTTATAAACACATGGTGTCTCTAAAGCAATAGCCTCTAGTGACAAACTTCAGGGACCCCTGTGCCCAGGCTCTGATCTGAGCTTCTTTTCTGTAGGACTGTGGTTGTCTCAGGCCTCCTGAAATCTGTGGACAATTTTTAAATAATGTGTTTGAGTCTGAAAAGGGATGTGTTCGGCTCCAAATACATGAACTATAGCAAAACTGGATTGAAAAAAAACCCCAAAACTTATAAAAATACCTGAAGCAAAACAACATTCAGATCTTCAAACCAAGATTTGCAAAGATCTCCGGATACTGTTGTTACAGTCATGATGATTATGATTACTATGACTATTACAATGATTATGATGATGGTGATAATAATAATAACAATTACCATAATAATAATGGTAAAAAAAACAGTAACAGCAACAATAATGTTAGTAGTAAGATAGTTAGTAAGGAAGTGTAAAGAGCAGACTGTGGGCTTCATTCCTGAAGCAAAACCTTACAACGTGTCCATGTTCTTCTTTTCTTACAGGACAATTAACTTCAGTTTCAACTGTTGCTGATATTCTCGACAAAGGATCAGGAGCAGTCTTGCTAATAGATGGTAAAATGGTTTTCTGGCTTTTGAAGGGGTGTAGTAAAATTTATTTGGCTTCATTTTTTAACTAGCTGTACCAATAACTGCCAGCCCTTCCACGGAAAAGACTTTCAGCTTATTAAACCTCAGTGAGATGTGGCTGTGTAATTGTTCTTGGGCAGTTAACATACTGAAATACGAACACTTTCTTCCTGTGTAGGTAGAACAATGCACCATGCAAACTGATCAAAGTGTAATTGTTCTTGGGTAGTGAGCATACTGAAATAAGAACACTTTCTTCCTGTGTAGGTAGAATAATGCAGTATGCAAACTGATCAAAGTTCTTAATAATGATAATACTTTTTCCTGCCTGAAGGCAGCCAGTTTATATTCTGCCACCCCACAGTAAGGAGTGTGTGTCTGCATGTTTGCATGTGTTTTGTGGGTGGTTTTGCAAAGGTTAATCATACCTGTATGTTGTGTAGACTCATCTGCAAAGTATTGATCTTCAAGAGCATGTCCTGCATTCATTTTCCGTGACTACATTATTTTAGTCTAAACAAAACCCATTTCCTTCCTCTTGTATCCAAGTTAGAGGATCAGAATGTCTCCAGAAGTTGATAACTTGTAGTCTTCAGAATCGTGCTGTCATTAGGTGTGATTATACCAAGGTCCTTTGGGAAATCAAGACAGCAAGAACAGGTTAATAGGCAGTGATTCTCTAAAAGTTGTTGACCTTTTATTCCTTCAGTGGTCAGATAAAACTATAAAAGGTTTTTACTGATCATTTCTCACAGCTGTGTTTTGGTTTCATACTGTGCTAATATGAAGCCTGTCTATTCCTGCAAAATGCAAAAGTTGTTTTTGTGAGCAGAGTCTCAGTGGTTTTTAAATTTCTTCCGGAACTGGAAATGAACATTATTAACAAAAAGTGCTGTGAATTCCAGTCTAAGGTGTAAAGGAGTAAAATTGATGCAACTGGGAACAGGAAGCTGAATCTTAATTCAATGTAAGAAGTGTAACTTGTTCCAAAGGAAGGAACAGGTGACCTTAAACTCTGGAACTCTTCTCATACAAGGTAGTAATGCCACTTTTTGTATGAGTTCATAATCTACTTTACACACTGGGTATTCTCAATAGCTTTTAATGCATCATGTTTTATGGTACAGTTCTATATTTAAATAAATTGTTAATGCAGTCTGCGATGCTAAAATAAATCTAATTTCAACATTGTGTTGTCAAATATTTTTAGTATCTTGAATGTCGTCCCCATTTTGATAGTTAATTTTTTAGTTTTAATGCTTTTATATAGATAAGGTTCATGATATTATTTGGAACAGATCGTTAGTCTTCCCTGCTCAGGAAGTGACTTGCAACAGTGCATTGTGAAAGTGGGACCACTGTCCTCGTAGATGTTAAAATGAGTTTTGTTGTGTTTCCAGCTGAACTTGTCTCTTGTAACAACACATGCTAGCTGTATGAAAAAGGAGATTGAAGACAATACATGACTTTCCTCTTTCTTGTCTTTCAGTGAATACCTATTGTGGAAAGGACCTGGTGTGTTATAATCAGTTCTCTTTGTTTTTTGTTGGAGCTGGAGGATTTGGTGGAAAACGAACATCAGAAAAGGCCAAGGTAAATCTACACATACCCATATTTAAAAAAAACACCAAACACATAAAGACTTCCGTCAGCAGTGCAAGAAAAATATTTGCTATATGAACTAGGAAGTATAAACTAGCATTTAAGCAGTGTGGCTGTGCAAACTCAGATGGAATTTAAATACTTCTGTTCACTGCAGAGCCTGAGTGAAAAGGTACTGTTCAGGGCTTGGGAAACCAATGGTTTTGTTCTGAGACTTAGGGAGAAAAGTGAATTGATAAACATTAAACAGATGAGATACTTCTACATCAAAATATTTGAAATGATAGAATATCCTAATGGCAAGCAGTATTAGGGTTGAGCTTGCAGTTTCTAGAAAAGATCTCTAGGTGTAGCTCTTTCTAAATCTATGTGTTTGCATGGAAAAGGCTTAGAAACCATGAAGAGGGAAACAGAAGTAGCATTATAGTTTGGAGCTGAACTTTTTTTGTTTTCAGAGAGTAAGCAAGTAGCAAACAATGTCACACGAACACAGAGTGTGTATGTTGAAATGCCTGAAGTAGCTATTAGGGTACCTGACACTGTCCCCTTCAATACTGTGTTTGAGGGCAGTGTCAGCTGTGACTGCATGTTGTTATTGTGAACTAGATCCCTGAGGCACAACAGTAATAATCAGTTGAATAGAGGATATGTTAAGCTCAGTATTTTTGAACATTTATGGTGAAATACCAAGGTTTCGTACATCTGAAATACTGTAGGTGATGTTCTTTGGGATTTTTGCATGTAAACTTACAAGTTTTTTTGTTTAAATCTGTATCAATTATATAGAAGTTTTACTATGTATAACTTTACAAATCAGGTCCGGAAATGCCTGCTGCTTCTAAGAGCCTCTGTATAGTATAAAAAAATTCACAGGAAATTATTGCAGACAGTATATAGAGGTCTTTGAAGGAACCCTTAATTTTTCGGTAATCAGATTTTATAAGTAGTGCATGTAACAAAACCCCTTTGAGAGTTAGGGAGAAAAATGAATTGATAAGCATTAAACAGATGAGATATTCCCACACTGAGATATTTGAAATGGTTCAAGGCTAACCTGTAATGGTGATGTCAGTGAGTCTAGTGTAGTGCTTTGGCACGTCTTAGTTAAACATTACACTTCAGGCAACTGCAATTTCTTCACTCTATTTAGTGAAGTATGAGAATGTTATATACATTATTTTTTATTTTAAAATACAGAGAATATCTGTTTCAGGCAGCTCCTTCCTGTGATAGAAAAAATCCCCAGATGTAGTCTCATTAAGACAACACAATGATACAGCACTTTCAACAGAGGCATCTGCATGCAGGAAGCCAGTTTCAAATGGTGAATTTTCCTGCTTTTTCCTTGCAAACATTCTCATTAAAAGGAGTTCCATGCCCCTCCATGCAAAAAGAAATCCCAAGCTGATGAAACAAATGTTACAGCTTATCTTTTTGTCACTTCACACTTTTATTGTATTTGAAAATTGTATTGCAAGTCAAGAGGAACAAATTTCCAAGTTGAGGTTTATGATGAGCAACATGTTCTGTAAGTCATGTGTTTCTTCTTGAGTTGAGGGTTTCTTGACCTGTGTGTAGAGGGGGTTTTATTGGTTGTTCATATGTTGGCTAGTTTTAATGGCTCAGTAGGCCAAGTTTCTTTAAACCAGCTGGAAATATATTGGAAAACCATGCTTGTTTGGAAAGCATGTTTAGGTAATGTTCTCGTTATCAAGCTGATTGTGTAGGTCCACTGTGATTCTCTGAAGTGACAACAGGAGTGCTGTTATCAAGTCTTCCACCCAAGAAGTGGTCTTGCTCTGCTGCTAATAAGCAGGAAAGAGCCTTTTTTTAAAATTAGGTATGAAACTACACAGCACTTGGTTTCTTTTGATTTCTTTGGTAAAGACCTTACACAAATCAAGATAAGTAAAATTACCACAGGTGAGAATCAGTTTGCCTTCTTTCATTTTAGAGCTTATGCCACTTTCTTTCTAGGCTTTTTTGTTTGTTTTGAAAACACAAGGAGTAGAGGAGTAAAAAAGATTTCAGCTACTTTAATAGCTTGAATTGGTTATGGTGTCCTTTATGTTTGTCATGATCTAGGATGTTCTCTGTCAGTCTGTTGGTAAAATTTATATCCTCAAAACTGAACTATGAAGCTGTAGATCACACAAGGAACAGCTTTTTTCAGTAACGTGGGGCTTAATATGAAGAATGTAGTTGCAAAAAAAAAAGTGAAAGAAAAATGTGTAAAACAAAAAGATGCTGGAAGCTCTTAAAGGTCAAAAGTAATGCAATATAGTCCATGGGGGAGGTAGTAAATAATTTTATTTTGATTGTAACTTTAAAAGTATTATTTTAAAATCTTCATGTTTGTTTCTGTGTTCCAAAGCATTTTAATATTCTGTGAGACAGCTGTTTTTTCTGAGTGAATAATTCTTGCTTGAGCTCTTTTGGATAATTTGGAAGGAATGTTATCAAACTCATCAGGTGTATCATGTAACTGTAGGCAGGATCTGATGCCTCAGGATCACTATCTTCGTAAGGCTAACCTTGATAAGAGACCTTTTGTGGACTAAATATTCTTTTCTCTTTGTCCATAAATGTAGAAGGGATAGGAGGAACCTTAACAAATTGCTAAATATTGTTTCTTTTTATACATAACTGGCATATTCTGGTATTAGGTATGGAGAAAAGATTTTTGCTGTGAAATACTAATAATACTGTTACTTTTGCTTTAGTTAACAGCAAATCCACCCAAGAGACCCCCTGATGCTGTAACTTCTGATGTCACAACACCTGATCAGGTAGGGCTTTGTATGCTTTAGGTGTGGAAATCTTTGTTTTGTTTGGAGAAAGGAGTGTTAAATGATGTTAACTAACAGTTCAGGTTTTCTGGTATACCTCAGGTATTTATACTTGTTTATTTATGTTTATGTGTGTGTTGATAAGTCTGTGTATGTATGTATAAAGCTAAAATTTCTTCTAGCTTATGACTGTGTTCAATGTACTGTGTAAAACATTCTTTTCTTAAGACTGATGAAATTTTGTAGTCGTTTATGACAGATTTTGCACAGAAGGAGGAGATCAGTGTTTGTATTCTGTTGTGTTTTTTTAAAAAAAGGTTCAGGGTTCCTGAAATTTGCACCATACAGTGCAAGCAAACACATTATGACAAAAAAAACCCTGAACCAACAAGTTCTTGTGGTTCACAGTGTTGAAAAAGTTAAATTTGTGAAGTAGGAGGAGTAAAGGGAAATTTGAAATACTGACAGACACCTGTCCAGGTATGTTTCTATTTGTCCACATTCCCACTGGTTCACAGGCATCTACTTTCCCCAGGCAGAAACCTGTGCAAAGAAATAGGACCTCCTCTCAAGGTAGACATACAGGTGTCAGACAAAAAAAGAAAGGAAAGTCTGGAGCTACCAGCATTAGGACACTGAGTTGTGTTTGCAAAAGCAACTTAGTCATAGCAGGCAGCTGTTGCTTTTGAAGATGGAATTAAAATATTGAACATAGCTGAACTGTGGTAATTGCAATGTCTGCTTAGCCTCCTTCTGATTATATATGGAGTAATTAAGTCTCATCCAGTTGATTCCTGTGCTTGAAGTCCAAGTTAGCCCTACTTCAACTGGGAAAGAGAGCCAAGGTCAGTATTTCTGTCATTGATGTACTAGCTGCATCCTAAAATTCCCAACATTGATCTAGGAGGTACAGGTGTCTAATTCTCAGTAGGCTTCATCCAAATTTGCCAAGGCAAGCAAGAAGCAGGGAATGGTGAGGGAGTACTTTTTTCTTGGGAAGTGGCTAAATGTAATGTAAGGTGCTCTATAGCAGCTGACCCTTTATTAGATGAGATACCGCATCCTAAAGGTCTAGTATTTAAAAGTATTTATTTTGAATGTTGGAAAGATTCTCCACTGTGTGATTATATTGGAATTGATTCCAGTCCCATCAATTTTCACAAGATATTTATTATTGCCTTGTTCATATGGTAATTTTAGTTTCTGAGCCTTAAACTATTATGTCCAGAATTCTTGTCGTGCATAAAATGCTCAAAGTTCATGAGATAAAAGATAGTAATGACAATAGTAACACAGAAGTTGGGAAATTTTGCTACTGCAAAATTGATTCTTGGAAATAAAAGTAGCAGAGAGTCGCCACTTCACTTGTTTTTTTTAAGATCTTCTCTGACATGTAGATATATTAAGAGTCTTATTCTCCAGTTAGAGGAGCCACAGCCAGTGGACTTTGATAATCACAAGAAGGCTTATGTACCAAATTATTCAGTAGCATCTGTGTTTCGGTGATGATGACAGGAGAGGTATACAGGAAGGTGTAGCACTTGGGAACTTCATGGGCAGATACAGACTTTGATGTGAAGGACAGCTTGGGTAAATGTTTTACATTGACCAAGATTTTTCATTTATGTGTCTGTGGAATGACACATAACTGCCCAAAATCTTCTTTAAAACATGGATGCTGGCACACAAATTGCTTCAAAGTTTCTGAATGTCTTACGTTTAAATGAAAAGTGTGTTGGTGGAAATGGCTGTTGCCATTCAGCTATTGAATTGGTACAGACTATAAGACAGACTGGAGGAGTCAGTTTGCAGATAGCATTTGATTTAACTTTAACTGTACTAATGTCCAGTGATAGCTGTGATTCAGTTTTTGTCTTAACCATAATTACATGGCTAAACTGCTCTTCATAATTAGTGTTTGCCCCCTTAACTTTTCATATCATGATCATGTAGTAAACCATCTGATAAATAGACTTCCATGCATATTGTGGAAATATTTACACACCTGTTTTTCACTGAAGATAATGACTGTAGTTACCTTGAAAGTTTATTCACTCCTAACTACTGCAGTGAGTTTTTTCCAAGAGGAAGGTTTGAGACCAGATGAAGCACTGCTTAGCAAAGAGGATACTGGGAGGAGAGGGCTAAATAACTCTTTTTGCCCATCACCGTGTGTTCAGCAGAAGAGAGGGCACAGCCACATACAGTTCCTTGAAAAATCTTTGTGCTGTGTGACCATTGACAGAACAAAGTAATCGTTTTGGTTAGTGGTATCAAAGACTAATAGCAGGAGGTATAATATATGTTTATCCCTCTTAGATCTGTACCCATTTCTGAGAAGTTCTTTAAATTCCAGCCAGTGCTTATGAATGAGTTGCAATACCATGATGTAATCTGCTTAAAGGTGAAAGTGATTAAGAGAAATTTAGAAGTATCTGATCTTCTAAAAGCCTTTAAGGCTTAAAATTGCATATTGCTGAAGAAGGATAGAAAATATTTCTTCTGTATTCATGAATTTTTCTGCAAAGAACTAGATGACAATTTTTACATCTTGCCATGTGGAGATGTGCATCTGTGGTGGTATTTTTCTTTTCTCTCTGTAACCTGAGCTTTGCTTTACTAGACACACTGCCATAAATCTTTTGAATAAAATAGACCTTCTGACAGAAGATCAAGACGTCTAGAGGCTGTTTGACTATTAGCCATTAGCAAGGAATGAATCATTCAATTTCAACCCTACAGGGAATATTTAATGTAGATACAGAGCTTTCGTCCTGACGGTTTTCAAACTGGGGGCTTAAATTAATCAATCAAACTGATTTTGCTGAATGGTTACTAATGCAGTGAAAAATAACAGGCAGGGAATGACCTGTATCTCTGGAGAATTTTGTCTACATACAGCTTTCAATCTCCTCCTGAATGTGTTGATTTCTTGAGAACTTATTTTCTGATGACACATAAGGTTAGCTGCAGTGGTTATTTAAAATTAATAATACCTTAAGTAATGCAAATCACTTTTGAGGAAGGAAACAAATAAGGTCTCTTGAATTTGTTGTGGACTTTCTGTGGTTTGTTGGAAGGTTTTTTGTTTGTTTGCTCACGGAAAAACTCACAGTGTTCTGATATTTTACAAGTTTCCTTCCAGAAAACCATTCTCTATCTTCAAATGTCAGAAATAATATTCAGAATACACAGTGTAGTGACAATGAATAAGCAGCATAACAGTAGTGCATAGAAGGAAATTTTTCACCAAGTCATTTCAGTTTTACTGTTCTCTGTTTTCTCTCACCTTTTTCTGAAAGCTACCTGTTTTGTTTGCTATATGGCAAAACTAAAGCTGTAGTATGTGGAATTTGCAGGACTTTCAAGTTTTTGTGAACGTCAGCTCATCTCAATAGAACATCTAGTAATTTTACAAAATATTTGCCAGTGTAAAAATTCTCTTTGCTTGCAAATATCATATATTTCACGGAAGCATTCTCCTGCACGGAATTCTGACTCTGTGTGCTTGTTACTTACATGACAAAAAACTAAAAAGGACCATTTAGACAGGTTTTGAAAAATGTGGTGTCTCAGCCTGTAATGCATTTGAACCAGCTGTGTACCTGCAACTGTGACCCTTTTAAGACTCCGCAATGCAGCATCATGTGAGCTACCATGTGGATTTCTGCCACAGTTACTTTTCCATGCAATTTGGATATCTCAATCACAAGGTACTTCTGTTCTGAGGCTTCCAGGAACAGGCAGTTTGGCCATTCTTGCTTTCCAGAATTTTTAAGTTCTTCTTTAGAGTTGATGAAACTGAGCCTAATACTAGTCTGTTGAAGGAGCTTATTTATATCCCGTCATTTTTAAGTTGCTTTAATTTGGAAAATCATGATAAATGTTTTAAGTGTTACAGATATCTAAAAAGATAAAAATTCCAAGTTAAGGTTGCAGTTTTTGTAGTCTTAATCTGCTTTGTGTGCAATGTTTAATGATACAGTTTTCAGTGAGGCAGGCATGAATGGTGTTCTTGTTTCCCTCTTCTTCAGGAACTCTTTCCACATCCAAGGAGAGGGCTGTAGGCGTGAGCTGAGAGAGTGTAGGAAATTAGTTTTCCCATGTTATTTGTTGGAAGAAGTCATGTTCTGAGAAGGGGTAATGAGAGGAAAATGATCTCACGGTTAGAGACTGGTTGAAAATGCAGTTGTCTGACAGTGGATTTTCTGTACTTTGGTTGTGGGCAACCACCACCCAGATATCCCAAAGCACTCAGATATGGGTGCTCCTGAATCAGTGACTGGTAGGAGAGGATTAGATGATAAAATTTGGAAGATGGAACCTGAGAGTAGGACTAGCAGGAGGATGTCTCAGCATCACAGGCTGAAATTGAAATCCACAGGGGCTGTGTTCTGAGCTTGTACACTGTATATCAAAAATGTGAGGTGCTTTAAAAAATGAGGCATTCAAATGTTGCATTGGAGAGCTGGAATTTGTTTCTGCTGCTGACAATTACAACCTTTTTTCCTTGTAGTTTCTATCTATAAAGCAAGTATGTTTATAAATGTTTGAGGCATTGCAATTGTACAGAGAATGTTTAAAGGAGTGGCATATGGCATTAGATGGTGATCTTTCTTGATGTGATACAGTGAGCAGCATAAAAAAGAGACATATATCTATATAGATACACTGTATATATTATTGAATATGATTCTTTACTCATTCAGAGATTTTGAGAAAGATTTGGTAAATCATACCTCGACTAATCTAAAAGAACTATGTAAAGCCTTCTGTTCCAGGTATAAATCTAGCCCTGATTGACAGGATGTGAAGAAATTTCTGGTTTTTAGTGGTTTTGTTTTTTTTTTTTCAAACATGCAGTTATTTTTTGTTTTCTCTGAAAGAGAAGAAAATAATTTGCCCCTGTTCTGTTTGAAGTAGTGTTATCAGCATCCTGTGATTAAGACTGCAGGAGTCACCTTCCCTTCCTGAGTCATTCTCAGTCCTGCAGTCCTGCTCATACTGCAGCTACCTGAGTTTAGTTTTTCACTGTGTAAAACTCAGTTAAAATTGCAGTTCCTAATGTAACTGGAAACAATTGTGAAGACAATTACGCAGAAATCTAGTTTGTTGTAAAAGGGTGGACTAAACAATAAAATAATTACTATTTACTAAAAAGAATTCTTGGAATGAAAGAGGGGCATGGGAAGCATTTAATGAATGCTTAATGCATTATTAAGCTAAATTCGACTGTGAAATGTTTGCTGCCTGTTGCCAGCAGGTCCATTATTATAAGGCTTTGCTTTATGTCTGAGGATGGTGTGATAAGACCCTTAAAAGTTTCTGTGTAGTTGGAATGTGAATCCTTACCTGTGGAAAGCCGTCTTTTGTTCTGCAGTCTTCATATGTGTTTTAATCCTAAGCATATGTAAATATTTGTGTTTTTAGAGAACATGGGGAATGATGAGGGAAGAAACAGGAAGAGCCAACAGATCAATAGCCAGCTGCGGGCCTGGTGTCAATGGCAGAATTTTGGCTATTTTGATCATGGGTCAGTTTGCACAACAGCAGGCTTGCTGTCAACACATGGGGTACACCTGTCTCAAAGGAGTAAACGAGCTTTGCACAGGAGTTAACAGGGGTCATTAAATGATTTTTATACTAGTTTTGAAGGGGGAAAGGGGTAAAACTAGGCTCACTAGAGATAAGCATGAGGGCAGCATTTTAGGGAAGGTGTGCTGGTGAGGTTCTTTAGTCTGCTGTCTCAGTGGAGATGGAATCCATGTATCAGCAGAGACAGAAGAATTACTGATGTGTTAGAAAACATGGAAGCACTTGAGAGCATAATGCAGGGATTAGGTTTTCTCCCCCACAAAAAAGGGGTGGGGTCAGTAGCCCAACTGAAGTGCATCTACACCAACGCATGCAGTGTGGGCAACAAACAAAACAAACTGGAAGCCACTGTGCAACATGAAAGGTATAACATAGTTGCCATCAAAATACGATTGTAGAGCAAATTGTAATTTATATCCTGTTTTGTAAAGGCTGTAAATTCAAGTGAACTTCAGGAATTAGCACAAAATAGCCTCCTGAGAGATTCAGGTGATTTTTTTCTATTTGTAGCATAAATAATTTGTTTCATGATAGAGAAAATGATGTTATGCAGGTTCACAAATGTGGAGAGCATGACAAAAAAAAAGTACTAAACAACAGAGGATGATACAAGCCAAACAAAGGGATGTGAACGCTTTGCTAGAATTTGATAACCTTTCCCTCATTTGTTTAGAAGTTTCAGTGTTCAGAGATGGTACTCTCAGAATCAATGTGTAGTAAGTGTTTATAATGGTAATTACTTTGAAAGTTTGTTACATGTTATGATACTAATGTCAAGGTTTATATAATCCCCAGTCCTCTGTGTTTATTCCTCTTGGGAAGATCAGAATATAATTTTTTTAATCATGGCAATTTTGATAAATAGTTGAGGGCTTGGATTATGGTAGAATTTTGTGTGTTAAGGTGATAAAAGAAAAAACAGTACTAGTCTGGTAGTCAATTTGTTTAAACAAATGGTCTTCCTTACCAACTTTGTTACGTCCCCTTATCTATGCATAGATTAGTAAGGGCTATAAAAATCATTATTCCATTTGAAGTTCCCCAAAATGAAGTTATTTGTCCTTTTTAATTAAGAGAGGCATTGCTAAGGGAAAGGCTTCTTGTATATTTGCCATGCTACTGAAAAATTACTAATGTTTTGTGAAGTCTCTGTCAGAATATGTAAGTTGATACTAAATTTGAAAAATATTTGATATGGACAAACAGAAAGTACATAAACAATGTGGGGTGGGCAGGTTTTATGTACAGTGAATTACTTAAGCACTGTGCTAAATTTGAGCCCTTGAAGCATCAACACTGCCAGTTTAACTGGAAATTTTCGCTTTCATAATGTGAATGAGAGCTGATTGGCACACGCAGAAGAGATTGTGGCAGGTTTTTTTTCACAAGATGGCTTGACTACTTTTTAAGCTGTAAAAGTACACGTACATACATATCCATGTCCATACGTACATGTATTCATATATACACATATATACTTGGTAAGATAAGCTCTTACATAGAGCTGTTTTTCTACCCAGTTAGAAGGGAAAATACATGGATAGTTGGCTTCCTTTTCCATAAGCTTTACCACTGACCTTTATTACAGTCTGCAGGAAGACTGAAAAATTGGCACAGACAGGTTTGATATCGCCTTTTCTTTTGTAGTCTGACAGAACTCCTAAATTGTTAGGGAATAAGACTTGACAGTTTGTGTTATTAATTGGAGAGGAATTTAACCATATTATGACTGACTTCAGTCTAATGCTCCACATCAATTGATTCTGGTAATCCTCCAAGGATGCATCTTTGGTTGGTTGGTTGGGTTTTTTTTTCTTCCCCCTTCCCCCTCCCGATACTATCACTTATAAAATGTCCTTATTGGAGGAATATAGAAAGTAGAGGTAACAAGGCTTTAAAACAGTTAGTTCTGTTTTCATATTGACTGTAGTTTATATAATGAGGATTTACCAAAGATCATGGTAAAAGAAATTTGTTGGCAGACCTGATTCGGCTACACTGAATCTGAAAAAAATCTACTGTAACTGTTTTATTCAGTTCTGCCTGTGTGTTTTTTAATTGTGACCAGTGCCACTTTAGTTATTGAAAATACAAAAAGACAAGTATCATTTCCCAAATTCATGCTTAACTTCTAGTTAAATGCATTGGCCATGTGTAATTCTCTGAACGCAGTTGTTTTCTGTTACATTTATTTTGTTAGCAAAGCACAAGTAATATTTTACTACAGTAATTTTGAAAAGCATTTGGTAAAGGTATTGTCTCCCAAGTAGTGCTTATTATCACTCTAATTAAATGGCTAGTTCTTATTACGCCTTTTGTAAGCGACAGCTGCATAACTAGATTTAAGTTGAGTTTTGGGCTTAACACAGAAATTTGTCTTTTTTTTTATGATACATAAATTGAATTTTCCAGTACTGCAACTAAGTATTATTTAGCTTGGATTAAAATTCATTGCAACAACTCTTTTGTGAAAATAGCCTCCTGACAGCTCTTGTAAAAATTCAAATTAATTGACGAATGAAAGTAAGACCCTAGAATTTTAATTTAGCTAAGGAGTTATTTAATTATTTAATAATTTAATATCTGGCATTTTTTTCTAATTCTTGAGTGGCAATTTGCTGTTATATTTTAGACTCTTTTGAAAGAAAACTTCAGTAATGGAGGGGGACAACCTACTTCATAGAGTTCTGTTGAAGAATTCTCCTTGGATTGTCAGTTTTAAATTTACTTGTTTGAAAAGAAACTATGAGTCCCTTACTAAAAATCTCTTTCATAGGGATATAACTTTGATATACTCAGCAAATTATTTGCCCTCTTTTTGGTCCTTTTCAGAATGTCAAACACAGACCCAACTGAACTTCAGTCTTACACTAGTATGAAATTTCCAGTCTTCACTACTTTCCTAAGAAATTATAGGATTAATTAGAAGATATTTGAAGCGGGGGGGGGAGGTTATAATAAATACACCTTTTTGGGAAAAGTAAAATTACAGTTAGAAATTTCAGATCCACTGATGTTATCCTACTCATATTTTTTTTCCGAAAGGAAAATTGTTTCAAAACCAATAAACAAACAGTAAACAACCATGTAGAATTATTAGCTTACTATTCGCCTTTCTAAGATTTGCATGCTTATGGTGTGGTGGAGTTTAGGATTTTCTTCTTGCTGTTTTTAGTGCGTGGTTCCAATTCTTACAGAAAGCAGTGACAAGCTCTTTACATTCCACCTTAACTGAGGCTCAAAACACTTGCTGTATTGATGCAAGTTGCTATGAGAAGTGAAAGAGAGGTAGAGTTTAGTGTTAAAGCTGTAGATAGGGGGAGAAATAACCCGAATATTAACAGATTAAAAAATAAAACAGATGGATTATGGTTTAAAATTATAGTAAGAGTTCAGAACCTCTCTAGTACACTGTCTGCTTCAGACTTGATGGAAAAACAGTTTTAGACATGTATTGGAGAATTCTTCCTTTTGGGAATATTTTTTTTTAAAATTTCTTATTCTTCCCTTTGAGAAATCTGCTGTCTTCTTTCCTCCAAAGAAAATTAGTACATTTTACCCTCATTTGGATAAATACATATGATTTTTGTAGTCCTTGTTCAAAATGCTGGAAAAAAATATCTACTGACAAAGGGTTCCAAAGGCTAAGAATGAGCTTGACTAAAATACAATTTGTTTTCAGTTTAAAAGCTTTTTTCAATTAAATCCATGTTCAATTTGTATATGTCATCATAATTAAGCTGCTAAATTCTTGGAATCTTCATTAGTTAATGTGATGTACTGATTTTCTCTGTACTTCTGGGAAATTTTTACTAGGGAGTACTCCACTATAATTTAGTCACCGGATTTCACTGTAATCTGTTGACCAGAGAAAAAGGTTTTGTTTCAGAAATGTGCACAGGTTGGCTTTTGGTATCTCTCATAATAAGGACTGCTGGCTGCTCTGCATGTACAACAAGTACAAGATTTGATAACGAAAACGCTAAAGCTACACAGGGACAGAAACCCGAACTACAGTAGTCATATTCTTCATAGTTTCTCAGGTTTATTCACCTTCACAGTATATAAAAACCAGTAAATATGTACTTCTTTACTTTTGTAGAAATGAAAGAGAATATTTAACGTGAAGCAAAAGCCTTCTAGAAAGTTTGGAGTGTTACTTCGGGGTTTTGTTTGTTTGTTTTTGATACTGGGATCAGCTACCCATGAATCTACTACAAGAGAAGTGTATCGCAATTTAGGAGGAAAAAAAATTAAGGATATTTCTGATCTCTGTGAGATGAATCTGTTGTTGGAAAAACATGACTCTGTGTGTGTGTGTGTGTATGTTATAAAAAAAAGTCGTATTTATGCTTCTGTTTTACATTGTGGATAAATTTGTCAAGGAAAACACTTTTTAAAGTTAGACTTCAAGCTGAAGAACCCGTGAACAAGTTCTAGAAAATGCATTGCTTCACAGTTGCCAAATTTTAGTGAAGCTTGATCTGTATTTTAGCCGAGTAGGTTATTTCTTCCTCCCATTAAACACTTGTATTATTTTCCTGTGGACTAAGACCACACATGGTTCTTAGCACATTTCCCTAGAGCTTTTGCAATTTGCTGCACAGTAATAATTAATTTCCATTTTACCTGCTTTGTTGTAGCATATATAATGTAAGGACTAGTAAAATAGATTGTGATACATTTCTTAATCTGTCATGAATTTCTGGGTGACTCCTGCTTGTTCTGACTCCTTCTCTGTTTCTGCAGGCTGCCTTGTATCGGCTGAGTGGGGATTGGAATCCTTTACATCTGGATCCAAGTTTTGCTGCTCTTGGAGGTGAGCTACTGTGTTCATATTTGGATGAAGGATAATGTAAATGTATTTTTAATCTATTTTTCACTATGTACATCTTTAACAACCTGGAAAAAACAGTGCTTGTTTTATAGCTGTTCTCAGAGTCACCATTCAGTATCTTCAAAGTTCTGCATGACTTCAGTTTGAAGCATTGCTTCTTGTAGCTAGAAATGGGGAATGGTGCTTGGACTTCGCTTCCAGTGGAAAAATACTTTCTACCTGTTTTCCTTTAGGTCTTGTTTATTGCCACTATCCTGTTTTTACAATGTCTGTTTCATAAGCAGAAATAATTGACTATCAAAGCTTCCAAAGGAATCCCATCAATTCTTTGATATATGGTTCTTTCCATCTAAATAATTTTGAGATTATGTGGGTCTCAGTGGAACTTTTTGTTCTTCAGCATAGTCTTCTCAATCCCAATAAATCCAGGAGCACAGAAGAGAGGGATCTTGTTAGCACTTCTTCCCTATAAAGTTGCTTAACTGCACCTCTTGCTAGTGCATTAGCTTGTTCATTTACGTAATTCTACATGCCAGAGCACCAGATCAGAGGCTGCACTAACTAATTTTTGAAACGATGTAAATACTGAAAAAGGGTGTTTTCTTAACATCGTGTTGTAAGGTTATTTTTTTGGACTTCTTTTTGGGCCTTGCAAGTAGTATAGTGTGATTACTCCAGACAGACAGCAATTTGATTTTGTGTAGAAATTTTCCTGAATATGTATGGAATCATCATAAACATTACATGAAACTATTAATCTATAATAATTAGTCAGCAGTTTTCAGGTGAATTTCTTTTTAATATGCAAGTATCACTGTATGGTATTCTTACCAAGATAAATAGAGCAGAACTATGCTTCCTTGTTCAGATCACACTTAACATACTTTGGCAAATTATCTCCTTTCATAAATGCATACTAATTGTTTTGTTAACTCAGTTTTGTATAATTCTACATAAATTTGTGTTCCTAAGTAATGATAGTCAGATACTAGAGTCCATGAAGAGATTCCCCTGGTTTATTAAACTATTCTGTTTGTTAATGATGGTGATGGAGGTGAAAAATGCATGTTTATAATTGAAAACCCAGTGTTCGGAATAATAATGATGATAATACTTTAAAAACCTCACAAAAAAAGAGGAGTAGAAATCTTCTACCTGCTCCCACAAAGAGCACTGGCACTTAAGGAAAATGAAATTAACTCTGTAGATGAAGTGTCCCTTTGTCTCAAGATAAAACTGCTGCACTGGATTTTGGAACTATGACAGTACCCTACCTATATTAAATTCAAGTACAATCAAAGAAGAAATGACTGTAGAGGTATTCCACAAATTTTTTTTCTAGGTATGCAAATGCATTTTTTTTCTTTGGGCATATTCACACACCTTCTTGTCATGTAACAATCTCTGTGAATGTTCTCTTTTACTGGCTCTCACCAGTGCACACTGGAAGCAAGCATTCAGCATAATGCATTCAGGTCATTCCAGGGTTATTGTTAAGACTTCCTGTGGGTAATGTTTCAGAAGACCTATACTGCATGAAAACACCTGTTTATATTCTTGTGCCTTTATTCCTGTACCTTGTATTTCCAGATACTAGAAAGTGAAAGCAACATTTATTTTGGTTTTGTTTTAGTCTAGATACAAAGTAACTTGATTAACTTATGGAATTTTTCTTTGAGTATGCATTAATTTTTATAAAGAAAATACTGGGGAGAATAGGATTGGATTGTCTGTTTCTGAGTTCTGAATAGAGTTGTTAGTTTCTGGTTCTTGCACAGTGAATTGAACTGAGTTTTAAAGAGCTAGATGTCACTATAACATACTGAATGAGAGATACTGAAAACTGGTCATGTAACAATAGTGTAGTAATCTGTTTTAAAATTAACTGCATAGTAGCTTTGTGCTTTCAGAACAGTGCCCATTGTACACAAAAGAGAGTGCTTTTAAAAGTGTGCATGCTTTTACAGGAAAGAAATGACAAAATGATCAGGCTGGAATATTTACAGTGAGGAAACAGACTCATATTCCTTTAAACCTGTCCTTCTGTCTTCTAACCTAATGCCTTCTAACCTAATGTGTCAGAATTTCTCTTTCTCACCTGTAATCCTGCTAGCCTTGTCTATCCTTTGGTCTCAGAATTCCCATCTTTCCCAGCATTGAGTCTTCCATGGCTTAACTTCAGCTTGCAACTAATAACCACACAGCCACTTGCTCCTTCCCCTCTCTTCCTTCCTCTCTTTTTTCCCTTTGCTTCCCTTTTCTCCCCCACCCCCACTCACAGTGGGATGGCGAGTTGGAGAGGAGGAAAAGTAGAACTTGTAGGTTGAGATGAGAACACTTTAATAACCGAAGCAAAGTAAAATATTATAATTCTAATGCTGCTGCTACTACTACAAATAATAATGAAAATGACAGACAAAAAGTGAGGAATAAAACCCAGGAGAAACAAGTGCACAACACAATTGCACACCACCTGATGACCGATGCCCAACCCATCCCTGAGCCATGACCAGTGCCTCCCAGCCACCTTCCCCCACTTTATACCCTGGACGTGAGATTCTACGGTAGAGAATGTCCTTTTGGCCAGTTCAGGTCAGCAGTCCCAGTTATGCTCCCTCACAGCTTCTTGTGCACCTGCTTGGTGGCAGATCATAGGACACTGAAGAGTGTTCGGCTTATGTTAGGCACTATTTAGCTACAGCTGAAACATCAGTGTGTTATCAACATTATTGTCACACTGAATTCAAAGCACAGCACTGTATAAGCTACTAGAGAAGAAAATTCATTGTAGCCCAGCCAAAGATAGGATGGAGTCCTTTGTGGCTTTTTTATCTCTGTCTTGATGGTGGTTTCTTTTCTTCTTCATCTTCCATTTCTCTGCAGGCTAGACTTTCTCCTGTCTCCTCTTTTTTTTGTTTGTTTGGTTTTGCTTTTGCTTTTTCTCCAAGCTGTTGTCCCTTGGGAGAACATTTTGTCCTTTATAGATGCTATGAGAAGTTGTTTAGAGCTCAAGAAAAACAGACTCTGGCAGACAAGAGTAGCAGATGAGTTCTGGGCAAAGCAACTGGTTTCAGTGCCAAACCTGGACTGATCTGTCTGGATTCCATGGGCTGTTGCAAGTATGATCAATTGCTGTTTACCTGCCTTGTCAGGTCAGAACAACCTGTTAAAGGAATCAGAATATACAAGCAACATCTTTATAACTTAACTGTTGCACTTAAGCAAATCTGAGGCCAGTTGTCAAAGGTTTATTTTGTCAGATTTTGGCAGTACTGGGAAAAGGTGCCATGCAAATATAGAGCTTATCCTCTGCCAAGGTTGAGCTCCTGCTTCAAAGCATAGGGGTGTGAGGAAACTTGAAAAAATGTCAATATAAGAGAAAGAAAAACATTGCAAGTTTTCCTTTAAAAAAAAAAATCTAAATAAAGGTAAATTAATCCTGAAATGGGTGTTATATTAAAAGACTTCAGCCAACTATGAGCAGGAATTCAAAACAGGAAGTATCAATAATCTTAGTATTGCCACTCTTTAATGATTATAATACCTTTTACCCTTGATATACATACTTCCATGTAACTGCATGTCTGGTGTGCCAATGCCTGTGTACTAAAACAGATAATCTCCTTATTTTTCATTTTGTCATGTCTACAGACAGGGACTAATTCTACTTGTGAGTTTCACAGAGCACAGGCAGTGCTAAGAGTACAAATTGTCAGTGAGCACTTTCCTTTGCCCAAAAGTATAGGAAACAGTAAATAGTGACACATTTTTTCAGTGAGATAAATTAGGTTAAAAAGAAAAAGGATTAAGAATACTAGTGGAGAAAAATACTATGAATAAAATATAGATACTAATAGAAGCTGCATTCAAAGTCCAAATATTAAAAATGCTAAAATGTTACTACTTTAAATAGGATTTAAGAAGCCTATACTTCATGGACTATGCACCTTTGGGTTTGCTGCAAGAAACGTTTTGAAGCAGTTTGCAGATAATGATGTGAACAGATTCAAGGCAATCAAGGTCTGTTTGTTCATTCTTTGCAGTTAATTTTCTTGATTTTTCTGGTTTTAGTGCCAAAAGAAATCTTCAGTGTGGGGGAAATACTACACAATGTCTTAACTGCCAGAATTGCTTTTACTTACGGCTACATGCATCTTAGTGTCTCTGTCCTGTATGTTTACTTAAATATTTAGGCTTTCTACATTGATAGTTGACTTAATTTTCCTATTTACTTTTTATCATTTCAGTAGAGCCTTTGTGTTTAAGCTCTGCATTTACATATGACACACAAACCTTTTCACAACCCCACTTTTTTCTTTTTTTTTCTATTTTTGCTTTTAGGTTCGCTTTGCAAAACCAGTCTATCCGGGGCAGACTTTGCAAACAGAAATGTGGAAGGAAGGAAATAGAATCCATTTTCAGACCAAGGTCAGAAGAATCTCTTTAGTGTGGGCTTTAGAGAAAGATGTATTGGTTAAAAGACTAGGGATATGAGACGGAGCAAGAAAAGATGACTGATTATGCACATCATTGGCAAAGGCTTTGTAAAGAAGTGAAGTGAATAGAATGAAGTAGTCTTACTTATTTTATGGTGTCACTAGGATTCCAGTAGAACTACCATTATAGTCATAGGACTTAATACCCTCATATTAAATGAGGACTCTTTCCATTATGTTGCATTTTTTGTTTTGTGCTCTGGGGAAGAGCAAAAAGCAGTTATCCTCAGGCCATCATAGTGTGTACTTGTTTTCTGGAGTTACTTGTAACCTTGTGTATGCATTTTGGTTTTTTTTAACATTTATTTATCTTGATCGATTCCTGACAGTTTATGCAGATAAATGTGCTGCAGATTTAGCGTAGATTGAGTTAAACTTAAGCTGCAGTTACACAGAACAACTTCCTAAAAATGGAAATTTCATAGCAGTTGGACATAGTAACTACAGTAAAACAGAGTTCACACTCTTATAAAATCTGAGTTTGCATTATTCTATTTTCTTTGTTCTCATTGGCATTTTATGTGGGTATCCTGTAATCCTCACCTCCATGTCATAGGCTACTTACTGGAAGCTAAGGGTAAAACTCCAGGTAAAGGGCAAAAACTAAATGTTCATCACTTCTGTAGCATTATATGACATTGTCACTTTCTTAACCTATGGTTTGATGTTGTTATTTGTCAATATTTGCTTTGGCCTGTGCAGTGCAATTTATATTGCTTTGCTGGCCAAAGTTTTGCAGCCTCATCTCTGTAAAAATGCAGCCAGCTGTTGATTAGCGAGTAGGGCAGCAGGTATAGTTGCAGCTGCAGAGAGGATTGGGCAGGCAAAATCAACCAAGGAGAGTCATCATAGGAACAGAAGATGGCTGTTTCCACAGAAATACAGCTTTCTGGGATATGCATTGACTGAAGGAGGCAGATTTTGCAAACCTGATGAGCAGCTACAGAATTTCAGAATGATAACAGTGTAGCGACTACTGTGTACAAACTCTCCATCTCTGATTACTAGTAGTAAATAAGGTAGTTTGGTGTCTGAAGTGAGCTTTGGAGATTACTGTAGTTGTATTTAAAAGGTACTATCACCTAGTCCTAACAGAATTTCTAGAATTCGTATATTTACTTTTCCATATGCCATGTTAATTAATATAGTTCATAATATACTTCCAAGCTCTTATAAACAGGGTGAGTTGTTCTGTTGTGTTTAAAGACTGAATTTGTAATTGTGCTTGATTTAGTAATTGTTAATATGTAGAGTTTTGGTGAATTTTGCTAAGGTTTTTTTTCTTCCACAACTTTGAAGTAACTGATTTTGGATAGAAATTACAAGGTTTAACAGGATTGTAGAAAACCATCTTAAACAGTCATGAGTTGTGCAGATTTTTGTTTCATATTGCATGATGGATTTGTCTGAATTAAAGCCATCTTTTTGTTAAAATAAACTCTGGTTAAATCAAACTAAAAGTGGACATAATAACTTTGATAGGGTGGTTTGAATGCATTTTCACCATTGTCTGAAGTGCAGTGGCAGCAGGTGACAAGCTGTTAGGCATGAGTTGAGTAACTGTTAATGTAGTGCCATAGGCTGTGGTACTTGGTGTTCCTCCAGTTTATCATACACCTCTCTGTATGCATAGTCAGTGAATCAATTTGCCATCTTCTGTTAGCTGCCATAAGTCAGTATGGTTTGTCACATCCCTCAAGGAGATGATGCCAAATTGAAACCCATTTTCTTCTCTGAATTAACTGTTTCAAAAAATTAAACCAGGAGGGAATTCAGGTATTTTCTGTCATTCTTTCTATAATCTTTCTTCTTTTACAATGCTTAAAAAGCTGTTTCTAGTGCAAGTTGCAGCATAAGGCATGTGGAGATAGTGAAATGGTCTAAATGGACTCTTGACAACTGAATATCTACCTCAAGGAAAAACATTTAGAATCATGTCTTTCTAAGAACTGTTTATGAAGAAATATTGACAGCAACTTATAAACACTGGAGGTAAATAAGGTTTTTCAAATGTTTTGTGAACAAAACACCAGCAATATGTTTTGGTATAATTTCTCCAGAGGGAAATAATTACTTTGCTTGAAGAGCTGTT
Source organism: Daphoenositta chrysoptera (assembly GCA_013397915.1). NCBI lineage: Eukaryota > Metazoa > Chordata > Aves > Passeriformes > Daphoenositta > Daphoenositta chrysoptera. Next base: position 313,352 of record VZRO01008518.1, on the reverse strand, counting down.
TGAAAAACATAGTGTAACAACTTGCCTGTAGACTAAACCACATTTCTGAGGTGGTTTATTTCACTCTGTAACTTTTATGTTTTCTCTTTCCATTTCTGATTTTAAGATACCAGGAATACTCATTAGATGCCCTTCTGTTGTGACTTTTTGCAAGTACATCACCTCTTTAATGTGTTTTTTTCCCCCACTGTAGGTCAAGGAGACTGGAGAAGTTGCCATTGCAGGGGGCTATGTGGATATAGTACCAGCCTTGGCTAAACCTTCTGCTCAAGAGCCTCTGATGGTAGGTGGAAGCAATAGAAGTCTTAACTTGCACAGAATCATCGTTAGGCTTTATTTTTGTGAAAACCACAGGAAAAATACTTAGGTCTCTTACCAGTCTTATTTGCAGTATTCAGAGGAGTTATGCGTTCAGAGATGTTAAGACACGTTGTTTAAGATACAGATGTTAATTGATCTGTTTGAGAGGAAAATTCCAGTTGTTTTGAGATACACAGTATGGCTGATGTAGTATGATGTGCTTGATGATAACTGAACTGTCAGGATAAGCATTGTGCTATATGTTACAAAACAAAGTGGGGCATGTGCCAGTGAGGGCCACATGTTTTGAGCACTTGCATAGCTTAAAATTGAAATTATTTCTTATAATTTGGATCTCTATTTGTAGGACAGTGATTTTGGTTTTATTTTGTAGATGTTGAAGATCAGACTCTGTGTGGGATGTAAAAGTGACCTTTGTCAGTTTTTTCAGAGACACGGGGAGAGTGGCAGGGAGGCATTAGCCTAAGTGAAAATGAGATCATGTACTCACAGAAAAGAACTTTTGTCATTGAATCATTTTGAAATAAGAGTCTGAGAGCTGTTTGTATATGTGGTTAGGTCTAGCACAAATATGCAGTTTATACTGTGTATATTATAAAAAATCCCCTGCATGCACACATACTTTAAGTCTTGGGTACCAGACTTGCCACAAAACAATTGTACGTGCAATTGTGAGGATGACCTGGGTTCCTAATGTGGTCTAAAAGTTGCTTAAGGCAATGCATATGTGTTGCCTTAATAAACTGTTACCTTTTTTCCTCATTGATTCCTGCCTGCAAACAATGAAACTTTAATACTTTGAAGTTTATGAAAGACTGAGATAGTGGCATTCATATAAAGCTTGTGACCACAGAATGGGGAATATTGAATGATACCTGAGCTGCATCCAAAGCATGCGGTCAGCAGGGCAAGGGAGGGATTCTGCCCCTCTGCTGTGGTTAGACCCCACCTGCTGTGCTGCATCCAGCTCTGGCATCCCCTGCACAGGAAGGGCGTAGACCTGTTGGAGCAAGTCGAGAGGAAGGACATCAAGAAAATTAAGGGAATTAAGCACCTCTCCCATGAGAAAAGGCTAAGAAAATTGGGTTTGTTCAGCCTGGAAAAGGCAAAGCTTCAGGGTGGCCTAATTGTGGTCTTTTAGTACCTGAAGGGAGACGATGAGGAACTTTCTACTAGAGTGTGTAGTGACAGGATAGGGGGGAGTGGGTTCAAACGAAAAGAGAATAGGTTTAGATTAGATCTGAAGAAGAAATTCTTTGCTGTGGGGTTGGTGAGGCACTGGAGCAGGTTTCCCAGAGAAGTTGTGGCTGCCCTGTCCCTGGAAGTGTTGAAGACCAAGCTGGGTGGGACTTGGAGCAACTTGGTCTAGTGAAAAGTGTCCCTGCCCCCTATCAGGGGGGTTAGAACTAGATTATCTTTAGTGTTCCTTCAAATTCAGGCCATCCTGTGATTCTATCATTTATCCACAAACCTCTTTCTTTTTGCCACTTGTGTTTAATCTTCTGCCATTCTGAATTGTTGAATGAAGTTCAAACATTAGACCTTTTCTGAAATGCTTAGATTTTTTTTTTTTTTAACTTGGGCAGAACAGGTGTTTTTATTTAAGCTTATTTTGAGAAATTAAGGTGCTTTGACAGAAATTTGCTGACAGGGTCAGACACCCACCAGGGGAAACCAGCCTGACTGAGTGAAGATTGGCAAATTTAAATGCCATTGTTATATAATGGAAAATGTTAGGCTTAACCAAACAGGTGACAGGGTAGCAGCCTGAGGAATCTTGTGTTCTGCTGTACAGGTAGGTACAGCGAACAACTAAAGCTCTGAGACCTTCTTTGCTCCAGTTGCAGTTAGACAGAAAATGTCACTGAAGTAGCTTCTTAAAGTGTAGCCTTTTATCCAGTACAAATATTGGTTAAAAGAAAGACAGTGAAAGGCTTGCAAAATAATGTGTTTGAAAAAGTTGAAAATGTAAATGTAGCTAATCCCACTCTCAAATTTTGTCTGCACTGGAGTTTTGACTGTTTGTAGTGCAGTATGTTTTGAACATCTTCCATGTCAAGTTAAAATAGTGTACTGGTAAAAATGTTTTTTTGTTCTGAAAACTAACATGACATTCACTGTGGAAAAAGTGGCAGTGGTTATCTTCCAAAGTAAAAAAAAGGTCAATTTAGAAACTCTTGGAGCACTAATTAAAAAACATGTCTTAAATTGTAATGATAAATGACAAAAAGTGCAAAAGCAAGATTTGAAATAATTTTAAATGAAAATTTGAAATGAAGCATTTTCTGCTTGAATGTACTCTTTAGTGCTGATGATTGCTAGAGGTGATTATTTTGTGGTAGGAGAAATCTCAACTGCTTTTAATAGTTCTGCTATAGATACTTTCTGGCACACAACGCCTGAACTAAGAGACATATTCAGTATCTTTTAACGAAGTTTCAGTTTTAAATTCTTCATCCTCTCTTTTTTTAAGACTGAAGGGCTGCAGAGTAACCTTGTGTTTGAAGAAATTGGTCGACGTGTAAAAGAGATGGGAAATGAATTGGTAAAGAAAGTAAATGCCATATTCCAGTGGGACATCACTAAAGATGGAAAAACAGCAATGCAGTGGAGTAAGTTGCAGCATTTATATAATACCATGATGCATTTTTATTATGAAGTGGGATTAATTATATTCATTCTAATTAAACTGATAGCTTGGAACTAAGCGTAATGTAGTAGAAAAATATGCACTGGGACCTACAGGTCTGAATGCATTCTAGGTGCACAAATGACAAGGACGTCAGATAAAGTTTGCAGTTACTAACCTTTCTAGGAACATACTTCTGTAACTTGCCTATTTAGATGTCGGCATAGACAAACCGTCCTTTAGAACTTCAGTGCATTTCTATTCACATTTTACAGATTGGATTGCCACTGCACTTAGGAAAGCATGCTAAATTAGCCTAGTAGGAGTGTTACAGTAATTAGTCTGCTGGTGATGTACATGCTAACTGATCTAAAACAAATAAGCAATTATTTCTACTGCATTGTTCTTGTCACTTCAGTGAAAATGTAGCCCAATTTGTTTCTGTTTCAATTTTCTGAGATCAAGGTTTAATGGAGGCATAATCATGATTTCTCATTGTTTAAGCATGGGACTGGTTGATGACAAGAAACGAAAGCCTGGAATAGCAGTGGGTCAGAGCAGACCTGTTTCCTGATTAAGTGAATAATAGAATTATATGAAGTGGTCTGATGGCGGCAAAACTACTTCCACAAAAACATTTTCTTCTTAAATTCTCCTTTACTTTCTTTATAAGGATACGTATTTTTGAAAACAAGCCCCAAATCTAATTTTATTAATTGGATAGATTTCATTATCTTTGGAAATTTTTTTGGTTTTTTACTTGACATGTCTACTGGTCTATTGGCAGAGTGTAATATTTTTCAGAGGGAAAAAGCTTAGTCAGGTTCTAACTTCCAGGCCTTTTTGTGGAGAAATGAATGTCTTTGGGTCAAGTCTGTTGCTTAGACTTCTTCTTTCTGATTGGTCTCAGTGGTTGGATGTAGACAAAAGAGTTTTGGGGATGATGCAGATGAAGTGGGCTGCCTTTTGACAGGCTGAGGGGGGAGACTCCCAGTAGGTCAGATCAGGTCTGCATTATGTTTTTCTCTGTACACTCTGATTTTTTTTAAACTATTGGTAAGTTTTTACGATGTCTGTAAACTGCTTGTCCTTTTACAGAGCAATTTAGAAGTTTGTAATTTCACTTTATCTTTTCCTGATGTTAGCCAGCAGAGATTCTGAGTAGCAAGACTGCTGTTAAGTTTCAGAAAAATTATTATACATAGATTGACCAGATAGTTGTGTTCTATTTGCATTGCTTTTTAAGCAGTTTTTGAGGGATAGGGAGCGATTTCCATTTGGATAGAAGTTAATAAATATTCTGAATACACCTGTGTAGATTATGCAAGCTGATTGCCTATACATCAAAATAAGACAAGGGAAATACTCAGTAATCCAACTCAGAAATCCTGTCTTAAAATTCATTACTGCTCTTAATCATTTCTACTGTCTGCAGTTTTCCATTTCTGCGTGAAGTAATGTAAATTATGGACATGGTTTGAACTTGGATAGAAGGCTTATGAAGTTTTACTTGTGTTCTTGCTTACATTTTTAGATGATAATTAGAAGTGTTTAGGTTAAACTCCCGAATACTTAAAGTGGAAACTTGTCGTTGTTGGGCAGTCGCTCTGTACTCTACATCAGTCCTGTCTATTGTTTCATGTGTAACTAAATTTGATTTAAGTGGTGGTCATGTTTGTAATAACAACCAGAAAACTATTTCAGCTTGATTGATCATTGACTTTAACTTTGAAACTGCTTTATTGATCACCTAAATTCAATATTATGTATGTCCAGAGAATAGAGGAACAAGTCAATGGAGGAGAAATCTGCTGAGGAGTGTTCCAAGATACGAATAAAATTTCTCACTCAGGAAGTTCTGAAACTGCAAATTGCTGAATGCAGAACAAGCACACTTAAGAGATTTAGGGCTAAGCAGTGCCCTTACCTGCCTCATGAGACCAGGTTTTATTAGAGGGGAAACAAGTGAATGTTTTTGCTATTGTATTCTGATCAAGAGAGTGCTCCTGCTTCGAATAAATCAATATTCAGCCTTTTGTCCTCTCCTATTTCTCGTACTGAAGCAGTAGGAGAAAGGTACTGCATTCTTCCTATTCATAGGTCCCTAGCTAAAAGGGTTTAAATAGACATAACTTCTGTTTGTCCTGTTCCCTCTGCTTCTGTTGCAGTGAACATTTTCTGTACTATGATATGAATTTGGAAAAACCTTAAAGCTCCCTGTGGGATGGAGGATGGAGGAGCTAATCTAATATTTTAAACATTTCCTGTTGCTGACTGCTATTAAGAACTGAAGTGAAACATTTCCAGAATCTTGGAAAAGTTACTGTGAATATTTTTACAGTGTGATCAGTTCGTTCAAGCTTACGAATTACGATAATCTCTGTGGTGTAGTAAATATGTAAGGCTGAATGTAAATATCTAGGTGACCCAGCAGGGTGTCGGTAGAAAATGTTGTTTACTTTTCCCTTCAGGAGTATTGGTATGCTAGTACTTCCCTTGTACGTCGCTTTTTTTGAAAGAACTTTCTGTGTCATCCTACTTCTGTATTTGTTTATGTTTTCTGAATATTTTTGTGTGTCTTTGAAAGTGCTCATAGGATGAAGAAAACAGGAGTTGGTTAGTACTAAAATAGTTAAAGTCCTACAAATAATCTAAATATTAAACTTTCATATTGTCAATATGAAAATAGTTATGAAAACTCACTAGCAGAATGTTAGGAGTTACGACAACTGTAGTGTCAGCCTTCACTGTTTGTCCTTATAAGGATCAAGAACCTACTACTGTTGATGTCTATTTAACTCCAATGGTACATTTTTAATGGCAAAGTGTGTATGTATCTGCATGATGGAATTTTTATTTTGGGAATATTTAAAAACACTTTCCTGCCATTAAAAAGCATATAGCCAAACAAACACAAAGCAAAAAACCTTCCAGAGGCAAGTACTTCAGATTTATAAGCAGTTGCCAACTTAATTCTTTTTGTGTGTTTGCATATATTGTATTATTATTCAGTATTCAAGAGCATGATCTTGTACTGTCTCTTCTACCAGATGCTGGTATAATTCATTTTCCATGGTTAAGGTGGAAGAAGATGGTAGTTTGTGAGTTTACATTCAAAGGAAGACAGCTTTCTTGCAGTTAGGATATTCTCAATAATCCAAAAGATTTCTGAATTTATGTAATCTTTATAAGATCTCTGTATGGTCATCAGTAAGACTTTTGTAATGCAAATGAATACGGACAGTCAGTTCAGAACATGTAACATTGACAGTGCCATTTGCTGACTTGAATGCTTGACTTTTTCAGTTGTTAATGTAATGTAAGCTTCTGTACATAATTAGAAATTTTAGCCTTTGAGAAATTAGTTTTTTACTTAAAAAACTTAAGATGGTAGTAAGATGTTACCTTCACTATAGCTTGAATTTATTTCTGTGTCACTGTCTTGACTGGTTTTCAAACATGCTTCAAATTTTAATGTTACTCAACTCAGTCAAGTAGAATTGCACTTCTTTACCATATATTTAAATTTGGTGTGGTAGTTATTAATTTAGCTTCTCTATACAAGCATTTTAAATCATTTTTGTAAATGTTTTGCTGCTAGATTAGATCAATTCTGAACTATCTTTCTCTAAGTAAAAGAGCCATTTTGGAGGATTGATCCCATAATGTACATAGCTACAAGAAAGCAAAAAGGAAAATATGACATTAAAATTAATTTATTATTTGGTTCATGTAGCTAAATATTACATACTTTTTCAATGGATAGTCAAAATTCTTGACAACTCATCACTGAAACAGCTGATAGATGAAGAGGAATATTATTTTGGCTGAGCTTTTTGTTTGGTTTTAAGCCGTGACTTAATGTTAATTAATTCATTATATATCTCCTTTTTAGGCCTCTCTTTCTAAGGGCCTCCCAGGCCTTTACAAATGCTGTTTTTGATTCTTTTGCGCTACCTGCTAGGCCTCTTTCTCTTATTACACTGGATATATAGTTCTGTCTTGTGTTTTAATATTTTGACTTGTCACTTTTGCACAGCTTTGTGCCGTTGTGATAACTGCAGCAGTTGACAGTGCTGGAAACAATCCGGGCCCTGTGGCCTATTGCTGTCTTACTCAATGATTGTAGCTCCAGCATCTTCTGCTAATGTCCTTCAGCCTCGTCAGAGCTGGGAAGGAGGCAGAAGAGAGAAGGCAGCGGCCGCAGCAGCCATGGCTCGAGTGCTGTGTCCAGTTCTGGGCCCCTCAGTTCAGGAGAGGCACTGAGAGGCTGGAGCGTGTCCAGAGAAGGGCAGTGGAGCTGGGGAAGGGGCTGGAGCAGGAGCCTGATGAGGAGCAGCTGAGGGAAGTGGGGGTGTTTAGCCTGGGGGAAAGGAGGCTCGGGGGGGACCATATCACTCTCTACAACTGCCTGCAAAGAGGTTATAGCCAAGTGAGGGTCAGTCCCATTCCTAGGTAAGAAATGAGAGGACCAGCAAAAATGGCCCCCAACCACGGGATGTTCATGTTGGACATCAGGAAGAATTTCTTGCTGGAAAGAATGGGCTGCCCAGGGAGGTGCTGTGGTCAGTGTCCCTGAGGTGTTCAAGAAATAACTTCAGTGTGGCACTCAGTGCCATGGTCTAGTTGTCAAGGTATTGATCGGTTAAAACTTGGACTTGATGATTTCAGAGATCTTCTCCAACATTAATGATTCTCTGAAATTTGTTCTTGTGTATGCAGTCATTCTGCAGGAATGACTTAAGGAACTTTAAGGAACCAAAAAGTTCTCTTTTTTTACTATATTTTCATTTATATCTAGTGTTTTAACTGCAGCTGTGACCTTCTGATCTCTACTTTCTGCAGTAAACCAGGATTTTTATAAGTTTAAGCAAAGGGAAATTTGTGAATTGAATTTGACTTTTAATGTTACAGAGACACTTTTTGATTGAGACACTAGTATTATAACGCTAGTCTGTTTAACCAGCAGTGGCCTTTCCTTAGTGTGAAGCCATGGGGAGGTGTAGAACATTTGACTGTGCCCTCAGGATGTGAAATTTTGGACAGCTCATCTGCTGTGTAAACAATGTTGAACTGTAACCCCTGACAACTGGCCTTAATTAGTGGTATTTCTGTATAAAAGCAAGCTGTTCTAATTGAAGAGGATGCTGAAAATCCTTTTAAGATGATAAAGCAAGTATCAAAACCTAAGAAATAAATGTAGTGGTAGTGAAGCTACCTTCTGTCACTTTTAAACAAAAACTTTAATTGACACCCACCCCAGCTTTCTCCAGTTTGCTTCACTACCTAAAGCATGCTTTGCTCTCTCCTGCATATTTATTACTGTACAACAATTGCCTTTGTTTTCAGGGGTTATAAAATATTAATCTTTTTCTTTTAGAGTTAAGGTACTTCATTTCAACTTCTCTTTCCGTAGAGAAAAGGTAATGCTGTTGAGATCTGTTAGCTGATAATGGTGCTCTAGAACAGTACTCAGAAGAGTTTGCCCATCTGTTGCTTTTCTTCGTGTTTCTGAGGTTAGTGCTGATGGCAGGAGATGTTTCTGTTCCTTTCCAGTTCTCAGAAGAATAAAACTTTGTTATGAGAACTGGAAAGAAATTGTTACATGTAGTCAGTTGTGAATAGTTGACAAACTAAGGTGAAATTGCTCAATAATTTATGAAGCAATATGACTTCAGGCAACGAAGAGTGGGTGGTACTTGTTTTTATTTGCTTAGAGGATGAGTCTTGTATTGCCCTTATTTACCCCCTGTAAAGCAGAATAAAACTCAAACCAAACAAAAAAAAGTCTGACTGTTTTTTCTCCTGAAAAGGGTAAGGCACTCCTCAAAGTCAAAACAAAATCTGTACACCAAATAGTAGATTTTTAGGTTTTTGACAAGCTGCTATAAACCGCCAATGTTTTATCTAGTGTTTTAATTCCTATATATGTGAATGTTTCCCTCTTTTTATTATATCTCTGACAACAGCATCTTGTGGATGATAAGAATGAATAGATTTTTAATTATTGTAACACACAAGTATCCGAGCAAAAATTTGAAGATAGCATTTCATTCACTTGAACTTCTTGATTCTACTTTTCTGCCAGGCATATAATACTAGAATTTTACGCATTTAAGAAGGTAGTCAAGTTTTAAAATGGGCTTTGGCTTTAAGGTTAGTTTGTGTTGCTGCACACAGTAAGGGGGAGTACCCATACCCGTGTTGCAGACACCAGCCGTGTGAGTGGCTAGCAGAGCTCTAGTCTGTCTTTTGAGTATTCTAGCCTAGGTATAGGTCAAGAGGGGAGAAAGTGGATTGTGTTTGTTTCTAATCATTCTGTTTGTTTTTCTGCCCTGCAAAAAAGTTAAATGAGCAAGTTTTTGTGGTAGTACTTAATTCTTTATAAGGAGAGGAGTTATTTTCCTTCTCTAAATACCAGCATCTGGTATATTTGGATCACTCTTTCTCCACCTTTTTAAAATTTTATAAGTATTACTACTTGCATTAGAGAGGTCAACTAGTTTATGATGAAGCCTACAAAAAGGAATGGATCAAGTAACAATAGAAGGTTCTCTGTATTTCTGTGGAAAAGACAGATTTGCTGTCACAGAGTGCTCTGCTTTTGTGGCTGCTCAGTATTTTTTTTTTTCATTATTTCTTCCTTATCAACAATCTTAATATTCTTTGAAAAGAGTACAGAGGAAGTGGAAATAACATTTTCACGTTCTTGGAAAAAGAATGTACGACTAGATTGGTCCTATTTTTTTTTCTCTTTTTTTTCTTTTTTTAAATTTGGAATTTCTAGTAAGGATTAACTTGAGGTGAGGTTAAGGATTTGAGGTGATCAGCTTGACCTTGGTGTCCAGCAAGGTTATGGAGCAGGTCATCTTGATTGTGATCACTCAGCACATATGGGACAACCAAGGGGCCAGGATCACAGCCAGCACAGGTTTAGCAAAGGCAGGTCCTGTCTGACCAACCTGGTCTCCTTTTATGACCAGGTGACCCACCTGGTGGGTGTGTCTACCTCAGCACAGCCTTTGGCACTGTTTCCCACAGAATTCTCCTGGAAAAGCTAGCAGTCCACATCTTGGACAGGCATAATCTTTCCTGGGTAAAAAACTGGCTGAATAGCTGTGCCCAGAGAGTGGTGGAGTCAGTCACTAGTGGTGTTCCCCAAGGCTCAGTATTGGGGCCAGTCCTGTTTAATATCTTTAATATCATCTTTGTTGATCTGGATGAGGGGATTGAGTGTCCCTTCAGTTCACAGATCACACCAGCTTGGGTGCAAATGTTGTTGAATAATGTGTGGGATGGGGGGATGATGGATCAAGAGGCAAAGCGGTAAAGGAAAGACAGGAATTCGCAAAATCTGAGAATTACTTGGCAGAGCACATCCTGTCAAAATACTCTTCTAAACAAATGACACAATACCTGATAGTGTTAGCTTTGTAATAGATTATTTTGGCAGGTCATTTGGTCTGGGAAAAGAACACTCTGAAGCTACAGACACTTGGAGGAGTTTTTGTCTTTCCAGGAGAGAAAGACAGATAACTGGCAAGGCTTTAAACATTCCTTGCAGGAAAGCAGAATAGGCTATATTATATTGCCCGTGGGCCAGACCAGGGAAAATGCAGCAGTGAACACTGCTACATTTGCCTTGTCTGACTATAGGATGCTGTTTTTGAACTTCAGAGCTTTATTGCTAACCACAAGATTTTTGCAGTAAGTGCTCTAATTAATATCTGGTGCATCTTTAGCATCATTCGAAAATAGTTTTTACCATCACTGCAAGAATTTTAAACAGCAGTCCTTGCTGTAAACACCCTCCCCTTTAGTACAGGAATAATATTTTATTTTCTTTCATTGATGAAGAAGAATTAAACCTCATTTATTTAATAAGGGGCTGATAGCTCAAGATTTATGTTTAGACTGGATGCTTTATAATAATAGGTAAGGAAAGTACTGTTTTTAAGCCTGAAAATACGTATCTCTATTTTGAAATGAAACTGTCTTTGCTTTTACTTTTCAGCAATTGACTTAAAGAATGGCTCTGGAGCAGTGTATCAAGGACCTGCCAGAAGTTCTGCTGATACCACCTTCACTCTCTCGGACGAGGATTTCATGGATGTGGTACTACAAAAAATAAACCCCCAAAAGGTAAAGCCTGGGTGTGACAAACATACTCCCTTGTATGTAGACATATTATTTGCCTTAAATCAAGCTGTGGTTCACAACTATTTGCATTCTGAAATCCTAAACCCTGGGATGTTTTGACAATGCAGACCAGAGTCAGATGAGGTATAAACACATCAGTACCTTGTACTGAATTAGCCAGAAGCATGAGGGGGCATTTATGCCATCTTTGTCGTCTTTTGACAAAGATAACCACAAAGGGCTAAAGCAAGGCCCTGATAACACCAAGGTTGTAGGTTTGATACCTGTATGGGCCACTTGGTTTAGAGTTGGACTAGATGATCCTTCTGGTCCCTTCCAACTCAGGCTGGTCTGTGATTCTGTGACATAAAGCCTGGCAGCACAAGGTTAGTAGTATGTTTGCTTCCTGGTGCTTCACAGTATAAGATTTGCAAGCTTAGATTTGTCAGTTTGGTCATTCAGGCTGTTTTGATTGTCGCGTTGCAGGAAGTTGATGTTTGTTGCAATGGTCTGATTTATTGCTAGTACTGCAGCAAAGAGAAATATCAATCCAGTGCCTGCATGTAGATGGTCAAAATTCCCCCAAACCAGGATATATTTCAGGGAAAGAAAGATTTAAGGAAGGTCTATAATCTGGGTCTGCACTTTTAGCTTCTTGGAGTAATCAACTACTTAAAACCACTAATTTTACTAATAAATATGCCTGTGTAAAAGTAAATTAAACTGTCACAAATTTAATATGTCAGCTTACAGATTAAAGCTTGAGCAAATGAAAACTTTAATTAAGCTCATCATATATCAAACAGTTCTTTTACTTTGATCCCAAGCAGAAGTTGTTGGAGACTTTGATTGTAAAATAGGAGACTAATGATCATGGAGAATGTTTGTTACAAGTCTTAGATACTACATGAGTAAAATCCTTTGTAACCCTCTGTATACAGTAGGCATAAAGCATAAGCAAGTAGGATGTTGATGTCTAATCATCAGAATGCTACAGAACAGTGATTGCAATTCAGGAACATCATCTATGCTTAGGCATTAGTGTTTCCTTTGAGTTTCTGTGAAGTTTTTCTTCTAAAGAAGCTCAAAGAATCTATTCAAATTCTTTTCTGCTGGCTCTTTCTATTCTTTATTTGAATGTATTTCAGGCTAATGGAACTATGCAAAAGCACATTTAAAGAACTTTCAAAGAGCTTTCAAACTGCAAAGCCACAGCAAAGCAAAATTAGTTTTTAAAAAATACAAACTAGATTGAAACAGGGTATACAGCTCTTTGAAGTAGGGACAATAAAAATGTAATACACCAGCACTGAAGTGAAAATACTGGTTGATCTATGACTCTGCAAACGCAACAAAGTCTTGCTTATTTCCTACTTAATAATGCTATATATAAAGCCAGTGCATTTCTTCAGCATGTGTGTGTAATACATTGTGCAAGTTTATGTTTGTGTTTGTTGTGAATTTGAGTGTGTAGCTTACACTTTCATTAAGTCTTTAATTTTCATTATATAGCCTTTCATTCAATTTTTCATTTCTTATAATGATATATGAATATCTACAGCATGAGAGGATGATACTGGGAGCTTTATCTTTGCGGCCTGCTGAAGTTTTGCCCTCAGCTTCTGTGAAGGCATTTGTCTTACACCTGGAAAAGTCCTTTGTGCTATATGTAGAAAGGAAATTGAAGAGGCCACTGAAGTTGCTTTGTATTTATTTTATTTATTTTTTTCCCCTGAGTGACAGACTTGGCCTTGTTTGCACTACAGATAAAAAAATCTGGTTCTGGATGGTATTAGAATTGAGTGGTTTTTTTTAATAACTGATACCCATTAGGCATTGTGCACTGAAGGCTTTCTCCTGACTGCTAAACAACCATTCTTGTCTTTGGCTTCTTGTTTTGTTCTAGCAGCTCTTTGGTTTGTGAATAAACAATTGAATACATGGGGTTTTTTTCACCTCTTCTGTTCTTTTTAGGCATTCTTTTCTGGTAAACTAAAAGTGAAGGGGAACATCATGCTGAGCCAGAAATTGGAAATGATCCTGAAAGATTATGCCAAACTCTGAACTGTTTGATCATCTACCACAGCAGTGAAGAACTTTAGAAGATAGGAACTCAATTAGTTAAAAAACAATGATTTGCAGTCTAGTTAACATCAATGTACTGATTCATTATACTGCTAATAAACAAGCTGATTTACTTGCTGTAGACAGAAGTTATGAAATAAACATAACTATCCCTTTTTAGTTTCTCAGCAATGGTAGAGAATCATACTTTTCTCATTGCGCATCTTTATCTAAATAAAATGTATGTAGTTCTTACAATGAAGCATATATTTCTATGTTAATTCTGAAGAAAATTAAACCAATAGACTTCTTTAATATCTCTTTCTATGTGTCTGTCAGTCTTCATTCATGTTGCCTTAGCTAGATTTAGCTTCTATGAGTCTTACCTGGTTTATTATTAAAACTAATGTTTTTTGTCTCAAGCTCTCATGATTATATCAAAATAACTGGAAGATGGAAGTAAATTCCATTTATTTACATCTTGTCATTATGTGGTTTTTTTCGGCACCAGAAGAAACTCTTGGAACTTTGGAACTCACACTGATTAGTCATTTTCATATATTACTCTTGTAAATCACTTATGAAGTGGTTAACCTTAATTCTTTAGGAGAAACTTCTTCATGTGAGAGTCATTAACACTGCACCAAAGGCCATCACTATAACCAAACTGTTGTTCATGTAGATTTATTTTCATGAGGGCCAGTATGGTGGCAGCAGGGAAAGATGGAAGTGAATTCTTCATTTTGAACCTATGGCCAGAACTGAGTTAGCAGCTGTGGCCATATGTTTTCCTAAGGAAAGTATGCTCTTAGTCACTGACTGTCACATGAACACCTGGAAATTTGATTTCATCAATGTGACCAGCATTTTGTGTGCTCAGTTATCTTTTTATCACCTTCAGATGTGTTCTGTGTTGAAACTTTCTGAAGATGGAAGAATTCAGGCCATCTAGGGCTTTTCTCCTTAGTCAGAGGAGGCCTGTGTGGTTTTGTTCACTCATTTGCTTCTGTGAAGACAATCTCTACCACTGCTAGTTCTCTCAAGCCTTATTTTAGAAGAGGAAATTTTAATTTTTTTTTTTGGCCCAAAACTGGTAGGTACTTCAATTCCCTGACTATGTGAGCAGGCTGTAGCCATTAAGGAACCATGTGGGGCTGCAGATGAGCTTGACAGTTCGAGAATAAATTGTGCATGTTCTAATACTAAGTCATGTTCTCAACAAATTTATTTCTTCACAGCTGTACTGTCAGCCATTCTTTGGTTCAGGTGTAGAAACATGAATCTTAAGTGTGTCAACAAGTATCTCATATAATTCACATCATGAATAGAAGGGAAACAGAACAAGTGAAGTTTGCCATCTCAAAGAGGCCATCTGTCTTGGTTTGAAAAGACAGGTGTCTGTTAAGGAAGGCAAGAGCCTCCCTTGGAATGGAGAATGCAACCTCCTTCCCTCCGAATTATTGTAATTTCGAAATTAAGGGCTTTCAGGCAAAAAAGATACGAGGAATAGGAGTAACAGCTCTTTACTAATATATACATATATATATAAAACAAGGCAAACACCCAACAATAGCTATGGCAATAACCCCAAACAGAACCAGAACCCAGCGCAGCCTCTCTCGGCTGTCAGGCCCTTTCCCTTGGGTGCAGTTCCGCTCACGGCCGGCAGGGGCGCTGGCGGCTCCGGGGAGCAGGGCGGGTGCGATGGTTCCCCCGCG